>OX155896.1:17675929-18143429 GCA_944588485.1 Phosphuga atrata | reverse complement strand
GGAATAGTTTATAATAATTAAAAAAAATCATTTTGGCGGGAGGGCTGCAAGACTGCAGCCCTTATGGGCGAGCCGCCACTGATCTATACCCCTCCAATAATATACTTATCTTCACCTAGAGATAGACTGATGAAAAGTTGTTTTACACTTCCCAAAGGAACCTTAATCATGTTTACAGAGAAGCATTTTATAACTGCTATTAATATTCCGCCACCACGAGTTTTTACCGAGTCAGTTTAGTCTCTATCTAGCCTAAATAACACAAATCCGTTCAATCCCAATTCTAAACTAGAAATGTCTTTATTGAGCCATGTTTCTATTAGTATAATCACATCATAAACTGAACAAAAAGTTGTTGTCATTCCAATAGTTCGCATTCCCCCCACATTTTGATAATAACAAGGCATTTTTTTTAACTTTTTTGGAGATTGCTTAACTATCTGAGGCATGCCATTTTTGTACCTAATAACTACATCATCTTCACCATTACGTTTCCTCTCCTCCACTTCTTTCTTCAAATTATTCCAGTTATCCATTTGACGAGGTGTCAGATCAGCATTAACAAAAATGCTTTTATTTCTCGGAGCATCCTTCTTCTATGTAATAACTTTGTTAGCCTCTTCTGCACACGTAAAGACTACCTTCATAGCACGAACTCCGTTTTTATTATTTTTCCCCACTCTTAAAACCTTACTGACGTTCAGGTCTTCATTTGTAACCTGTTTTACTAATTCCTTTGCTACATTTAGATCTGATGAACCACCTTCAGGAAGATTGAAGATCATTACATTCTTAGCTCTTTTTTGCCTTTCATAAATTTCATCAATGATCACATCTTGACTGATTAAAGAACAGAACAGATTAACCCTTTCGCTACTAGAACCGGATAAAGCCATAAAATATTTTCGTGCCCTGTGTACGGGAACCGGATCAATACGCAAGCGTTGTTTTTGTACTTAATATGGGAAATTAACTTATCCACTGTATTATAATTATCATATACCTACACTACTAAAAATGTTATAGACACATCAAAACTTGATTTCAGAGTAATCAAATTTTGTGGCCCAAACTACGGGAACTGTATAAATCCGCTTGCATCATTTCAATGCAGCCCCTTCAAAAAACGCATAAACCAGGACTGTCCAGCCTTTCATTTATAATTCCGGACGTATGCTAAGCCTACCAAAAACTGAATTGTGTATTATTTTGGTTACCCATTACCCACTATTACAGACTACGGGAACCGTGTTTATACGCAGAGTAAGTACCTATAGAGTAAGAGTAAGTAGAGTACCTGTAGAGTAAGAGTAAGTACCTATAACTACGGGAACCGGAGGAATCCGCACTACCCCATACACAGGGCACGACTTGTAGAAAAGCACCCCGTAGCGAAAAGGTTAAAGAACATTTTAGTTTTTATTTTCAAATATAAAAAGTTCATATTATTCCCCGATGATGACTAATTTTTAATATAAATAAAGGGCCGAAACTAGTCGATAATAATAGTAATTATTCATTTTCTTGAAGAAAATCAAGTATAAAATGACAAAACAAAAACACCTAAACAAATTATTAGTTTACATCGCCCAGTTGATTTTTTTGCATTTTTTGCTAAAATATGCTAATATTGATAAATAGCATATTCTGATTTCATATTTTGTCTCCGAATGTCTTTTCCGAACATCTTTAATATAAATGTGATTTAATTTAAATTCGATTCGACTGTTATTTTTATTCGTTAGGCTTTTAACGCGCGAAAGATTTCAAATAAGCTTCATGATTCAAGCCAAAGAGTATAAGCCAATTATATATAAGCCTTATCGCCAATTTTTAAAATAAAATATTTTTTAAATAAAATATGAAATAATGATTTTTGTACATTAATATTTTTTTTATAAAATTGTTAATAAATTTAAATAGATTTGAATGGATTTTACCGCGCATTTTATGTTTCATGACTGGACAGAACCACTAGAGGCGTTGAAACCCGTATACTCGTTTTTAACATTGGCGGTAATGGGAGCCTTCCCCTCCATCTTATAATCTTTGATTCAAGCATTTTAGGTTAGGTTTACGTTTTAGCAGGCCTGCATGCTTTTATCATCGTTTGCTTTACCTAAAATACATTTATTAAAAACTTGGTACACGAAGGGCAACTGACGTTCTTCTATCCAATTTGCCAAAATTATTCAGGGTAAGTAAGGAATCCTTGCAATGTTGAGTAGAATTATAAGAATTAATTTGTAGTAGAAGTATGTATATTTTTTCCCTTTGTAGGTTTATAAAAATTCCAAAATATTTACATTTCCACATAAAAACAATACATATAATTTATAGCTAATAAACCTAAATATATCCATCATTCCTATCCCTAAACTGATTAGCAGCTTCCTGCCACATATTGTTCTTCTCCCCTCAAATTTTTTCATCTCTTCGATCCCTCTTCCATCCTCCTTAAAAATTTCTTCTCTACTCTCGTCTCTCTCTCTCTCAGTTCTAGGCAGTCATACAACAAGTGCTGTATTGTCTCCTTTTTTTCTCTGCACATCCTGCATATTCTATTCCTATCCTCCATTCAATATTTATTCTTTCTCTCTTCATTTCCACATCTAAATCTTGCCATTTTCACTCTCTCTTTTCTACTCTCTTTTCCTAGGTACTTTGGCAGTTCTTCCTTTATTATTTTTTTCATATTTTCCATTGTACCTACACTCCCTAATTCTCGTCTTCCTTTCTTGCACTTGCACATCTCTATCTCTCTATCACTCATTTCACAGCATTCTTTCTGCACACCTGTTTCTTTTGAGATATACCTCCCTCTCTTTCCACACCCCCTTTCCTATTTCTTTCCTTTTTTCTTTCAGATACTCTTGCAAAATTATGCACTCTCCTCTCTCTATCACTCTCTCCTCAAAACTTATTGCTCTCTTTCCTGCTTCTATTCTTATTCCATCTCTCTTTGTTTCCTCCAGCACTATAAAACCAGGTGTCTCTCTATCTGCTCCTAGCACCCATTTCACATGTTTTTCTTGCACCCTTTCCATACCTTCTTGCTCTCTCCATCCCCATATTTCCCCTCCATACATCATCACTCTTTTCACCATGCTATCAAACTTCATTACTCTCCTTCTATAGTCATGTCTGAATTTTCACCCTCATATTCCCCATACCGCCTATTATTTCATTAGCTCTTTTGACCAGCTTTTTCACCTGTGCTGCTGGTGTGTTTCTTTCATTAAACACATATCCTAGGTACTTAAATTCTTTCACTTCTTCAATTTTCTCCCATCTCCACTCATTTACTCTTCTTCTACCACCCCCTTTTCTAAACACCATCAACTTTGATTTCTCAACATTCACCGTCAGCTTTTTCCTCCTCATATATTTCTATCATTTCTATCATATCTTTCTCCTCTCTCGCTAGCACCACCAAATTGTCCGCGTATGCTAAGGACTACAGCGTATGCTAAGCCTACCACAACCCCCCCGTCTGCAACTTGCTGAACATCTCTTATAAATCCCTAATAGACGCTGCAAACAGGCTGGGGCTAAGTGGGCCGCCTTGTCTTACTCCCTTATAAGTCTTAAAACATTCACTCGCCCTTCCATCAACTCCCACTCTACTTAACGTCTCTTCATATGTCACTTCTATTTTTGTTATCAGATGCTCATTTATTCCTTTCTTTCTCAAGCATTCCCACAGTGAATCTCTTTCCACATTATCAAAGGCCGCCTTCAGGTCCACAAAAAATGCTTAAATCTTGCCACCCCTCTGTTTTATCTCATTCCATACTATGAGATTTAAGATATATAAATTGTCCATGGTCCCTCTACCTTTCCTAAATCCCGCCTGGCCGTCTGGTAACACACCCCGCTCCTTCATCTTTCCATTTCCTTCATCTTCATCTTTCGTTTCACAATCATCGCGTAAATATTATATGCCATATTGAGAAGAGTGATCCCCCCATAGTTACTAACTGTATCCCTTTCACCTTTCTTATATATGGGGCATATTATCCCCTCTTTCCACTCCTGTGGAAACCCTTCCACACTCCATTCATTATCTCTAAAAACCTGTCAGCTTCCCTTTCAGTTCCATATATCCACGATTCATTCTGTATACCATCCCTCCGCGGTTCATTTTACCTTTTCAGTTTTCTCAGTTGTTCTAATTCTTCTCTTGTTATCTCTGCTATTTCTCTCACTCGGTGTTGTCTCTAATTCTAATCACTCACTCTTTCTACTTTTTTATTTCTTTTCCTATTTATGTATTTCCATACCTCTTCTTCCGTCTTTATGCCCTTCATCGTTAGTTCTTCTTCCATCTGTTTCTTCTGATTCTTCTCTTTGCATCCTAATTTGTATCTCTTGAGTGCTCTCTTGTACTCTTCCTTAGTTGCTTTATCTCTTTTCCAATTTCTTAGTTTCTTTCTTGCTACTTGCATCTCTTTGCTGCATCCTTTATCTGACTACTCGTTTTTCCAAGACCCCACCTCCTCTCTTGTCTCTATTAATTTTTTTCTGCTGCGTTTTTTACGTTATCACCCAATTTCTTCACTTTTTCGTTTATCCCTTCTTCTTTGTATCTTGCCTCCCTACCACTTGTTCTATAATTTTCTCTTCCTTCTTCCTTCACACTTATATCTTTCTCTCTTCCTTTTGTCTTTACTTCCAATGGCATATGGTCCAATTCGACTCTTTCTCCCACCTTGAGTTGTTCTATTTCATCCCATGCTTCTTCATTCACCATAACATAGTCAATAACTGTCTCCCCTCTTGGTCCAATATACGTGTACTCCCCTTTCTCATCTCCTATGCTGTTTCCATTAAGTAAGTGCAACCCTCTTTCTTCTACTAAACCAGTGTTTCTCAAACTTATTTGTCTCATCGCCCATCTGTGATATGCTAAAGTTCATAACGCCCCCCCAAATCACGGAATTTTTATTATAAAATTACGAAAATACTTAAATATTCACTAGAAATCTAGCAAAGTTGAGAGTAAAATTTATATATCAAGAATATACGCGCTAGTAAGGACAAGCCGCAATTTCTTGTAACATCATCACTTAGAATCAATTAAAAAATATATAATGCAAAATGAATTGTAAGTTTAAATTAATAATAAATTAATTCTTAAATAATTATCAACAATAATTGTGATAGTTTTTGAAATATTTCAAATAAAAATTGACTTGCGGGCATCCCTGTAGAAAGAAAAATTCGTGAAAAGAAAGTGAAGGCATTATATTTTTTACAGAAATAAAATTATAATAATTTTTTTTTTTTTCAGAAACTTGAAAAGTTGGTAGATTTTTTTCCAAGTTAGTAGATTTGTGCCAGACACCAAAAGGTGGTAGGTGTTGCGAAAGTTGGTAGAGTTATTAACGCTGGCTGTGTGTGTGTGCGTACGATTATTGATACTCGACCAACAGCGAATAGCAGACGAGCGCCTCGCTCGTGGTTCAGTATTATATAAGCGGCCACCGCTTATATAATACTGAACACGGAACAATTTTGTCGAACGTATTTGTTATAAATTAACAGAAATACATTGTATAGCTCGTGATAACTACCGCCTCCTATATCTCCCCCTGGTTACCTGCCGCCCCCTGGCTACCTAGCGACCCCCAAAACGACGTTATTGCCCACTGGGGGCGATATCGCCAACTTTGAGGAGCGCTGTACTAAACTAATCAGTAGTCTCCCTTCTGCGTTTTCTGTTGCATCTTTTGTTGGTCTTCTTTCTATTGTTGTTCGTTCTTCTTCTATCCATCTTCCTTTTCCCCCAATTCTTGCGTTAAAATCTCCCCCAATCACCAGAGTTCCTTCTTCTTGCTCTTTTACTCACTCTTCTATCATTCTCTTCGTTTCTTTCATACTACTACTGTATATTGTTACAATTCTCCATTTTGTCTGTTTACTTTTCACCGTTCTTTCCATAATCACCCTTAGTTCTTTTGCTTCTGTTCCATTTCCTTCTTCTCATATTTTTTTCACCCCCATTATTATCCCACTTTTAGCTCTCCCTTCCCTGCTTTCCCTCTCTGCATATTGGCACTTCCACTTAAACTCTTTCGGCATTCTTTTTTCCAATTTTTCCCACTCCTCTTCCACCTATATTTTCGACGTTTATATATATATACATATATATATATATATATATATATATATATATATATATATATATATATATATATATATATGAGATATATATTATTTTTCCAAAAGTCTTCAATTTTGTTTTCTTTTTTTGTATAAACAGATGGCTAACAGAAAATCTGCAAGGAATAAATCTGGACCAAAGGCAAAAAATCAGGAGAGTAGTAGTAGTGGAAGGAGAAGGAAATCTACAGGGAATAAATCTGGACCAAAGAGAGGAAGAGGAAGGAGAAGAATTACCCTATCATCAAAATCCTTTACGCAAAAACAATTGAAAAAAGATAATAGAAAAGTTGAAACTATAGTTGGATCAAAAAAATCCGTGGTAACAGTGGGCATGTTACGCGTAATGAAAAAGCTACAACAGATCACAGGATATTTGATTCCTAAGTTGCCCTTTTGCCGACTGCTCCGGGAGGTGATGCAAAACTACGGACAATTTTGGATTCAAAGTGAAGCCATTGCTGGGGTTCAATGCGCAGCGGAAATGTATTTGACTCAATTGTTTGAAGATGGCAATTTTTGTGCGGCCCATGCTCGTCGCATTACTTTAATGACTCCAGATTTGAGATTAGTTTTAAGATTGCAGTCACGGACTGATCCCCTTGCCCAATATTAATATTTTAAATATTAAATATTTTTTTTAAAAGCGATCTCGTTGATTTGGATTTATATGTTTATTATGTTTAGTGACCACTTTCTTTGTATAAGAATAATAATTACTATTTACTATTAGATCAAATAAGTTTGATAATAACCAGCAAAGATCAAATAAGTTTGTTCAAATACTTAACCAAAATGATAACACCTAAGAATATTTGATAAACCAGAATCTAACAGGACTCTTAATTTCTATATATTTCATAGCCACATGCCCTTTGTTACATACGCACTGATCTTTGTATTTTGTTTATTTTTATTTTATCTGGGGCTTCACACAAGAGTCGTTTCTGATCTCGTTCCGGGCAGCGGTAACATTTTCTTCATAAATTTGAACTCGAGCAACCCGAACTTGCCCGAGCCCAGAACGAGCAGTACAAATTTATGAATAAAATGTTATAGCTGCCCGTGTTAGAGTCAAAGACTCTCGTGTGAAGCTCTAATTTTATCATTATATATTCTTGGGTGATATTCATGGTGAGTAGTTATAGATCTAAAATAATGTTACTTACATGTTACAAGAATGGGATTCCAAAAAGAATTATTAAAAATTTAATATCAAGATTGCATTTCTACTGTGTAGTAATGTAATTTCATACATAGCCAATATTTGATTTAATGGGAAGCCTTAAAATGTTATTTCAACTTATGTGTTTTTGAAGTGTGTAATGATTTTTTCATCTCTAAGCATAAATGTCTGTAAAACTTGTTGGACTCAAATGTTAAATTTTAAGAATTGAGGACCTCAGGGAAGTCTCTTTGACAAGAATTTTCAGGAGAGCGTTCTTTAGGTTAAAAATACGAATTCAATTTCCTCTAGAGGCAAATCTTCTGACCCAGAAGATTCTTGCACAGCATAAATATGCCATGCGATAGCATAATCCAGCAGCTAAATGTGGCATGGAAATCTTGATTTGAGACAAAATGTGACTTAACACGTTCTTTCACTGAGGTCTTATGTATCTTATCTATTTTATGTATCTTATACATTTTATTCCAATTTCAAAAACTCAACTAACATGAAGACCTCAGGGAAAGAACGTGTCAAGTCACATTTTGTCTCAAATCGATATTTCCATGCCACATTTTGGACGCTGGACTATACTATAAATACGTATATAATTATAAACATGTTAAATATATCTTTTATATATTCATAAATATACATTTTTTTAAATCTTTATTATTACTTTAACACTATCCAGTTGCTCTGAATTGAAAAACTCACTATATTCTTAAGACTAATATTTGTGAAAATATATAACTTTTGAAGTTATATAAATTTATACTCTTTACACGACTAGAGTTTCGACTGTTGATGGTCAATTCCAGGTGGATTACAAATTGATGAAATTGAATTTATACTAAGAGATTTGGTGGGGAGGAGTATCTGTTGTTTGGGGACTTATCTGGAGACGATTCATATTCATCATGGCCTTTTGGTGATCCAATCTTGGATGTAGGCCTCTTCCTTCTTCTTCCACTCTTGGCGATCTTGTGCCCGTCTCATCCAGTCTCGATCTTCGTACCGTCGGATGTCGTCCATCCAGCGTTGCAGTGGTCTGCCGCGTCTCAGAGTATCCGCTCTGGGTCTCCATTCAAGGACTCGTCTCGTCCAGCGACTCGTTCATTCTCGCAATGTGTCCTGCCCATTTCCACTTTTGCCTTGCTATGACAGCCATGACGTCTTTAACCTTGGTCTTATTTCAGATCCATTCGTTACGTTTCCGGTCACGAAGATCCTGAGCATCGCTCTCTCCATGCCCCTCCGCGCGACTCGGAACTTCTCGGCGGTCTTATACGTAAGGGTCATGGTCTCTGTAGCGTAGGTGAGCACGAGCATGACACACTGCTCGAAGCCTTTCACTTTGAGTTCCAGGGATATTTTGCCACGTAGAATCTTCTTATTGGCACCGAACGCTGCGCCTTTCCACTTCCGCTACCTGGTTCTCAAAGCCTAGTGTAACCTTATGCCCCAAATATATATATATATATATATATATATATATATATATATATATATATCGGTCACTTTCTCCACTGGAAGCTGGTAGTCTGTGTTTTGGGAATGTTGGTCATAATCTTGGTTTTCTCCATGCTCATTTTAAGACCCGTCTTCTCGGATTCCACTCTCAAATCCTCCAGCATCGTCATCATCTCCCCAATGCTCTCTGAGATCAGAACCAGGTCATCAGCAAACCTCAGATTGGTCATTCTCTCTCCATCAATCTTGAGCCCCTTCCCTGCCCATTGCATCTGTTGGAATATACATTCTAGTGCTAGATTAAAGAGCTTCGGTGATATTGTGTCTCCTTGCTTGACACCACTCTCTAGATGAAATTTGTTGGTTTTCTTGTGCAGGGAGACACATGCAGTTGCGTTGTGATGCAGGTGGTTGAGGATCTGTAAGTACCTTTCATCGATACGGCATTTAACTACAGCTTGCTCTATGGTAGAGGCGAGCCTCAGCTACCTACCGGGTAACATGTGACGGATAGTGAAACAGTCCTGTAGTACGCAGGAGAGCTGTGAATAAGGTTTACCAAATAAGCAGTCCCGGATCGAGGCGGTAGGGTCACCAGGGAGTGTTGGGGCATTCAGTGGCGTGGGTGCTCCCCAGAAAAGACAGAAGTCCCGATGACGACCCTATGACATGGCGAGCAAACACCACCATCAAATAAGTGTTGCTCTGGTAGAGGGCAGCAGCCTGCCAGTAACTAGCAGGGACGGAGCTCGTGGGGAGCGGAACGACCAACTAGTAGCTCAACTGCTTGCGACGATGGGTAACATCAATATCGGTTGCAGTACTGCGATCACCAACCCGTCATGGTTGACGTGGTGATTAAGGCTAACTTTCCTTCCCTTCAAAACCATGACACACAAAACTAAATATCGACTCCGAGTTCCCAGCGCTTCGTCAATCCCTGGTCGGAGCAGTGGCCCTGGCGAAACGGGACAGGGGTGCAGTAATCCCTGGGAAATGACAAATTGCTACAAATTGAAACTTTTAACATATAGCCGCTGTCGTCGGAGGATAGACCGGTGGAATTAGAGACCAAACTTGACAATACTGGAGACGATTGCGTTGGATTAAAATGAAAACATTTTCAAAGAATTTTCAAAGAAAGCCCTAATCTACAAGTAAATCTCCTTAACGAGTAAAGCGACCTAGTTTACTCGTTAAGGAGATTTACTTATAGATTATAACTTTCTTTGAAAATTTCTAATAACTCCAGGAGATAAAGCTTCCGGCCTATAGTGCAATTATGCTAGAGTTTTAAATTATCTACTTCTGGGAATTTATTAATTACATTCTAGACCAGGGGTCGGCAACCTTTTTTAGCTGCCTGTCAAGAACCACCAACAAGTGATTAAGTAAGTATTAAGGTCCATTTTCATATATCTCATATATATATATATATATATATATATATATATATATATATATATGTATATATATATATATATATATATAAATATATATATATATATATATATATATATATATATATATATATATATATATATATATATTTATATATATGCGATACTCATTGTCAGCTACGCGATTATTTGCTGCAAGTGTCAAATCTGCATATTCTCTACATTTCAGGTTAAATTATATTTTCAAAATGTCAAGTTCCGATGATGATTTTTTCGTCGTAGCCATGTGTTATGAAAATGAGAAATATAAAAAAAATATTGGGTGCATCAGATCTTAAGAACAAGACTAGTAGAAGGAGAATTCCATACTCTCTTCAAAGAATTACAAGATGATGAATTGTAATTCTACAAATATTTCAGAATGACGCCAAAAAATTTGTATCAACTTATTGAAATTTAAAAACTTACGAAACAAAATTCTAATTTTAGGTAGAGTGTTGGAAAGAAATTTCTTTACAAATTAGATCTTTCGTTTGTTGACTACTGTAATTTTTATTTTGTGTCATACAGTTCAAAATAATCAGCCACGAGAGCGTTCAATTCTTCTCCTTTTTCGTCGTTAATTCCACTCATTTTGAAAAACATGCAGTTTTTGACACAATCCGTCATTAAAATCACAAACTGGAGAAACGTCATGCGACGCCGAGCGACAAAACGTAAAAGAATGCTCACGAAATAATCTCAGCGACAGCACGCGGCATAGCGACTTGTAGCATTTAAAACAATGTAATCATTATTTGACAGGCGATGTCGCGCGACGTCGCGTACCTGGGTGTCGCGTATATGAAAATGCTTAAGGAGACGTTTTGGTCAGAGATATTTTTGTTGTAAAACTGAATAATAAGATACGTTTTATTAACAAAATACACTGTTGAGCATTAAACTAGGGTCAGTGTAATTTGAACTTATTTTAGAAATTCCTAGTTTTTTGAATGCTTGAATAAAAAAAAAGTTTTTGTTGATCAAAGTTTATTGAAAATAATGAAAATGAACAATTTTCATTTGATATGCTTAAGACACAGGGCTTCTTAAACTTTTTTCATCACGACCCCACTTATGATTGTGATTTTTTTGCAACAAAAAAAAAAAATTCAAATGAAGATGTATAAATATTTCGTAATGATTTATTGATTATGTAGCAATATATAGCGATAGCCGTCAAACGTCGAACAAATTTACACTAAAATCTCACGACCTCAAACGGGGTCGCGACCCATAGTTTAAGAAGCCCTGTGCTAATTGTAAGTAATGAAAAAGAACAAGGTTATTAATTTTGTTGATGCAAAAGATAGTTTTTTGTTTCTGTGGTGTCATCTATTTACATGAAATCATGTATTTAGCTCGTCAAATGTATTTAGTCCTTTCCATCTTCAAAGTACTGGAGGGTTTCCAGAAATGCCTCTATGGTCTCAAGCCCAAGGAAGGGATATTCCCAATTTACACCTCCACGCGGTGAAGGATGGAACACTTAGGTGGCTAACGTAGATTAGTAGTAACGATTCGGGGACCGAATGTAATCCGGGGTAAGCCTTCCCCCTGCCTTATAGTAGGTTCAGGGCAACGCTCTTGCCCTTGAGGCTAGAAATAGTCATCAATAGGATCAGGCAGACAAGCGGAAACCATCTGATTATTTTCCCATGAGAATACTATTATGGACAGAGACAAAGTGTTGATTCCGCACCAACCAAATGCGAAATGTGCTACTGGGAGACAGGACATCCTTCAATTACGGGAACCCAGTAATATAGGCACATGGAATGTTCAAGGCTTACTACAAGCTGGAAAACTACACATACTAGAAAGAGAACTAGAAAAACTCAACGTGCAAATCTGTGGAATTTCGGAAACTCATTGGAGGGACAAGGCACATTTTGAAACATCAAATAGTCCCGTATATATATCCGGAGCAGAAAAACGGGACGCAATGGACGCAAGTGGGTAAAATCTTATGAAGCAGTAAATGACAGAATACTAGTATTGACCATTCACTGCAAACCAAATAACTGTCACATACTACAAGTATATATGCCAACGACCGAAGCGACAGAAGACGGAGTTGAAGAGATATACGGCAATATAGAGGATATAATAGCAAAAACACCAAAGAAAGATATACTGATAGTGATGGGGATCAATGCTAAGGTAGGTAGGACAGATCTCGATAACCATTTACGCAACTTCATTGGTAAATACGGACTAGGTATCAGAAATGAACGAGGATTACGTCTGATCCGTTTGGCAGTTGACAATAACCTGGCTATAGCAAACACCCTTTTCAAGCACCACCCACGAAGATTAACGACATGGACAAGTCCCGACGGAAAGCACAAAAACCAAATCGATTATTTTCTAATCGAAACTAGATATAAAACATCAGTAAGAAACGTGAAGGCAAAACCAGGTGCTCTGTGCGGATTAGACCATAAACTATTATTAGCCTCAATATCCCTCAAACTACTTTAAGAATTACCCAAAAACCTGACACCTCTACAGACCTCAACACTCTATGGATGTCCACGAAGAACTGGATAAAAACTGCATTAAAATCTTGCACATCCGATAACATACCAATTAAAAAAATCACTGGATATTCAATGACACAATAAAATTGATCACAGACTAAAGAAGACAAATTAACAACTCCAACATGCAAGAAGAAGATAAAAGACAAGTAATTAAACATCTTAACAAACGATTCAAACAGGAATGTAGACGGGACAAAAACAACCATTTAAAAAATATATGCACGGAACTACAACACCACGCCCAGCACGGATAGTCTCGCGATCTGTATGATAAAGTACGATATCTAGCTAGAGAATTTAAACCACGAATACAAATAATAAAGGACAAAAACGGAAAGGTTATAGTAGATACAACTATAATAGCGGAAGTATGGAGACAACACTGCAAAGATTTATATACGTCAGCAAGCACGACAACATCCGAAGAACAAGCAACACCACAAGAAAGAGAACCTGGGATCTTAAAATCAGAAGTAGAAAAAGCTATAACAATACTCAAAAACAGGAAGGCCACTGGGGCAGTCGGTATCACAGCTGAAATACTTAAAGCCATGAGACACTACAGAGCAGATGTAATGCAGGCGTTATGCTCTAAAACAGTGGTCTCCAAACTACGGCCCGAGGGCCACATCTGGCCCGCGGACAGATTTTGTACGGCCCGCGGAGAGCTAGCATACTTGAAAACTCCTTTTAGAGAACATATTTTTTATAGCAAATTAAATTTAGTTTACTGAAGTATTCTAATTTTATGTTGAATAATTATTAATATGACATCTACATTGATATGGTCATGGGCTAACTACTCATAACATTGTTGTAGGCTTATTGTTATTGTTTTTGTGATAAGTTGGATAAAGAAACACAGAATTGTAATGAGTAAAGACATGTATAATATGCAGAAAATTTAACTTCAGTATATAATAACTAACAAATTATTGAAATGAATCCAACTAACATTTTATACATTTTAAATAAAAACATAACTTATAACAAGCATAATGACATATGAAATACTAATGAGATTTGTGTAATTGAGATTTTCCACAGAAAATAGTTTGTAGTTGTGGACTAATTTTACCTGTACCAATTATTAAAAGAGATTTAAGATGCTCATCAGTTAATTTAGATCTGTAAACATTTTTTGTGTACTTCATTTTGGAGAAGGTCTTCTCACACAAATAAGTAGTACCAAAAACAGAAAACAGTCTACTAGCTGCAAAATGAGCTGCGAAATTTATGCAAATTATCAAATTGTGTTAGTGGAAGACTCTTATAAAATTCCAATAAAGATGAGTTTTTATATTTGTTCTTAATTATATCACTGCACTGTAGATCTATCATTTCCATTTGAAGTTCCGGGGCTAGGGTTTCAAGGTCAGTATCAAAAGGATTCTGAAAAATCTTAATTTGATTCGCAATGGCATCAAAGTCCGAGAAACGAGTATCAAAATATATTTTCAAAGCACTCAAAGTTTCGATTGCAAAATCGATAGCAAACTCAGTCTCAGTGGTGTGGCTGAATATTTCACATGTTTTAAAATGTGAAAAACATTTACTTCGTAGTTGTGATTGAAACAGTATCAATTTCTTCCGGAATGATTTGATATTAGTGTATAAATCAGGAAGATGCTGGTTTTCTCCTTGCAATCTCAAATTCAGTTCGTTCACATGTTTTGTCAAATCAACATAGAATGCTAACTTCCACAGCAATGCGTTGTTTTGTAATTCAGTAAGAGGGCGATGCTTTTCATTCAAAAAAATTTCGATCACTGCTCGAAGTTCAAAAAAGCGTTGAAGGACTTTCCCACAACTAAGCCAACGTTCGGCAGTATGATAAGGTAAGTCATTTTCTCCAATCTCTTCAATAAATTGTCGGAATTGTCGGTGATTCAGCCCAAAAGATCTGATAAAATTAACAGTTGATATGACTGGTTTCAGAACTTCAGACATATCCAAACATTTTCCGCACAAAGACTGTTGATGAATGATACAATGTAAGACTAATGGTTTTGAACCACCGTCATTTTCTACAGCCTTTGACACAAGAGCGATCACTCCTTTATCTTTCCCACTCATGTTTTTGTCTCAATCAGTTGTAATACATTTCAAGTTTTTCCATCGAAGGTTCTTTTGATTAATGCCATTTCAACTCCTTTAAAAATATCTGTACCAGTAGTTGTGCCATGAATACTATACATATCAAGAAGTTCTTCATGCACTTCATAGCTTTTATCTACTCCTCGAATATAAATCAACACCTGAGCAGTATCTGACACATCCGTTGACCCATCCAAGGCCAAAGCAAACCACTCAACATGTCCATTTTTGTCGAACAGTTGAGAGGATATATTTTCAGCGATGTTTTCTACCCTTCGAGCCACAGTGTTTGCTGACATACTGACAGTTTTTAATAAATTTATCTTTTCTGGGCACATTTCTTCGGCTACTGCAATTATGCATTCTTTGATCATTTCTCCATCGGTGAATGGTTTTCCACGTTTTGCAATTGCAAGTGCCACACGAAAGCTGGCACGAGTTGCAGCCTCTTGTTCAATTTTGAGTTTTGTAAATGAAGATTGCTGCGATTTCAATCCGCGCTTCATAGCTTCGAATTTTTCTGTCCGCAAACTTCCTGTATATTTTGAGTAATTTTGAAAATTGTTTCATAATGACGTTGAATGTTATATTCCTTGAGAACGGCTATGCTTTCATTGCAAATCAAACATAGCGCCTTGTTACTGGACTCAATTACGAAATACTGAATGTTCCACTGATCTTTGAATTTTCTGCATTCACTATCAATTTTTCGCTTCTTTTTCATACTACTAAATCACACACAAAAGCAACAATTCAAATCAAAATACTGTTACAAAGATGTCTTAAACTTAAACACGCACAAACACGTTTTAAGGAGGTAAGCACTATTTTATTTCACAACAGTGTCATAGGAACTGACTTGTGGTTGCGCCACTAGCCTTCTTATATATTCCAATTACTGCCATCTAGAAGTGAGTGGAAGACACCAGAACTTTCTCGAACCAACGAGATTATTCTGTACGTGCTATTAGCGCCATCTGTTAGCGATAGAAGGTACTACCTATTTCCGCTTGTGTCCACCAGATGTCGTGTCACGTTACTCCTCATGGCTCGTACTCTACGACTAATCTAGAAATTACAGATAATGACAGGAAAATTAATAATATGCAGTGTTGCCGTTTTGCGGACTTTGGTCCGATTTGCAGCCTTTTTCAAACGTTGCGTACTTTTTCGGACTTTTTTTTTCATCAGTGGACTATTTCACTTTTTACCACCGGCAACAATGACAATATGGTTTTGGCCCTCGGAACTTACTGGAGTAATCAGTATGGCCCTAAGGCTGGAAAGTTTGGTGACCCCTGCTCTAAAATATGGGAAACGGGCGAATGGCAAATGGAATGGTGTGAATCTATATTCATCCCCATCCACAAAAATGGATCACCGACGGAATGTAATAACTACAGAACAGTAACTGTCACTTCACACGCAAGCAAGGTATTACTCTACATCATTAATGAACGTTTGAAAAGTACTTCCACAAATATCGGATGAACAAAGAGGGTTTATAGCAGGTAAAGGTACACAAGAGCAGCTACTCAATGCCCGACAAATCCGAGAGGGAACACAACTTAAAATTATATCTGTGTTTCGTGAACTAAACGAAAACGCCAAGGTCAGAACAGGACAAACAGTGTCCAGAGCTTTTATATAGATTATATAGATAGATAGAGGCCAGTGTCAGACAGGGATGCATACTCTCGCCTCTTCTTTTCATTATATATATATATATATATATATATATATATATATATATATATATATATATATATATATATATATATGTATGTATAGCGAATACATCATGAGAAAAGTCCTTGACGACTGGGAAGGTGGAATATCAATTGGAAGAAGAAAAATAAGTAGCCTGAGTTATGCCGACGACACCTTGCTTATTGCAGCAGATGAAGAACAACTGATAAACATAATGAAAAAATTAGAGATCTATAGTAGAGAATATGGTTTAAATATCAACAAAACAAAAACCAAAGTAATGATCATCGATCGATCCAATGACGCATCCAATATCAATATCGTAGCGAGATATGATGTGGTGGACAAGCTTGTATACCTGGGATCGTTAATAACCGAAGATGGAGGCTGTTCAGAGAAAATAAGGAGAAGATTGGGAATGGATCAGCAACAACTAAATTGATAAAGACTCCATAAAAATATGGAGAGATCAAACCATTACAAAAACAGTGAAAGTAGCGCTGGCCAATTACTTGATCTTCCCAATTGCTATTTACTCCGCTGAAACATGGACACTAAAGAAAACAGATCGAAAACGAATCCTAAGAGTGTCATGGGTGAAACACAGAACAAACGCCTCTGTTCTACAAGAACTAAAAATCAAAGAGCGTCTACTAAACCAAATCAAGAGAGCATATCTCAGTTACTTTGGCCACATAGCTAGAAGAACAGGTGAGATGGAAAACCTCGTGGTCGAGGGAAAAGTCGTGGGAAAAAGACCTAGAGGACGGTCTCCAATGAGATCGACCGACGGATTAAAAGAAATGATGGGACAATCAATGCACAAGGCAATACATCTAACACAAGATAGAAACGCATGGAAACAACAAATTCAAACACATACCAAAAATAGTATCACTACACCCTCCAGAGGGTAAAAGGACTGAGATGATGTATTTAGAGGATTTTTGTGAAAGAGAATCATTCAATCTTCTAAACATAAATAAAAATTTGCATGGGCCAGATGGTCTACCCTATGGCTTATTTAAGTAGAACTTAGAACATCTAACGAAGCCGCTACTAAATATAATAAATTGCTCCCTCAATACCGAAGAATTTCTGGCAAAGGCCCAAAACAGTCCTTAATAACAACAGACCAATTGCTTTAATCTCAGTGCTGTCTACAATATTAGAATACTGTTTCCTACAGAGACACTTCGCCCTTTCATTGCGAAGCATACAATAATAATCCCCGCACAGTGGGCAAAAATCCCAAAAGCTGGCCATAATGCAAGAAAAAAATTATTTTTTTCGGTATTTTAAGATTTAAATTATTACAGTCACACCCCTAGCATCATTTGAGAACATTAGTTGAGAGCAGGTAGTTTTCTAAACACCCTTTTTTCGTTCTCATTCATAGACGTTATTATAAGTTAGACGTTATTATAAAAAATACCAGATATTTAATAGCGTATAGTTTTTACATCGAGTGGCCAATTTTAATAGAAAGACATGGATTTTTCTAGTGAATGTAAGTACTTTAATAAATAACTAATTATAAATATATGTGACAACGGTGGAAATTATAAATTGATAGACAATGGACTGCGGTTTTTAGATACTATTATTTCACGCCGATAAAAATAGAGTTTTAAAAAAAGTCCTGCTAGATCCTGTCTTGTTTTTATAATTAAATAGTAGGTTACATATTTATACAAAACATATCTGAAAATTGAGACCCGAACGATCCGGAAGCCTGCCGATTTTATGCCCCTTGTAACAACCCTCATTGTAGAATGCGTTATAAATACTGTAACATATGTTATATCAGTTCTGATCTAATCTATTCTTTACATAAACGATGTTTCATTATTTACAAAATATTAAAAAAATTTGCAGCAGGTTTGCGGCAGCAATTAGGACTTTTAGTGGATGCCCCAAAACATGGATATGGGAGTACTAATGACGGTAATACAGCGCGCCGCTTTTTCCAAAAATAATATAGAAATAGATAGACGTAAATTTAATCAAGAGGTTGTTCCATGTAATACTTCAAGTTATTTCGTGTGGCTTTGATGTAAACATTTCAAAGTTTGAGCAGTACGCTGTTTCAACCGCGCGAAGATTCGTAGAATTGTATCCATGGTACTACATGCCTTCTAGCGTACACAAAATATTAATACACGGGCCACAAATAATAGAAGCATCTTTGTTGCCTATTGGACAAATGTCTGAAGTTTCGTCAGGATTTCAGCCGAAAATGTAGTAGGACTAAAACTATGGAGGATGTTTTTCGAAGACTATTAGTTACGTCCGATCCTTTTATTTCAAGCTTGCGAAAACTTAATGCAAAAAAATGATTTGCCACATTATTGGTGATGTGTGTGATGCTATATTGAAAGTGTTACCAGGGGAAATAAAGGTATGTAAAAGTATAAAAAATATGAATATTTTATTTTATGTAATAAACATATGTACTCAATATTTACTTTATTGTTATTACTTCATATGCTGGTGAAAAAATAAAGCACAATAACGGTTCTCATTAAGAGTGATGTGCGGCAGGTTATCTCTAGCAGCATAGATTAGTGAAGTTGGTGATTGCTGTTGGGATGAATTAGATGAAGAGCTTCCAGGGGTAAGGTTGATGTTGACAAAGTTGATCTTCATTTGTATCCATATCATTTTTGTCTATTTCAGCATTAAACAATGCAACATTAATGGCCTGTTTTGCTTCGGACAATATACGGGCATACTTGTGGCTAGCATATTTCCTCATTTCTAAGGCAACTTAATTGCCAAAAACTTGGAATTCATCAGTTTCTTTACTGCCTGCTATTTTTTTACCCACTACCCACTACTCTACCCGCCATCTATTTGACCATTGCCTGCATATCAGGATTGGTACCTTTATGCCTTTTTCTCGGCGTACTATATGGTTCGGCAGACATTTCTTGGTTTCCACTGGGTTCATCATCATTAAAATGATGTAATGAATCGTTTTAGAAGTTTATATTTTTAACTTACACCACTACCAACATAAACAATCCAATCATTAACACAAATTCTAGTTACTAATGGAATATTATGTTGGTAGTTGTATATAATGGTTGTAAGCGGGGAACTTATAGCCTTATTTTTTTGAAAATTTGACACAAATCCCAACTAAAAAAAATTACTGTCAATCATTCTATTAATAATTGTCAAATTCAAAATATTGTCGAACTTTATGGTTTTATTTCCGCAAAGAAACGATTTCGTTTTCTTACCATTTCTTGCAAGTGAACGCAGTTTTTAGTACCTACAAAAAGTTGGCGTGGAACTGCAATAATTAAAAAAACGAGAAACCTCTCTTAATTGCTCAATTAAAATCCGCAATTGCTCATATCATTAATTAATTATTTTATTAGTTATTAACTATTTAAAGTACAAATCGTTTTTCCCCTATTTGTGAGGGAAGCATTGAGTTTTTCTTATTAAATTTGCTTTCAATAAATTGCTCACTTTTTGCTCATCTAGTTTCTATGCAAGATCTTGGTTATTTATTTAATTTTTTTTTTTTAATTAATCAAAAGAAATTATTTCGATTTAAAATGGCGATAAACGTAGTAAAAGCATAGAACTTATACTAATGGAATAGGAATACCGTATAACTTATGTGTACCGAAACTGTGTCCAACATCTGTGTGACAAGGAAAGATATAACATTTCTTTTGTTCGCTATGCGCATGCTCCAAATGAAATAAACATTTATTTGTAACCATAAATATGGTTGAACTTTAATTTTGAAATATTTTTATTGTTACTTATACAATTTTTATAACATTAGGTGCTTTTTATTTTTTAGGAGGTGTATTATTTAGTTCTATAATTTGTATCTGTTAAAAATATATTAAAGAAAAATGAAACAAAATTAAAAAAGCGTTTATTTTTTATAAGAAAAATATTTAACTTTACATAAAAAATAAGAGATTTATCAAAAGATAATAAGTATTTTTTTTATTAGTATAAGTACTAGTATAGTACGATTTAATAACAATACAACTTGACACTGTAACAAGAAAACTACTACTATTATTTTATTTAATATTACATTACATCTTTATTTTTTATTAATGCTATGCGAGAAAGAGCGCTGAAATAATTGTGTTTTATGCTGTGGTATTGTAAGCTTACCCTTAAACCTAATATTAATGTTATGCACATCTGTACGAAATCTTATTTTCTTGTAGAGGTATATGGGAAATTTATTTTTTATTATTACGTGGTAGTGGCAAATCGTGTCTATATAACGTCTTTGCCCCATGCTTAACCAATTGTCTTTCAATCAATCTTTAATTTTATACGTGATACGATCGAATCTTTGTATTCCAAATATGAAACGCAAGCAAAAATTTTGAACTTTTTGAATACGTTTTGAATCCGTCTCGGTTAAACATGGTCCATAAACGGCATCACAGTAATTAAAGTATGATAGTACAAGTGCATCACTTAATAACGATTTAACATTTGTGTTAAGCACAATTAACTGTATTAATAACAAGCATCTAACAAGATGGCAACTGTAACAACATAGAAAAAACGTCCGCGGCTGCGCATGAGCATTCCGACCCAAAGAAATAGAATGAGACTTTGCATCTCACTTCTTGGACACAATTTTATGATTTGTATTCCTGTTCCATAAGTATATGTTCTAAGAGTAAAAGACTGATATCTCACGCGCATGCACATAAATAAACTCATCGCGCATGCCCTTATGGCACGGAAAACGTAAGTACCCATATGTACAAAATAATAAGAAGACATAAAGATATATATATATATATATATATATATATATATATATATATATATATATATATATGTTCAGGTTTTGTTATTATTTTGTACATAATTATATACGTACGTTTTCCGTGCCATATGCGCATGCGCGATGAGTTTATTTATGCGCATGAAATGTCAGGCTTTACTACGTTTATCGCCATTTTAAATCGAAATAATTATTTATAATTAATTGAAAGTTAAATAAAAATAAATAACCAAGATCATGCATAGAAAGTAGATGAAGATAAATAGATCGCTTTTGAAGATTTATCTGTATGTAAATTAATTTTTGTTTGGTATATTCTTAGCGACGTTTAATTTTTTCTTCCTTCTCAGCTGTGATTGTTCGATGTTCAGAAATTTCTGAATTAACTATTGCAAGAGTTTCTTTCTTATTCTTATCTCTATAGCGCTGACTATTAATTTTATTTTGGAGTTTTCTTCCTTTGGAGAGCACACGAGTACATTTGGTTGCCTAAAACTTTGATGGGTCTGTTTCGTAATTTACCATGAATTTTTCGATACAATCCAGTAATCTGAACATTCCAATAGTCCGACACTAGTATATCTACTAGCACATCCGTCAAGAGTACTTACTTTTGTACTGCGCACTGATTATAGGGGTTGATATTTCCTTAGAGGCGCTGCGTTCTGTCAACAGTGCCAAAAACTTTCCAATAATCCAGCACTAGTACATCTACTATTACATCCGGTAAAAGTACTTACTCTTGTACTGCACACTAATTCTACGGGTTGATATTTCCTTAAAAACGCTACGTTCTGTCAACACTGCCAAAAACTTTGACTATTAAGTTCGACGTTCAGAGCCAACTTTAAACATATGCGTATAGATGTGTTCTTTTGAATACATCTTTGAGTAATAAATTTTTTTTCTATAGAACGCAGCTATTCATGACGATGACGCAAATGTATGAGTTTACCTCCTACCCAAATGTCATTCAACGCGGCTATAGAATATTTCACTTCAAAAATGTAATTAAAATTAAATGTAATTCAAATTTGGCCAGCAGGTACTCCATGCGGCCAGCCACATTCGGTAAAAGTTTCGTTGAAATCCTTACAGTCTTAATACATTTTTTTCGCAGTTTTTGAATATTTTGAAATTTTCGTATTCGTTTTTGGTTGAAATTCGTGATTGACATGTCTGGATTTGTTTAAAAAATTATTTTAGTAAGTTTCACACAACGTAGAGCAATAACATTAAACACATTTGTAGAGGATTAGTCAATCTATGATATCCCACAGTTAGTTTTGCAAAATATTTTATCTGGCGGCGATCGCCGGCCCTCAAACTCAAAGTCGCACACGAGGTCAGACATTCAAATAACTATAGTTTGAAAACTTGGACAGTTGTATTCAAAATTCCTTCAGTTCGGCGTAGCTTATAGATTTTTTCTATTAAAATTTATATTTTGGTACTTTCGTGGCCGATAGCCTTGACACAGAATTTTTTTTTCTGACCAAGACCACTTACCCGCGGCAGCGCGTATGTGGTCTTGATATATCTGGTCTTGATTTATCTGGTCTTGATTTATCTGGTCCTGATTCACCTGATCAAGTGCACATACGCGCGGCAGCGCGTGTATGGTCTTGATTTAATGTGCGCTTGATTTATCTGATCAAGGCCACATACGCGCGGCAGCGCATATGTGGTCTTGATATATCTGTCTTGATTTATCTGGTCTTGGCCGCGGCAGCACGAGCTATCGACTCAATATAGATCAATTTAAAAAATAACCGTTGGTTTAACCCCAGTTAGATTAGGTTGCCCGCTGCGAAGCGGACAAATAAATCAAGACAACATACGCGCGGCAGCGCGAACTCTCGATTCAATATAGGACAGCGTTGCATGGACCGTTGGTTTAACCTCGGTTAGATTAGGTTGCCCGCCGCGAAGCGGGCAGATAAATCAAGATAACAAACGCGCGGCAGCGCGAAATCTCGATCCAATATAGGACAGTGTTGCAAGGACCGTTGGTTTAACCTCGGTTAGATTAGGTTGCCCGCCGCGGAGCGGGCAGATAAATCAAGATAAAAAAAGGGCGGCAGCGCGAACTCTAGATAGGACAATTCCAATATAGGACAATTTGGCAAGGACCTTTGGTTTAACCCCGGTTGGATTATGTTGTCCGCCGCGAAGCGGACAGATAAATCAAGACAACATACGTGCGCCAGCGCGAACTCTCGATTCAATATAGGTCAATATGAAAAAGAACCATTGGTTTAACCCCGGTTAGATTAGGTTGCCCGCCGCGAAGCGGACAGATAAATCAAGACAACATACACGCGGCAGCGCGAGCTCTCGATACAATATAGGACAGTGTTGCAAGGACCGTTGGTTTAACCCAGGTCAGATTAGGTTGGACACCGCGAAGCGGCAGATAAATCAATACCCTCAAACTCGGACATAACAAAAGTTAATAAATTCAAATAACTATAAATTGAAAACTACGACAGATATATTGAAATTTCTTTCCAACCTATATAGATTATACATTTTTCAATTGAAGTTGACGTTTTGGTATCTTCGTGGTCGATAGCCTTGACACAGGATTGTTTTTAACAAAGAAATTTTTATTGAAAACTTGCAAATATATTTTTTTGTCCAACTCTTCGAAGTCTACCAGACATGCATTTAGCACTGTTTTGTCCCCTTTCGATAAATTTTGGGATTTAATATTTTTTACATTTGTAAATAAACCGAAGGTTTTAACAAAATTCGCAAAGAATACTTTTTTGTAGACATAGACATCTTACATACGGATATCCTGGTTATAATTTTCTATTTTCAGGCGTTGACGAGATATTTCCAAAAAAATATTAAAGACAACATAATTCCTCACGCTGTCCCCTTTGGAGTGGGAGCTTTCAAATTTTGTCAACTGATACTTCTGGTAGATACCCACATTCAGTAAAAGTTTCAATGAAATCCTTTGAATGTTAACACATTTTTTCGAAATTTTTGAATATTTTGAAATTTTCGTGTTCGTTTTTGATCGGAATTCGTAATTGACATGTCTGGATTTGTTTAAAAATTTATTTTAGTAAGTTTCACACAACGTGGAACAATAAAATTTCACACATTTGTAAAGAATTAGTCAGTCTATGATATTCTTCAGTTAGTTTTGCAAAATATTTTATCTGGCGGCGGCTGCCGCCCCTCAAACTCAAAGTCGCACACGAAGTCAGACATTCAAATAACTATAGTTTGAAAACTTGGACAGTTGTATTCAAAATTCCTTCAGTTCGACGTAGCTTATAGATTTTTCTATTCAAATTTACATATAATTTGGTATATTTGTGGCCGATAGCCTTAACGCAGAATTTTTTTATCTGACCAATTTTTTTTATCTTGATATATCTGGTCTAGATTTATCCGGTCTTGATATATATATATATATATATATATATATATATATATATATATATATATATATATATATATATATATATATATATATATATATATATGTAATTTATATTTCTATTGAAGCAATTTGACCATTTTGGAATTTTCATGGCCGATAACCTTAACACTGGATTTTTTAAATAAAGAAATACATGCAAATTAAGTCAACGTTGACATTAACGTCAGTTGAGTAATTTATTGGTTATTTTTTTTTTTTTTTGAAACGTTTAGTAACATAATTTTGCTAAGTGTTGCTAATTTTCTAAAATTCTAAAAGCAAACTAACTATAATTGGAGGAGTGATATTGGAAATCAAGAGTCGCCAACCTTCATAAAAGGAGGTTACTATTTATGATGAAGTGACGTGAAGTAACTAAAGCTTACAATTTTGACGAAAAAATGTCTTAACAGCTGACTTGGTTATGTTAAGTGTCAAACTTGACAACAACAACGTAACTTTCACAAAAAGTTGGTGAGATTATGTTTGAGTATGTTGGTAACTCAACAACACAAGATACCCACTTGATTAAAACAATATATTGGTTATTATTTTTTGATATAGGTAGGTAGGTAGGTAGGTTTAAGTGGCTGCTAATGCTCACATAGGCCTCAGATGGGCCCGTTTTGTTACCACGGTACTTGGAGTACAACCCTCCTCAGGGGATTTTGTCAAACCATTTCGAGCCGTGCATAAACCTCATGAGAGTCTGCGCATCTAGTGATGCGAGGTCAGATAGATCATCCAAGAAAGGTCGGCCTAGGAAGAGCAATCGTGTTGCGGTCAGAGAGGGGCATTGGCATAGCGCCGCCATTCTCTGCACTTTTGTAAGCGCCATTTGATGGACTCTTTTATTAAGTGCCGGCCACCATATGAAAACGCCGTAGTATTGGTGGAACTACGGCTCTGTATAGCCAGAAGGTAATCTTGGGGTTGAGGCCCCAAGATTTCCCCACCGCTCTCTTGCAAGAGTACAGCGCCACTGTTGCTTTCCGTACTCTTTCGTTTATGTTTTTTGATATAACGTCCATCTTGTTTTAATGATTATTGTATTTTGACTCAGGTGTTTGGACAATTTTTTTTTTCAAGTATTTTTATTAAAATTATGCCAACGTTTCAACCTGTATTCGGTTGCTCAAGGCTACAAAAGAAAAAACAAAATTACAAATTACAAAATAACATAATTATAAAAATTCTAATATACGTATATAAAAATTACAACAATTTACAAGAATAATTATTTTTTTATGATTAGATAAAAGATTTTGTAATAGGATAAATTAAAAACTATTTGTTCTCACCTAATTTTTTTTTAAATTATATGATTTTGACATTTTTTTTTTAAATTTGAAATTTATATTAATTTTTTTGTTAGTAATTGGTTTCCCCGACATTACTATAATAGTAAATGACTAGTACATGTGGATCGTATTTTTCGGAATGGAATAGTTTTTGTGGATGGAAAAGTTGAAAAGAATGGAATAGTTGCTAAAGGTGGAATAATTGATGAGGGTGAAATTGTTTAATGAATTTTGACATTTGTATATGAAAGAGTAATCAGAATTGCGAGCTGCGCGATTCTTGTAGAAAGCGCATCAGCTAAGGTTGTATGAGTTGCAAGATGTACAATTCCTACTGCACAGAATATTAACTAATAATTCATCAAATGATTTTAATGCTGTCAGGTTTGTAAAATAATATAATCAAACACTTTTGAGGTGTACTTAATCATATAATGTTACCAATTGTTTGAAATCAAAGTGACTTTAATTTAAGGAGTGATATTAGAAATGAAAAGTTCCCAACGTTCATAAAAAGGTTACTATATCTAGCGATGTGATATTAGTTCCTAAGGTGTACAACATGGACGATAGAAAATCAGCTGTGGAGTAAAAAGTTACTGAAAATCTCACTAAAACTTTTATAACCTTTAAATTGATAAAGTAACATTGATGTTGTCAACTTTGACGTTCAACATAACCAACATATTGTTTTAATCAAGTTGGTATCTTGTGTTTTTGAGTTACCAACATACTCAAACATAATCTCACCAACTATTTGTTAAAGTTACATTGTTGTCTTTTTTTCGTCAAAATTGCAAGCCTTACTTATTAACTTCACTTCATCATATATAGTAACCTCCTTTTATGAAGGTTGGCAACTCTTGATTTCCAATATCACTCCTCCAATTATAGTAAGTTTACTTTTAGACAATTAGCAACACTTAGCAAAATTATGTTACTAAAAGTTTCACCAAAAAAAATAATAACCAATAAATTTGATTTAATTTTCATGTATTTCTTTATTTAAAAAATCCAGTGTCAAGGTTATCGGCCATGAAAATTCCAAAATGGTCAAATTGTTTCAATAGAATTATTATATAATTATAGTTATTTGAATTTATTAATTTTTGTTATGTCCGAGTTTGAAGGTCTTGATTTATCTGCCGCTTAGCGGTGTGCAACCTAATCTAACCGGGGTTAAACCAACGGTCCTTGCAACACCGTCCTATATTGTATCGAAAGCTTGCGCTACCGCGCGTATGTTGTCTTAATTTAAGTGCCCGCTTCGCGGCGGGCAACCTAATCTAACCGGGGTTAAACCAAAGGTCCTTGCCAAATTGTCCTATATTGGATCGAGAGTTCGCGCTGCCGCGCAACATACGCGATTTCTCTTGTCGAAGGACCGTTCAGTTTTACAACAGAAAATGACAATTTCCCGTTTCGACGCGCAAGAGGAACGGAGTTTTTGAAGTAAAAGTAAAAAAAATAAAATGCACATACAGCCGCCCCCTGCGGGGGCGGAACTTGGTTTGTCTTCTCACAGTCTTGATTTATCTCTCCGCTTCGCGGCGGGCAACCTAATCTAACCGGGGTTAAACCGACGGTCCTTTTTCACATTGACCTATATTGAAACGAGAGTTCGCGCTGCCGCGCGTATGTTGTCTTGATTTATCTGTCCGCTTCGCGGCGGCAACCTAATCTAAGCAACACTGTCCTATATTAGATCGAGAGTTCGCGCTGCTGCGCGTATGTTTTCTTGATTTATCTGCCCGCTTCGCGGCGGACAACCTAATCTAACCAAGGTAAAACCAATGGTAAAACCAAATGGTATCTTAAAATATAAAATTCAAAGAAAGACAAAATAAAAAATAGTGCTACTTCGTCAATCACGAATTCCGATCAAAACCGAATGCAAAAATTTCAAAATATTCAAAAATTGCGAAAAAATATATTAATCCTTGAAGGGTTTCAATAAAACTTGTCCTGAATGTGGGTATCCACCAGAAGTAACTGCTGATAAATTTTGAACGCTCCCACTCCAATGGGGACGGCGTGAGGAATTATTTTTGCATCACAGCTTATTTGCAAATAACTCGTCAACGCCTCAAGGTGGAAAATTATAACCGGGATATCCGTATGTAAGACGTCGGTGTCTACAAAAAAGTCTTTTTTGAAAATTTTGTAAAAACCTTCGGTTTGGTCGCAAAAGTAAAAAATATAAAATTGAAAAAATTTTAGAAGGGGTAACGTACCCCTTCTCTGAATTTCGTCACTCAATTTACACGGGTTTTAAATGGGCTCTTCCGCCAAAACGGTTCGCACTGGAAAAATGAAAATGACACAACTTTTAGATGAAAATGTGCTCTATAAAATAGCGCTAAATGCATGTTTCTTAGACCTCAGAAAATGAATGAAGTATTTCTTTATTAAAAAAATCCTGTGTTAAGGCAATCGACCACAAATATGTAAATTTCAATAGAAACATGTACAATTTATATATAACTCTTGTAAACTATATAAAACTTAATGTGTTTGTTAACGAAAGTGCGCTCTATTTATCTGTGTTAAAATTATTTAACACACATTTCTAAACGTTCGTCATGTCGTGTCTATCAGCCGTAAAAATTTTGCATGCAGCACATTTCAATGGGTCTCAATGAGCACTATTCGATATTAAAAAGAAAATCCGGATAAATTTCGAGATGGCTTTTCCTTCAGCCGTCAAGTGGTAGAACTGACCGTTTTTCAACAAAAACTCTCTTGTTATACCCGCTAGGAAGTCGAGGAATACACCTTTAGATTCCAAATTAAATGTGTAATTTTTAACTATTCTTGTAGAATACTCTTAATTCCCACCGTTTGAAAAATGGTCCCCCATGTAAAATTATCCGAATCACGAATCAGCCGCAGAAAATTCATGCAACATATTTTAATAGAACTTGATGAGTTGTATTCGAATTTGAATCGAAAATGTCAACAAATATTGAAATGGCTGTTCCTTCCGCAGTGAAATGGTAAAACTGACAGCTTTTCGCCAATAACTCTGTTGATATACATTTGAGGAAGACGCGTGTTGTACCGTTGGAATCTAAATTCAATTTAAAAGCTCCAATTATTCTTAAAAAAAAACTCGTAAATATCGCGGATTATGAAATAAATTTTGGAATTCAAATGTGAAGGGAAGCAACTGTTTCTGATGTAAAATGGTCTGAATTTTAAGAATCTGCTAAAAGAAAAGTGAACTTCGTTTTCTTGTAGAAATTAGTAAAAAAATGCGAATTTTGACGTTGCTATGTGTTGCTAATCAAGAGCCAGAGTCGCCGAAATCTGCAATTTAGAGATTTCAAGATATCTCTTTGAATTTTATTTGAATTTCAACCTAACATTGAGCGAAAAATCAGAATTTTGATTTAAATTCTTTTCTTTAATTTTATCTTTTCACAAGCACACGAATAATCATAAACGGATAAACTTCAACAATGACATTTCCACATAACCTGAGCGAAAATAGTGTCAGAATGATCAGCTGTAAGTGTAAATTGGCGATTCAGCGGCAAGCAATGGTCGTCGTATTTTTGACCTGGAGTGCGAAGCCGTTGATGGATTTGAGAAATTCAAACGCCATATTGTTGGCCTTTTCACCGGGCATGCACTTGTTGGACTGGAAATGTAAATTTTCTTTTAAGCGTTTCCGTTTGAAGAGGTGAAAAAAAAGTGACTTCGCGAATTGGGGCCTGCGGAACGTCCCCGGAGGTGTAATGCGCCGAGACTGGTGTCGTTCGAAAGTAGACACGTGGAGCTATAATTCCTGAAAAGAGCAATACAATTCTAAAACATTTCACCGAATATTGAAGGTTTCAATTTGCTCAATTTTGAAAAAATCGTTTCGAGTTTGGACGGGCGTCGAGACCCCCAAATGCGATCGAGCGATGCCCCATGTAGGAAAGTACGGCGGGCCCAGGCTTGGCCCACGCTTGGTCCAACTATGCAGAACTCTGGGCCAGACTTGTAAGCCAGACTTGGCCCAGTCTTGGTTAAAGTCTGGAATGATAATGCTGGCCCATGACTGGTTACCACGACTGGCCCACGCCTGGTTGCCAGGACTGGGCCATAGTTAAATTTCAAGTCTGGCCCATGCCTGGTTGCCAGGACTGGGCCATAGTTAAGTTTCAAGTCTGGCCCATGCCTGGTTGCCAGGACTGGGCCATAGTTAAGTTTTAGGTCTGGCCCATGCCTGGTTGCCAGAACTGGGCCATAGTTGTTTCAAGTCTGGCCCATGTCTGGTTGTCAGGGCTGAGCCATAGTTGAGTTTCAAATCTGGGCCATATTTACAAGACTGCTCACGCTTACTTTTTAAAATTGGCCCAAGCAAAATTACCAAAACTGACCCAAGTTTACTTTATAGGATTATGCATCGTTCCTATCGCCTTATAGACCCTTTCGTTCTATATTCAGAAACCACCACCGCGAGGCCCTGCTATTTAATTTAGCGAATCCCAGAGGATTCTCGCTTACTTCTGCAAAACATGTTTTTTCGGGCCTCCCGGCGCCATCCGGCACGCAATCGCAATTAAACTCCAAAACATACTTAAAGACACTATGCCGAATCGATTGGTGCCGGTCCGGTCCCGATCCGACTGTTGGGTATCCCGGGAGAGGGATCCCCGCAAATTAGGTGAAAAAAACATCGCGTTTTTTCGATTTTTGTGTTAAAATTGACCCAGAGTGGGAACAGGAGAAGGAGAGTGCCGAAGGTACCAGATTCTTCCACCGCCGGTTGCGGGTAAATATCTCGCATCGAACGAACCGGTTTGGAGACACGGCGCTCTTCAATCAAGAGAACGGCGTCCACAGATATGATGAAAAAAACGGTTTTCGCTTACATTTTCTGCCGCACCGGGTGAACCGACGGTCGCGTACTTTTCCGCATGACGTCAAAAACCGTGAAATCGACGCGGCAAGAGAACGCAGTAAAAAAATCGAGCCGCGGACCAAAATTGCTCCTCAAAGGTGCTAGAAACGATCTCCTGTTTTTGGCACCTAGAGGACGCCAAGTGGGACTTGCGAGCGGCAGACGGACACGGGTCGAAGGCCTGTTCAATTTTACAACAGAAAATGACCATTTCCCGTTTCGACGCCCAAGAGGAACGGAGTTTTTACGGAAAAAGTGAAAAATTTAAAACGCACCTACAGCCGCCCCCTGCGGGGGCAGAACTTGGTAAGGCTCGTCAAAAAAAACCTAATTTTTTGTTCAATTCATTGGAAAAAATTCAAGACGTAAACCGCATTTTTTTGACAATTTTTCATAATTTTCAAGAAATCTTGACTTTTGACCCCTTTCGAGTTCTGTGACGGGTACCTTACTCGATTAGCATATTTCGAAAATAAACAAAAATAAATAAATTGAAGTTAAAATAGAAATCATCACATATCAAAAAGCATGAAATGAAATAAATTGTGATTAATTTGGCGTTTATCGTAAAAGTCCAAAAAATTAACTTAAAAAACAAGACCAAAAAACTCAAATTCTTTGTCGGAGTGCGTATAAATTTTGTGAATAGGAAATTAAAATTTGAATTTATTTTATGGTGGGAAATTGATTCCGCCTCTCAAAGTCAACAAAGCACAGAAGGCAACACATTCAAATAACTATATTTTGAAAACTGCAACAGATGTATTAAAAAAACTTTCAATTCTAGATAGCGCATACATTTATCTATCGAAATTGTCATTTTGGAATCTTCGTGGTCGATAACCTTGACACACGTTTTTTTTTTAAATTCAGAAATTTATGTTGAAATTCTTCAAGTATTTTTTCTGACCAACTCTGCCGAACATGTATTTTACACTGTTAGATAAAGCAGATTTTCTACTAAAAATCGTTTTTGGTGAGGAATTTGAAAATCGAAATTCAGAGATCAGAGATATTCAGACATCCTACATCCGGATATCCCTGTTATGATTTTCTATTTTGAGGCGTTGACGAGATATTTGCAAAAAAAACTGAAGACAAAATAATTTTCCACGCTGTACCCATTGGACGGTGGAGCGTTCAAATTTTATCAGCTGATACTTCTGGTGGATACTCACAATTCAGTAAAAGTTTTTTCATTGAAATACTTATAGGTCTAATAATTTTTTTCGCAATTTTTGAATATTTAAAAATTTTTGTCTTCGGTTTTGATCGGAATTCGTGATTAACATGTCTGGATTTAAAACAAATATATTTTAGTGTTTCACACAACGTGGAACAATAAAATTTGACACATTTGTAGAGAATGAGTCAGTCTATGATATCGCTCAGTTAGTTTTGCAAAATATTTCATCGGGCGACGGCCGCCGCCCCTCAAACTCAAACATAACAGAAATTAATAAATTCAAATAACTATAAAATAAAAACTGCAAGAGATATATTGAAATTTCTTTCAGATCTATATAGATTATACATTTTTCTATCGAAATTGACGTTTTGGTATTTTCATGGTCGATAGCCTGGACACAATTGTTTTAATAAAGAAATTTTTATTGAAAACTTGCAAATATATTTTTTTGTCCAATTTTCCGAAGTCTAAGAAACATGCATTTAGCGCTATTTTATAGAACACATTTTTATCTAAAAGTTGTGTCATTTTCATTTTTCCAAAGCGAACCGTTTGGCCGAAAATTTTTTTTGAAACGAAGAGATTCAAAAACGAAATTCAGAGAAGGGCCCCTTCTAAAATTTTTCTTCTAAAATTACCTAATATAATAATAATAAAAACCTTCTAAAATTTTTTCAATTTTATATTTTTTACTTTTGCGACCAAACCGAAGGTTTTTACAAAATTTGCAAAGAATACTTTTTTGTAGGCACCGATGTCTTACATACAGATATGCCGGTTATAATTTTTCACCTTGATGCGTTGACGAGTTATTTGCAAATAAGGTTTGATGCAAAAAAATTCCTCACGACGTCCCCATTGGAGTGGGAGCGTTCAAATTGTGTCAACTCATATCTCTGGTGGATACCCACATTCAGTATAAGTTTCATTGAAATCCTTCAAGGATTAATATATTTTTTTGCAATTTTTGAATATTTTGAAATTTTTGCATTCGGTTTTGATCGGAATTCGTGATTGACATGTCTGGATTTGTTCAAAAATTATTTTAGTAAGTTTTACCCAACGTGGAGCGATAAAATATCACACATTTGTAGAGAATTAGTCAGTCTATGATATCCCTTGGTTAGTTTTGCAAAATATTTTATCTGGCGGCGGCCGCCGTCCCTCAAACTCGAACATAACAAAAATTAATAAATTCAAATAACTGCAAGATGAAAACTGCAAGAGATATATTGAAATTTCTTTCAAATCTATATAGACAATATATTTTTCTATTGAAATTGACGTTTTGGTATCTTCGTGGCCGATAGCCTTGACACAGAATTTTTGTAAATACAGAAATTTTGAAAAAAAAATTCTGTATTTTTTTATAAAAAATCTTTTTTCTGTTCATTTTTCCAAACTCAGATAAATCAAGGTCACATACGCGCGGCAGCGCCGCGCGTATAGCCCTAAACAGATAAATCAAAACCACATACGCGCGGTAGCGCCGCGCGTATAGTCTTGATCAGATAAATCAATACCACATACGCACGGCAGCGCCGCAAGAATCTTGTAGAAGTTTTCTACAAGAATAGTTAAAAATTACACATTTAATTTGGAATCTAAAGGTGTATTCCGCGACTTCCTAGCGTGTATAACAAAAGAGTTATTGTTGAAAAAACGGTCAGTTCTACCACTTCACGGCTGAAGGAACAGCCATCTCGAAATTTATCCGGATTTTCTTTTTAAAATCGAATAGTGCACATTGAGGCCTATTGAAATGTGCTACATGAACTTTTTGCGGATTATAGCCTCGACATGCCGAGTGTTTAAAAATGTCGTGTACTTTTCTGCTTCATCTTCGAAAAATCATATGCCTCATTTCCTTGCGTTTGCAAGAAATAATTTTAACACAGATCTATAAAACACATTAATTTCATCGCTCCGCTGTTAATTGTTTGGTCATGGGAATTTTTTTCATTCAACTCCGAATTCATTCTCCATTTAAACCTATGTAAAATGTAAAACCAAATTCAGAGAAGGGGTACCCATTGACAAAAATATCACTTTTCACATTTTTCACATTTGTGACAAAACCAAAAGACTTTATAAAATTTGCAAAGAATGCTTATTTGTAGATACCAGAATTCCACATACGGTGCACCAAATCCCTATTTTCTGTTTCGAGGCTCTGCAGAGATATTTGCCAAATTCCTCCAAAACTAAAATAATTTGCCGCGTCGTCCCCGATGGCATCGGAACATTGAATTTTCGTCCAAGTGTACTTTTTATAGGCATACATGTACAGTAAAAATTTCGTTGGAATCGTTTGAGGTTTAATGCATTTTTTTTCGCTATTTATTAACGCATTATTATATAACGCATTTTTGAGTATTTTGAAATTTCAGCGTTCGGTTTTGGATAAAATTCGTAATTGACAGGTTTGATTTCCTTAAAAAATAGCATTTATGAGTTCCACCCCACGGAGAACAATAAAATTGTACACATTTATACACAGGGCATCGTCTATGAAATCACTTTGTCAATTTTGCAAAATATTTTATCTGGCGGCGGCCGTCCCTCTTAAAGCCAAACCGGAAGAGAAAACAATAAATTCAAATATCTATAGGTTGATAACTGTAACAGATTTTTACAGAATTCTTTCAGTTCAATATAGACTATACATTTTTCTATAGAAATTGATATTTTGACATCATTGCGATTCTACCCTCAGGCTTCTGCCCTCAAATTCATACCATTACAGAGAGTAATAAATTCTAATAACGATACTTTGAATTGAAAAATTACTATTTATTATTTAAATTCTAAGTTTTTACAACTAATTAGACGCAATTAACAGTCGCGTACCATATCTTTTATCAAATGACTATAGCTTCAAAAGTTTAATTGGTACATTCAAAAATCATTCAGTTCTATATAGACTATCCATTTTCTATTTTTCGTTTTGGTATCTTTGACGCCGATAGCCTTGCCGCAGAATTTAATTAAAAAACTATATATTGAAATTTTTCATAGCTTTTCTGATTCCTACCAAACTTGCGTACACTGCTCGATAAAGCAGATTTTCTAAAAAGTGTGCAATTTTTATACTTCCAGATCAAACATTGTGGCCGCGTGACCTCTCGATCCATAATAAAATAAAGTAGCAAGAGGTGTTGTTAAACCTAGGTTAGGTTAGAACACCTCAATCTAAAATATGCTAAAGTCTGTTAGCCTAACTTAGGTTGGGTTATATACCGCAAAGCGGCAGAAAAATTAAGACAAACTACAAGCGCGACAAGCGGTAGCGCGACCCAAGAGATCAAAAATAAGATAAAGCTGTAAAGCTGAATGTTGGTTTAACCTAGGTTAACCTATTAGGTTACATGTCGTAAAGCGCCAGATAAATCCAGACCACATACGCATCCCTCGAAGTGAAACCGGAACTGATACTAATAGATTCAAATAGCAACAACTTGAAAACTGTAATAGGTAAAATAAAAACTCTTTCAGATCTATTAAGAACAAGAACAGAGATATTTCTATTGAAGCAATTTGACCATTTTGGAATTTTCGTGGTCGATAACCTTGACGATTTTTTAAATAAAGAAATACATGAAAATCAAGTCAACGTTGACATTAACGTCAGTTGAGTAATTTATTGGTAATTTTTTTTTTTTGGTGAAACTTTTAGTAACATAATTTTGCTAAGTGTTGCTAATTGTCTAAAAGCAAACTTACTATAATTTGAGGAGTGATATTGGAAATCAAAAGTTGCCAACCTTCATAAAAGCAGGTTACTATATATGATGAAGTGACGTTAGTAACTAAGGTTTACAACTTTGACGAAAAAAACTCTTAACAGCTGATTTTTTCTAACTTTTTCAGTAACTTTAACGCACAGCTGTTTTTTTTTGTCCATGTAAACCTTAATAACTAACATCACATCGTTAGATATAGTAACTTTTTTTATGAATGTTGACAGTTTTCCATTTCTAATATCACTCCTTTAATTATATTTAATTATAGTAAGTTTGATTTCACACAATTGTCAATCATTTTGTGGATGTTCCATCCACAAAAACTATTCCATTCCGAAAAATACGATCCACATGTACTAGTCATTTACTATTATAGTAATGTCGGGGAAACCAATTACTAACAAAAAAATTAATATAAATTTCAAATTTTTTTAAAAAATGTCAAAATCATATAATTTTAAAAAAATTAGGTGAGTTAAAATAAATAAATAGTTTTTAATTTATCCTATTACAAAATGTTTTATATAATCATAAAAAAATAGTTATTATTGTAAATTGTTGTAATTTTTATATACGTATTTAAGAATTTTTATAATTATGTTATTTTGTAATTTTGTTTTTTCTTTTGTAGCCTTGAGTAAGGCCGAATACAGGTCGAAACGTTGGCATAATTTTAATAAAAATACTTGAAAAAAAAATTGTCCAAACACCTGAGTCAAAATACAATAATTATATTGGTTATGTTGAACGTCAAAGTTGACAACATCAATGTCACTTAATCAATTTAAAGGTTATGAAAGTTTTAGTGAGATTTTCAGTAACTTTTACTCTACAGCTGATTTTTTATCGTCTATGTTGTACACCTTAGTAACTAATATCACATCGTTAGATATAGTAACTTTTTTAAAATAAACATTGGAAGTTTTTCATTTCTAATATCACTCCTTAAATTAAAGTCACTTTGATTTCAGACAATTGGCAACACTATAAGTACATCTCAAAAGTGTTTGATTATATTTTACAAACCTGACAGCATTAAAATCATTTGAGACGAATGAATTATTAGTTAATATTTTGTGCAGTTGGAGTTGTACATATTGCAACTCATACAACCTAAGCTGATGCGCTTTCTACAAGAATCGCGCAGCTCGCAATTCTGATACAAGTGTCAAAATTCATTATAGAATTCCACCCTCATCAATTATTCCACCTTTAACAACTATTCCATTCTTTTCAACTCTTCCACTCATAAAAACTATTCCATTCCGAAAAATAAGATCTACATGTACTAGTTGTATACCAATGGAATAGTTTTAATAATAATAGTTTTCAAATTTGAGTAGGCATTGTCTATGTGACTGTTATAAATAGTTGCCAATGGAATAGTTTATAATAATTAAAAAAAATTTGGCGGGAGGGCTGCAGCACTGCAGCCCTTATGGGCGAGCCGCCACTGATATATACCCCTCCAATAATGTACTTATCTTCACCTAGAGATAGACTGATGAAAAGTTGTTTTACACTTCCCAAAGGAACCTTAATTATGTTTACAGAGAAGCATTTTATAACTGCTATTAATATTCCGCCACCACGAGTTTTTACCGAGTCAGTTTCGTCTCTATCTAGCCTAAATAATACAAATCCTTTAAATCCCAATTCTAAACTAGAAATGTCTTTATTGAGCCATGTTTCTATTAGTATAATCACAATAAACTGAACAAAAAGTTATTGTCATTCCAATAGTTTAGTTCGCATTCCCCCCACATTTTGATAATAACAAGGCACTTCATTGTTTTTTACTTTTTTTTGAGATTGCTTAACTATCTGAGGCATGCCATTTTTGTACCTAATAACTACATCATCTTCACCATTCCGTTTCCTCTCCTCCACTTCTTTCTTCAAATTATTCCAGTTATCCATTTGACGAGGTGTCAGATCAGCATTAACAAAAATGCTTTTATTTCTCGGAGCATCCTTCTTCTATGTAATAACTTTGTTAGCCTCTTCTACACACGTTAAGACTACCTTCATAGCACGAACTCCGTTTTTATTATTTTTTCCCACTCTTAAAACCTTACTGATGTTCAGGTCTTCATTTGTAACCTGTTTTACTAATTCCATTGCTACATTTAGATCTGATGAACCACCTTCAGGAAGATTGAAGATCATTACATTCTTAGCTCTTTTTTGCCTTTCATAAATTTCATCAATGATCACATCTTCCTATGATTCCTAGGAACAGATTAACCCTTTCGCTTCTGGAACCGGATAAAGCAGTAAAATATTTTCGTGCCCTATGTACGGGAACCGGATTAATACGCAAGCGTTGTTTTTGTACTTAATATGGGAAATTAACTTATCCACTGTATTATAATTATCAAATTATCATTTTTTGGCCCAAACTACGGGAACCGTGGATCTTTTTCCTGTTCGCTAGTAAATATTGATCTTCTACCTAAATTTTTCTAAACATTACACGCCTTAAATGCAGCCCCTTCCAAAAACGCATAAACCAGGGCTGTCCAGCCTTTCATTTATAATTCCGGACGTGAACTGAATTACGTATTATTTTGGTTACCAATTAAGAAAATAAAATGAAACGAGTAAAATAAAATAAATGAATTTGAAACTAAGGTAGGTCTGTCGAATTACGCCTACTTAAGCGTGAACGTTGATTTCTCTAATATATTAAATGAAGATGAAGAACGGAATGTGTTCATGAACGGAATATATGTTTATTATTGTACAAATAAAACACAAAATATTGTTGGTCTGTTTATTAAAGTAATGAAAAAAGAGCCGTATTCAAACACCATCATTTTGGCGCAATTAAACTACTGTAGTAAAATTTAGCCTACGACAGTTTTCCTAAAATTAATTTTTATTAAAAAATTATTACAGTTTTTTATAATTAGTAACATAATTAGTCTAAGCAGGAGTATTTTAATCATCAGTCCTTTTAAGCTTTACAACATGTTTTCACAGTTATACAATCAGGTACAAAAAAACTAAAATTACTAAGGTGGTAACATAAATAATTTTTTTTTTCAATGGAACATGGTTTAAACATAATCAAATAATCTGTATACAGATTATCAAACAAAAATGATTTAAAAAAAATAAAACGATTGCAGGCGTTATTATACCCAGTTGAGGTAGTAACGCCTATCTAAATCTACGTAGCTAAAATTAACCACAACCATCAGGACATCTAAATTCTTCTATCCCTTTCTTCCTTTTTGTCAAACCGATACACTCCTCGTTGTACCATTTTGTACAATTCACATATGATCTCACATCCGCAATACGATTCTAATGACAAGCATAGCAATCTTTACCCTTCTTTTTGCAGATTTCTTTTCTTTCTCCTTTAGTTTATTCCCCTATATTCTCTTTTTTTTGTTTTCTTGTTTTTATAATATTGTGTTCTCTTAATTTTCTCTTGTTAGGTGTTTAGGTTTACCTTTGGCTAGTTTGGCCAATTCACTTTTATTCGCTTTCTTTTTCATGTCTCTCGAAACATTAAATAGATCATAACTTACTCTTTGGCCTTTGTAATTCAAAGCTTTTCCACGGGGTCTTTTGTTGTGATTGCATAGTTCGGTGTGGGAATAAAAAATTGAAACTGCGATTTTTGATTACTTCAGAATCCGAGTGAGATGAATGAATACGATTGCTCTACACGTAATCTTGTGATGAATTTTGTTATAATTTCACTGTCTAAACTTTTTTCACCATCGGAGGCATGTGTACATTGTTCAAAAAGTGGTCTTGTGATAAATTTGGTAATAACTTCACTGTCTGAAATATGTTCAGAGTCGTAAGCATCAGTAGATGTGCATACAAGTCTTTTTACGGTTTGCTAGCAACTTTTAGAAGCAATCGACGATCTCTAACAAGGTTGACTTTTTTTGTGTGATGGAGTTAACTGCGAAAGATGTGGATTGATGTGTGAATCTGGAGTGTGTTCTGGAGCGGACTAAACAACTGTTGAGCGCGGTGGAGTGGCATCTGAAGATAGACACTCAATCAGTGAACATGGTGGAGTGATTTGTAGAGCAGAAAAATAATGTCAAAAGTGTTCAAACTTTCAATCAAAGACGGTGAGAAGTCCTGTGTTAAGTATGCAATGGTAGGGGCTGGCTGCCGAACATTCAACAAACATTCGAGCTCTTCATTGGTAGTTACCAAGTTTCCAATGGCACTTGCCATTGGAGATATATCGCAAGTTTCACTTTTATCTTCATTGGTAGGTGTCAGGCAAAACATTCGGATTAAAGGGCCCTCTTGTTCGGAAGCCACTAGTAATATTTTCATGTGTCATACATTTTGACCATATCTTCGACAATATCTTATTGAATTCTGGGCGAGTTCAGTTTTACGAGTTCCGCTTTATGAAGCAGTTGCAATTCATGGGTCGTATTTGAGGGTAGAGAATAGTAAAGAGTGATACCAAGTATATCCGCCTCTTCAGCAATTCTGTAGTCTAAATGACACTTTGCCCAAACCAAATATATAAAGCCTCTCTGGATTGTAATGGATTCCTAGTTCGTCACATAATTTTTCCACTTCTTTAAATTGATGTGAAACTATTGTTTTTTTGAGTTTTGGCCTTTCGCTTGAATTAGAAATTGCGTTTTGCTACATTGCTATTTCTCTTCAGGAATAATTTAAACCCGTCTTGTCCGGCAATACCTAACTGCTTTAAAATTGCGTTAAGATTGTTAGCGATGTTATATGCCTCACAAAACACACATGGTTGTTTGCGTATCATCTTTGGCGTTAACGGGATCCCTAAATCTGCAAATCTAATAATCCTTTTCACAAAATCTTTTTCCTGTTCGCTAGTAAATATTGATCTTCTACCTAAATTTTTCTAAACATTCCACGCCTTAAATAATCTCGTAATGTTCTCCTAGGGATGTTATAACTACTAACTGCGTTTTAACTAGATAACCTGTTTGTCTCATAACAGCGATAATAGCAGCTTCTAAATCACTTTGTGTTCATGAGGCACGCTTTTCTTTGCAGCTGACATATTTTTGTTAAATAAAACAATGAACTAATTATTTATTTATTTTACTTTTGCACAAAAAGTACATTGGTAACTTATTATATTTTAAACTTTATATATATATATATATATATATATATATATATATATATATATATATATATATACAATGAATTACATTTGCGGATTAAACAATTCATTTTCATAATGTGCAAATAAAATCCTTTCATGACAAGCTTACGAGATGGCTAAAAACGCCTACGGTAACATTTGGTATGGGTAATAACGCCTAGGCGAACTTACCGTCAAGGACACTTCAAATAAGTTTTAAATTTAAAGGAAAATTGACTCTTAATATATTATAGAAAAACTGGTTGCGGACGGTAGAATAACCATACTAACAAATAAGCTACTAAATAGTTTACTTCTAAACTAACAAGTTTCATTAAAACTTGCCGTGAAATTCCGCTATCTGTTGTTAAAAACGGCGCAGCCACTAGCCCGCGGTGGGGGAAGTGCCACAGGCGCGACTCGTGGCTGTTTGGGGATGTATAAACCTTGATGCCTAGGTATTAAGTTTGATTTTATATATTACGTAAGCCGAGTTATTTAGCATAGGCGCAATTAGCCTCTAGGCGTAATTCGACAGACCTACCTTACTACAGACTACGGGAACCGTATTTATACGCAAAGGGTAAGTACCTAACTACGGGAACCGGACGAATCTGCACTACCCCGTACACAGGGCACGACTTGTAGAAAAGCACCCTGTAGCGAAAAGGTTTTTTAAAGAACATTTTAGTTTTTATTTTCAAATATAAAAAGTTCATATTATTCCCTGATGATGGGTAATTTTTAATATAAATAAAGGGCCGAAACTAGTCGATAATAATAGTAATTATTCATTTTCTTGAAGAAAATCAAGTATAAAATAACAAAACAAAAACACGTAAACAAATTATTAGTAATGAAAGTAGGAAATTATCACTACGATAACTTCAAATCTGTCAGTAGCTGGAATTGCACGGACATCTTCTGTTAATTTATTTAATTACACGGACTACAAAGATGTCTGTGTAATTCCAGCTACTGCCAGATTTGAAGATATCGTAGTGATAATCTCCTACTTTCATTTCTATTATTAATTTGGTTCAAACCATGACATCTCATTTTAAACAAATTATTAGTTTACATCGCCCACTTGATTTTTTTGCATTTTAATGCAAAAATATGCTAATATTGATAAATATCATATTCTGATTTCATATTTTCTCTCCGAATGTCCTTCCCGAACATCCTTAATATAAATGTGATTTATTTTAAATTCGATTCGACTGTTATTTTTATTCGTTAGGCTTTTACCGCGCGAAAGATTTCAAATAAGCTTCATGATTCAAGCCAAAGAGTATAAGCCAATTATATATAAGCCTTATTGCCAATTTTTACAATAAAATATATTTTTTAAATATGAAATAATGATTTTTGTATATTAATATTTTGTTTTATAAAATTATTTTTAAATTTAAATTGATTAGAATGGATTTTACCGCGCGTTTTATGTTTTCATGACTCGACAGAACCGCTAGAGGCGTTGAAACTCGTATAGGGCGTTTTCACACTACACGACACGACTCCGACACGGCCCCGGCACGGCATAGTCAACGATGTCGGTGGAATGGAATTTACATTGAAATAAATGGGACGGTTTCACACTAGACGATATATCGCTGCCGTGTCGATGTCGTCGCCGACTGTCGCCAAAATCTTGCCACTCGTGTCGTCCCGATAAAACTAATCAGTTGGTGTTTTCAAGATGGCTTTTAAGATTAATATTATGACTCTGAACTTGTGGAAAAAAAAATTGCAATTTGGGATAAAAATAACGAAAATCATAAAAATAAAATATTAAAAGAAAAATGTTTGAAAGAAATCTTTCGATATTTGGATGATGAGCTAACATTTCTTCAGGTGGTATGACATTTGAAATGGAATATCGTTTTTCTTGATTTCATCTTTTAAACTGCGCAATGTATATTCAAATGTATTTTTGGTCACCCAAAAGTAATTAAAGTTACACAATTTTTGGAAAAGAGTGTAATAACTATCCTCAACATATCTCTCTTAAAATTGGATGTACAAATAACTGTCCACATTTTTGCCTTCTACTACGTCGAAGATGTAATAAGTATATATAAGTATAACTTATTAACAGCCGCCATAATACTACGGGAGTAAAAAAAGTCTAAAACTAAAAAAATTATAATTATAAAAAAAAATATTTATAATTTTAAATTATAAACTTTTTACTAAAAAATGGCTTTTATCGGTGTCGTGTCGTCCACACGTGCCGTGAGGTGTGAACTCGTGTCGTTGTCGTGTAGTGCCCATAATACTCGTTTTTAACATTGGCGGTAATATGGGAACCTTCCCCTCCATCTTATACTCTTTGATTCAAGCATTTTAGGTTAGGTTTACGTTTTAAACCACTTGTTGCAGGCGTGGTTTTATCATCGTTTGATTTACCTAAAATACATTTATTAAAAACTTGATACACGAAGGGCAACTGACGTTCTTCTATCCAATTTACCTAAATTATTCAAGGTAAGGAATCCTTGCAATGTTGAGTTGAATTATAAGAATTTATATATCATGTGAATTATAAGGATATAAATACCTCAGGCAACTTACAACCCCTCGGGCCTCACGGCCCTCGGGATGGTAAACCCGTTGCCCATGCTAATTAACATCCTTTTAATTCCCTTGATACATAGATAACTATAATTTGTAGTAGAAGTATCTATGTTTTTTCCCTTTATAGGTTTATAAAAATTCCAAAATATTTACATTTCCACATAAAAACAATACATATAATTTATATAGCTAATAAACCTAAATATATCCATCCTTTACCTAAACTGATTAGCAGCTTCCTGCCCCACATATTGTTCTTCTTCTCCCCACAAATTTCTTCATCCATTCGATCCCTCTTGCATCCTCATTCAAAATTTCTTCTCTACTCTCATCTCTCTCTCTTGCAGCATTCATTCAACAAGTGCTCTATCGTCTCCTTTTTTTCTCTGCACATCCTGCATATTCTATTCCTATCCTCCATCCAATATTTATTCTCTCTTTCTTCATTTCCACATCTAAATCTTGCCATTTTCACTCTCTCTTTTCTACTCTCTCTTCCTAGGTACTTTGGCAGTTCTTCCGTTATTATTTTTTTCATATTTTACATTGTACCTAGACTCCCTAATTCTTGTCCTTCATTCTTGCACTTGCACATCTATATCTCTCATTTCACAGCATTCTTTCTATCTCCACACCTGCACACCTCTTTCTTTCGAGATATGCCTCCCTCTCTTTCTACACCCCTTTCCTATTTCTTTCCTTGTTTCTTTCACACTCTTGCAAAATTATGCACTCTCCTCTCTCTATCATTCTCTCCTCAAAATTTATTGCTCTTTTTCCTGCTTCTATTCTTATTCCATATCTCTTTGTTTCCTCCATCACTATATACCCCGGTGTCTCTCTATCTACTCCTAGCACCCATTTCACATGTTTTTCTTGCACCCTTTCAATTCCTTCTTGCTCTCTCCATCCCCATATTTCCCCTCTATACATCATCACGCTTTTCACCAGGCTATCAAACACTTTACTCTCCTTCTATAGTCATGTCCGATTTTTTTCCCTCATATTCCCCATACCGCCTATTAATTCATTAGCTTTTTTGATCAGCTCTTTCACCTGTGCTGTTGCTGTGTTTCTTTCATTAAACACATATCCTAGGTACTTAAATTCTTTCACTTCTTCAATTTTCTCCTTCTCACATCTCCACTCATTTACTCTTCTTCTACCACCCCCTTTTCTAAACACCATCTTGGATTTCTGGATTTCTCAACATTCACCGTCAGCTTTTTCCTCCTCATATATTTCTCTATACTTATCATTTCTTTCATACCTTTTTCCTCTCTCGCTAGCACCACCGTCCAATCTTTCATGTATGCTAAGGACCACAGCGTATGCTAAGCCTACCACAACTCCTGTCTGCGCCTTGCTGAACATCTCTTCTATATCTCTAATAGACGCTGCAAACAGGTTGGGGCTTAGTGGGCAGCCTTGCCTTACTCCCTTATGAATCTTAAAACATTCACTCACCCTTCCATCAACTTCCACTCTACTTATCGTCTCTTCATATATCTCTTCTATTTTTGTTATCAGATGCTCATTTATCCCTTTCTTTCTCAAGCATTCGCACAGTGAACCTCTTTCCACATTATCAAAGGCCGCCTTCAGGTCCACAAAAAATACATAAATCTTGCCACCCCTCTTTTTTATCACATTCCCTACTATGAGATTCAAGATATATAAATTGTCCATGGTCCCTCTACTTTTCCTAAATCCCGCCTGTCCGTCTGGTAACACACCCCGCTCCTTCATCTTTCCATTTCCTTCATCAGTCTCTCTTCCACAATCATCACGTAAACCTTATATGCTATATTGAGAAGAGTGATCCCCCCATAGTTACTAACTGTATCCCATTCTCCTTTCTTATATATGGGGCATATTATCCCCTCTTTCCACTCCTGTGGGAACCCTTCCACACTCCATTCATTATCTCTAACAACTTGTCAGCTTCCCTTTCAGTTCCATATATCCACGATTCATTCTGTATACCGTCCCTCCCCGGTGCCTTTTACCTTTTCAGTTTTCTCAGTTGTTGTTCTAATTCTTCTCTTGTTATCTCTTCTATTTCCCTCACTCAGTGTTGTCTCTTTTTCTTTTCTTGTCTATTTTAATCACCCCCCAGTAGCTCACTGAAGTATTTTGTCCATTCCTCCATAGTAATTCTATTACTCACTCTTTCTACTTTTTTCTTTCTTTCCCTATTTATGTATTTCCATATCTCTTCTTCCGTCTTTATGCCCTCCATCTTTAGTTCTTCTTCCATCCGTTTCTTTGCTTCTTTTCTTTGCATACTAATTTGTATCTCTTGAGTGCTCTCTTCTACTCTTCCTTAGTTGCTTTTGCTCTTTTCCAATTTCTTAGTTTCTTTCTTACTGCTTGCTTCCCTTCGCTGCATTCTTTATCCCACCACTCGTTTTTCCAAGACCCCACCTTCTCTCTTGTCTCTATCACTTTTTTTCTGCTGCAGTTTTTACGTAATCACCCAGTTTCTTCACTTTTTCGTTTATCCCTTCTTCTTCGTATCTTGCCTCCCTAAGACTTGTTCTATAATTTTCTTTTCCTTCTTCCTTCACACTTCTATCTTTCTCTCTTCCTTTTGTCTTTACTTTCAATGGCATATGGTCCAATTCGTCTGTTTCTCCCACCTTGAATTGTTCTATGTCATCCAATGCTTCTTCATTCACCATAATATAGTCAATAACTGTCTCCCCTCTTGGTCCAATATACGTGTACTTCCCTTTCTCAGCTCCTATGCTGTGTCCATTAAGTAAGGTCCACCCTCTTTCTTCTACTAAACTAATCAGTAATCTCCCTTCTGCGTTTTCTGTTGCATCTTTTGCTGGTCTTCTTTCTATTGTTGTTTGTTCTTCTTCTATCCGTCTTCATTTTCCCCCAATTCTTGCGTTAAAATCTCCCTTAATCACCAGGGTTCCTTCTTCTTGCTCTTTTACTCACTCTTCTATCATTCTCTTCATTTCTTTCATAGTTCTACTGTATATTGTTACAATTCTCTATTTTCTCTGTTTACTTTTCACCGTTCTTTCCATAATCCCTCTTACTTCTTTTGCTTCGGTTCCGTTTTCTTCTTCCAATCCCTTTTTCACCCCCATTATTATCCCACCTTAAGCTCTCCTGCTTTCCCTCTTTGCATATTGACACTTCCACTTAAACTCTTTTGTCATTCTTTTTTCCAAATATTCCCACCCCTTCTCTTCCACCCAAGTTTCTACCATTCCCACTATGTCAAATTTTCCCAAATACTCCCAAAACTCATTGTCTTTTTTTTTATTCCCGCTGAGCTCCAGAATATTTGCTCCCTTTTCTTCCTTATTTCTCTCAGTGTTCGTTTTCTCTTTTCTGCCCTGTCGTCTTTTTCTTGTGTTCTTAATCAAAAGTTTGCTATGTTTAGCTCCCGCGTTTCTTCGTCCCACTTAAACCCTCTTCCCTCTATCCATATCTTTTTATTACCGATTTTCACCTGCAGTGCTTTTTGTCACTCTTCTTTGGCTAGCGCTCTTAATTCCTTCTGTATGTCTCTTTCCTTCTTCGTCAGATCATCTTCTATGTATACTCTCTTCCCTTTTTTCTCTCTTAGTTTCCTCTTATTTTCCATAACTTTCCGCTTTTCACCCCTGCTCCCAAGTTCCGCCACCAACATTTTTTCTCCACTTACTTTATACATCTCTTTCACCGTCACTTCTACCTCTAATTCTGCCTTCATCCATTTTTCCAGTTTTTCTTGTTCTCACATTCCTCGTCGTCCAGTCCCGTTACGACAATATTCTTTTTTCTCATTCTTTTTTCCTCCTCTTCCATTTTATCCTCTAATCTTTTCAATTTTTCTTATAGTTCCTTCTTTTCTCTTGACCATTTTTCTTCCTTTTCACGCATCATAGTTTTCAAATGTTTCAGTTCCCGTCTCATCTTCCGATACTCCTGCTTTACATCCTCCATAATTTTTTTCAGCATCTCTTTCATTTGAGTCCTATGAAGTTAGCTACCGAATTTGCAAAAATATAATATTACATCGGAGTTTTCGGCAGAAATGAAACAGTTCTAGAGTACTTTGTGCAAAATTTCAAAAGTTCTGCAGAATTTCGCGAAAAAAATGGAAAATACCAAAATTGAGCTTGCAACCACTTTTGCGAAAAACTGTGCATTTTTTACATATTCCTGTACCTCGACCATAGTTTTAGAGTACTTGATCAATTTTGCAAAAATTGACATTTTGCGAAATAAATTGAATTTTGAAAATTCCAAAAACAGTTCTATTCGCGGATCTGAATATCACCCTAAGAGTTCTATCGAAGATCCCTTTGTCATTTTTTGATAAAAACCTTAGTACAAAAGATATTTGCAATAATAAGGAACCCATTATTTTGAAGAAAAATTTACAAAAATCGCGCAACAGTTCTGTTTGCAGTTCTCGATAGAACTCTATCGAAATCCTTTCGATCGAAAGAGTTCTATCGAAAATCCGTATAACTTTTTTCTGTAAAATTAAAAATTGGAAAGTTATGCAAAAAATTAGACTACAACAATGCGACGAAGCAAAGAAAAAAAATCGCGCGACAGTTCTGTTGATAGTTCCCGGTAGAACTCGTACAATTAGAGCTTTATCGAAAATCTTTATAACATTTTTCTGTAAAATTAAAAATAGAAAATTTTGCGAAAAATTGAACTTCACTCATGTGATGAAGTGAAGAGAAAAAAAATCGCGCTATAGTTCTGTTTGCAGATCCCGGTAGAACTCTTAGAGTTCTATGGAAAATCCTTACAACATTTTTCTGTAAAATTAAAAATTAGTAAGATATGCGAGAATTTGGACTTCACCGATGTTTCGAAGTGAAGAGAAAAAAAAATCGCGCAACAGTTCTTTTCGCAGTTCCCAGTAGAACTCTTAGGAGTTCTATCGCAAATGCTATAACACTTTTGTGTATAGTTAAAAATTGGAAAGATATGCGAAAAATTAGACCACCGATGTGAGGAAGTGAATAAAAATCGCGCAATAGTTCTGTTTGCAGTTCCTTGTAGAACTCTTAGAGTTCTATTGAAGACCATTATAACCTTTTTCTGTTAAGTTAATTCTTGCATATCTCTCTAATTTTTAATTTTACAGAAAAATGTTGTAAGGATTTTCCATAGAACTCTAAGAGTTCTACAGGGAACTGCCAACAGAACTGTAGGGCGATTTTTTTTCATCTTCACTTCGTCGCATTGGTGTAGTCTAATTTTTCGCAAATCTTTCCAATTTTGGTATTTTAATTTTTTTTCGCGAAATTCTGCAGAACTATTCAAATTTTGCACAAAGTACTCTAGAACTACTTCATATCTGCCGGGAACTCCCGATGTAATATTATATTTTTGCAAATTCGTTTGCTAACTTCACAGGACTTTTCATTTGCTCACCCATTTCCTTTTAAACCGGTGATCTTTCCAATTTTTTACTTTTTCGAAAGGGGTTAATTCTTTCTTCCGAATCTCGTCTTTCTTCTCTTTATCTTTTATATTCCTCGTTTCTCTCGCTCTCGCTCTCACTATCACTTTTTTTCTTTCTAATTCGTTTTCACGATTTCTTACTCCCTTATCTTAACGCCGCAAAAACACGCGCCACATAAAAACGACGTCCACAAAACCCGCTCCACAAAACAAAACACAATTTGTATATATACAGTGTGTCCAATTAAGTTCGCATCATGTAGGAAACTTGTTTGTTATTAATTTTAGGAAAAAAGTTATCAAACAAAGTTGTGCATGGTCTAAAACAGGGGTTCCCAAAATGCGGCCCGCAAAGTCCAGGAAATCCTAAGCAACTTTTCTAACAATTCCTAAGCCCGCCTAAGTAACTTTGGGAACCCCTGGTCTAAAACTTAAAATACAACCATCATATATCAATTTTTTTAAACCGTATACGAGATTTGTCAAAAAATATGAATTTTACTCAAGAGTAAAGTAAATTTATTTTCGAAAATAACGACAATTGTTATTAAGAAAAGTTGATCATAATTGAAAAACTATTGTCAGATATCCAATATTATCCATCCAACATGAAAAACGATCTATAATAATGTTTGATTATTATTAATATTAACTTGATTGGCCATATTGGACCACTTAAGTCATTCCATGTTCACTTTTTCTTTGAAGATTAGACTACTTGCCACTTATGCTGGGAAATATAAGATTCTTTTCTTCTTCATTGTGCTGGTTATTGGGTCAATCTCTCCATAGACAGGTTCATTAGGCAGGATTTCCCAGACCCCCATCAACTTGGTATTTTTTATTGATGCGTTCTGATAAGTCTTCATTCAGAAGTTGATCGGTTTTTCTTTCATTTTTAATTTGAGTTTCACAAGCATAAGTTGCTTCCAGGAGAGTTACAGTTTTGTAATGTTGTATCTTAGTGTCTATTAACAGGCAATTTTTATTATATGTTTGGGTACCAGGTTAAAAATTGTGCTCTTTTCTTTTTGTTGAAATTTTGTTAAATTGTAGAACTATATTAATTGCTTGATCATTTATGAAGATTTTGCCGATGCAAAGAGGTTTAGTGCGCATGATTTCAGTTTTCTCAAAGGATATTTGTAAACCTAATTTTTGAAGCAATTTTATGGAGACTTGTGATCTGAGTACAAACTTCTTCCATGTCAAGAGCTAAGAGAGCTAAACCGTCAGCAAACCCTAGACAGTTTGCTCTTATTGATGGTTTTGCTCCAATTTTGATTTTACATGGATTTTCTTTTTGGCAGATTGTCATTATGTAATCGAGGGCCACATTGAAAGACAAAGGGGACAGTTCATCACCTTGTCTGAGTCCTGTTTTCATTGTAAAAACTTTTGACATTTCTCCTCTGAACTTAACCTTTGGTGTTAGTTAAAGTTAGCTGAAGACCATATGATCTAAGGATTTGTGGGTCTATGAACACTATCATATGCTTTTTTAAAATCTATAAATGAGATAAATAACTGTTTGCTTCCATACTTGTAATACTCCATTATTAGTTTCAGGCTAAGAATTTGGTCCGAGCAGTTTCTGTATGGTTGAAATCCTCCTGGATATTCTCCAAGTTGTGGTTCGAGAATGTTTTTGATCCTATTGTAAATTATATGGGAGAAAATTTTGTATGTGCAGACGATGTGACGTATGTGCAGAGACTTTTCTGCCAGTGTAACTCGTTTCTCTCTTGTGTCCAGGGGGTACCTTTCCTTCGGGGTTTTTCCTGAAATCCACAGACTTCCTTCAGAGTGCATCTCACTGCCTGTCTGTTTTGGAGATCTGTTATTCCCAGTTCTATAAAATCCTTCTCGGTTCTTCTCAACCATGTAGTACAAACCTTCTTGTTTTGTCAGAAGGTGAACAGACGGTTGGTTAGTCGGTTTGGAGGCAATCTTACAAGGTGGCCATAGAAAGCTACCCTTCTTTTCCTTGCACAGTCAGAGAACCTCTCAAATGTTCGTAGAGCTCAGAATTATGTTGTCTTCCAAATTCCCCATCTTCCTTTACCAGGCCTAGGATCTTCCTAAGGATTCTCTTCTCTCTGATTTCCAATTTTCTCTACCAGACCTCTTTGATTCAGGGAAAGACACTACATGGCATACCAGGCTTCTGGTTGTAAGACTGTTGTAGGTTGTAGTAGTAAGATGTGTAGTGCATAAGTTTTAGGTTGCGTGACAGGCATTTCTTGTTGTAGGTGTTCTTAGTCAGTTGATAGGCTAGTTCTTACTCGTTGACTCTCATGGATAATGATGCTCTTTCTGATAAGTGGGGTTCAATCCATTCACCGAGATACTTAAATTTCTCAGTCGTCTTGATGTTTCTCTGCTCTAGTAACATCTCTCTGTTTGCTTCTTTGATGTGAAAAATTCTGTTTTCTACAGTGACACTAAAGACCCACTTTGGCAGCCTGTTTTCTGAGGCAATTTACCTGCATTGTTGCCATCTCAATCTCTCCATCAGAATCAGCAATCAGTGCCATGTCATCTGCAAAGGCCTGGCAATCTACAACCAGTCCATCATTCTTACGTCCCAGGTAGATACTACTCTGAACACCCAAGTTTATCAGTTCCTTGCGCCATTATCTCATAACCTTTTTAAGGACACAGTTGAAGAGAAGTGTGGAAAGTCCATCTCCTTGTCTCACTCTAGTTTTTATTTCGAAGCTTTCTGGAATCTCGCTTTTAAATTTAATCTAGGAATGGCTGTTGGTCAAAGTTTCTAGGATGAGGCTGCGGGTTTTGTTGTCTAGCCCTAGTTCCTGGAGGACTTTGTTAAGCGTTTCTCTATCAATGGAATCGTAGGCCTTCCTAAAATCAACAAAGGTGACAAAGGTGACCACTTTGCGGTTTCTCATCTTGGAGTATGCAAGTACAGTTTTAAGATTGAGGATCTCTCTGTTTCTCAGATGTCCTAGATGATCTGGGTTAGCTTGCAGTACCTTTCCACAGTTCAGCAACGATAGAGTCCTCTCCAGCTGCCTTATTAATCTTAAGAAGTTCTGACCAACTTCTTCCAATGAAGGGGACAGCGAGTCTGGGTTTGGTGTGGTTTTTTTAATGTCGAAGTCTTCGCTGGGTGGATGACAGTTGAGTAGATTTTTAAAGTACTGAGCTAAAAGGTGGCAGTTGTCCTTGTCATAAAAAGCCAGTTTGCCTTGTGAGTCTCTGAATTGGAGGCTTGGCGGAGCGTATTTTCTGAGTGTCTGCTTGAAGGTTCCAAAGAAATCTCTGGAGTTATTCTTAGCAAATCTCTCTTTGATTTGGGTTAGTTGGTTTTGTGTGAAGGTCCGTTTGGTTCCTCGAATTATCTTGGCAGTAACCTTTCTTTGTTCCAAAAATGTATGCCAATTTTCCTTGGTCTTTTTAGAATTCCACTTCACCCAGGCTGTCTGTCTTTGGGCTATTGCATTGTCACAGTCTTCAGTCCACCACGGATGCTTCCTTCTTCTAGCGAGAGGGGCGAGTTCATTGGCCGCCTTGACAAGAGTCTCCTTCAGTTAATCCCAGCTGTATAGATCTGTATTGTTCAGTCTCTGACTTGCTTCTTGACTGTTCTTAAGTCTCTCTACGTCAAATCTTACCATTTTGGAGGTTCTGTGTAATCTAGTGTTTCTAGGCTGGACTCTTATTTTGAGCTTTTAGAGGTAGTGGTCTGAGTCTAGATTTTCGCTTCTTAGTTAGTACCTTCACGTTTTGTATTTCCTTTTGAGATTTTCGTGAAATGGCCGCATGATCTATCTGGAATTCACCCACGTTGGTATTAGGTGAAATTCAAGTCGTCTGCTTCCTTGGCAAGTGTTTGAGGGCCGTAGACTTCATGAGCAACCCAAAAGTCCTACACAGATCCACCAAACGTTCTCCGTTGCGGTTGGTTCGCTTATGCGCCAGATAATTGCCTACTATGTTTCTGTATTTTTTCTCTCTTCCCAATTGAGCATTGAAGTCACCAAGCAGTATGACGGTTTGCCTCTCTGGAAGTTTAGAGATAATATCTTCTAAGTCTTTCCAGAATTTATCATTTCTGTCTGGATTGTGTCTGTTGTCCTGGTTGATTGCGGCATGTATATTGACTATACCAGAGCCCTTGTTTGCATATTTGAGAGAGAGGCTGGATACACGACTGCTCGGGGAGGTAAAGACTGAATCCAGTATTCTGTAACTGATTATAAATCCTGTACCTAAGTGGGATTCCTTCTTCATTACCCGCTGACCCACTTTTCCTTTGAGGATTCTGTAGCCTTGGGACTCGAAGGCATGTCCGTCCGTAAATCTGGTTTCCTGTACTGCTGTCAGTATTATGTTGTGTCGTGTTTATGAATCAGTCAGATGTTTCAGTTTACCCACTTTTAGCAGTGAGTTAGCATTAAATGTTGCGAAGAAGCTTTGCCGTCTTGATTCTCCGACTCATCCGTAAAGCATGTTGTTACAGACTCTCAAGAATCCTAAGGTTCTCTCTAGGGGTGACAACCCCGAATAATAAGCCTCCCAAGCTAACAACTTGGGTAGTATCTTAGACAGTGGCTCGCCACTGTGCCACGAAGAATATTCTTCAACTGAGCATGGAGAAAAATTTCGCTAAATGTAGAACAGTTAAAAAACCAATCCACCGTTACCTATGGTGACGTTAGGTTAGGTTAGGTACCTAACTAATCTAACGTCACCATAGGTAACGGTGGATTGGTTTTTTATGAAACCTATGGTGACGTTAGGTTAGTTAGGTTCTACGCTAAATGTAGAACAGTTAAAAAACCAATCCACCGTTACCTATGGTGACGTTAGGTTAAAAACCTAACGTCACCATAGGTAACGGTGGATTGGCGGAGGATGTACGGTGATGTGAATTATCACCTCACCCAAATACTCACGGGGCATGGTGGCTTCCGTAAGTATCTTCACCGAATAGGGGCAGCAGTAAAACCCGACTGTACCCAGTGATCTCGGAGAATGCAGAACACGTCCTGCTGGAATGCCCCAGATTCCAGCAGGAGAGACAGAGATGGGAGTGTATTTCTGGCGCACGCATAACTGCCGTTGGATACGGTGCGTCATTGATGCACTCGGAGGAGCAATGGAATGCTGGCTGCGAGCTAGCCGTAAACATCCTGAAGGCACTACGCCTCCAGGAGGGGGCGGGTAGGCCCAGTAGAGCAGGGCGCAGAGGAAGGCATGAGAAAAAACAAGTAACTCGACAAAAGTGAACGTCGGCATGGGCGAAGCTTCCTACCCCATTGGTTATGACCTATGGTGACGTTAGGTTAGTTAGGTTCTACGCTAAATGTAGAACAGTTAAAAAACCAATCCACCGTTACCTATGGTGACGTTAGGTTAGGTTAGGTACCTAACTAACCTAACGTCACCATAGGTAACGTCACCTATGGTGACGTTAGGTTAGTTAGGTACCTAACCTAACCTAACGTCACCATAGGTAACGGTGGATTGGTTTTTAGCGTAGAACCTAACTAACCTAACGTCACCATAGGCCTACGGTGACGTTAGGTTAGTTAGGTACCTAACCTAACGTCACCATAGGTAACGGTGGATTGGTTTTTTAACTGTTCTACATTTAGCGTAGAACCTAACTAACCTAACGTCACCATAGGTCATAACCAATGGGGTAGGAAGCTTCGCCCATGCCGACGTTCACTTTTGTCGAGTTACTTGTTTTTTCTCATGCCTTCCTCTGCGCCCTGCTCTACTGGGCCTACCCGCCCCCTCCTGGAGGCGTAGTGCCTTCAGGATGTTTACGGCTAGCTCGCAGCCAGCATTCCATTGCTCCTCCGAGTGCATCAATGACGCACCGTATCCAACGGCAGTTATGCGTGCGCCAGAAATACACTCCCATCTCTGTCTCTCCTGCTGGAATCTGGGGCATTCCAGCAGGACGTGTTCTGCATTCTCCGAGATCACTGGGTACAGTCGGGTTTTACTGCTGCCCCTATTCGGTGAAGATACTTACGGAAGCCACCATGCCCCGTGAGTATTTGGGTGAGGTGATAATTCACATCACCGTACATCCTACAAATCCACGGATTGATGGACGGGATCAAGCGATAGGTCCAGCGACCGTTACTTGATGTGTTCCATCTTTCCTGCCACTGCGTAAGGGTGATCGCCCTCTCGGTATGTGCTCGATCGTTGTCGGCCTCCGTCTGTTGGGGATCGTCCGGGGCCGGCCCCTTCTTCTTTTTATATTGTCGCATGCGCTCTTTTGCAAGCAGATCTATTGGCGGCAGGCCAGCGATGACCTGTGCTGCATCTGCGGATACAGTCCGGTAGGCGCATGCGATTCTCAGTGCACTCGTCCTGTGTGCGGGGGCTATCAGTCTTCTATCAGGTATGCGGGAACCTCCGTCATTTCTGCCCAGGTCGGCGCCGCATACAGCAAGATCTAGGTGCTAACGCAGGCGAGCACCCTTCTCCTGGCACCGCGCGGACCTCCAATGTTGGGCAGTATCCTCGAGATAGCTGCGGCAGTTGTTGCGGCTTTGTTTCCTGCGTATCTGAGGTGCTCCTTGAAGCTGAGCCTCTGATCCAGCATCACTCGCAGGTACTTTATGGCAGGTTTGCTCCTGATAGTGCATCCATGTAGGTAGGTTAGTACCATTGAGGTCCTAACCTTTCTGCCAGTGAAAAGCACTGCCTCAGTCTTCTGTACGGCCAGGGAGAGGCCGACTGACTCCATCCATTCCCAGATAATCTCCATGGCTTCCCCGAACAGTGCAGCGATGGCGTCACAATCGGTGCTGGTTATGAGGACCGCCACGTCGTCTGCGTACGTTACCAGCCGACAGTCCCCTGGTAAGGGCAGCTTCAGTAGTCCGTTGTACAGGACGTTCCATAAGTCCGGGCCAAGAACCGACCTCTGAGGAACGTCTGCAGTGATGCTGAACTCCTTGACTCCAGTCGTCGTCTCCTCGAATAGTACTCTGTCACTGAGGTAGTTCAGGATGATGTTTCTCAAGTACCCGGGGACGTTGAAGTCCCGGCGGAGGGCCTCACAGATCTTGTCCCATCTTGCGGAGTTAAAAGCATTTCTAACATCCAGTGCAACCATGAGACAGAGTCTCCTCCTCCTAAGTGGTCCGCAAATGTGGCTGGTGACCAGTCGCTTCACCTCTTGCACCGCATCCGTAGACGACTTCGCAGGTCTGAAACCGTACTGGTTGTCCGTCAGTTGTTGATCCACGCAGCCGCGAAGGCGCTCCTGGACGATCTTCTCCAGGATTTTGCCCGCCGTGTCAAGCATACACAGTGGGCGATACGAGGATGGTTCCACGGGGGGCTTCCCGGGTTTTAGGATCAGGACAAGGCGTTGCCTTTTCCACACGTCCGGGAATACACCTTCGCGTAGGCATCTGTCGTACGCCCTGGTGAAGATCGCGGGAGCAGCTTTGACGGCCGCTCTCAAAGCCAGGTTTAGGATGCCGTCCAGACCGGATGCTTTCCTCGTGCCAAAGCGCAGACATGCGTCTAGTACATCAGTCCGTGTGATCGGGGGGATGTCGCGCGGTTCGACGTTCTCCCGTATGTTTGCCTTCATTGGCCCTATTCCGGGGAAGAGATGGTTGACGATGGACTCTACCTCGGCCTCATCCATCTTAGGCTGGCTCCTCTTTTTTGCGGCAATTTTGTAAGCTTTCCCTCATGGGTCCGCGTCCAGTTCTTCGCAAAGTTCCCTCCAGCAAGTGCGCTTCCTCTCGCTAATTTCCTTGCGCAGGGACAGCCTGGCAGAAGCGTATTGCAGTCGGAGCTCTCCGGCGGCATCCGGAGCTCTCTTTTTTGCCCTCGTGTATTGGCGTCGGAGTGAGGGGCACCGTTTCCTCAGTTCTGCAATGGTGTCGCTCCACCAGTACACGGGTAGGCCTCTCGCGCACGGCTTGCTGGTACGCATGGAGGCGTCGCACGCTCTGGTGACCCAATTAATCGCCTGTCTGGCGCATTCTATGGCGCTTTCGGAGCTGATGGGGGAGTTATCATCGAGCTGCCACAGCCCCAGTGCTTCAGTAAAAGTCTTCTTCTTCTTATTAGCCTTCATACTTCCATTGTTGGATATAGGCCTCTTTCAATTTTTTCCATGCTTCTTTGTCATTTGCTGTTCTCATCCACTGTTTTCCTGCTATCGTCTTTATGTCATCTATCCATCTTGTTTGGGGTCTTCCCGTGCTTCTTTTTGTTTCCCGGGGTCTTCAGAAGGTAATCTTGTGGCTCCATTCTTCTGTATTCTTTCTGGCCATGTGTCCTGCCCATTGCCATTTGAGATCCGCTGTTCTCTCCATGACATCTATTATTTTTGTTTTTGCCCTGATATATGTGTTGCGCATTTTGTCTCTTAGAGTGATTCCCAGCATCGCACGTTCCATTGCTTTTTGAGTCACTCTAAGTTTTGCTGCTGATTTTTTAGTGATAGCCATCGTTTCCAGGCCATAGGTGGCAACGGGGAGGATGCAGCTATTGTAAACCTTACGTTTTAGGTAAATTGAGACGTCTTGGCTTTTTAGTATATGGCTGAGCTTTCCAAAGGCGGCCCATGGCAGTTGGATTCTGCGTTTGATTTCGGCAGTTTGATTTTCTTTGCCAATTTTAATTGTATGCCCCAGATATGTATATTGCTCTACTTTTTCTATTATGGTGTTATCAATCGACATTTCCTGAGGGCTACTAGTTATAATTTTTGTTTTGTTTAGATTCGTTTTTAAACCTATTTGCTTGGACAGGTTGTTTAGTTCTTCTACCATTGTTTTTAATTCTTCGATATTAGTGCTTATTAGAATTATGTCGTCCGCGAATCTTAAGTTACTTAAATATGTCCCGTCGATCTTCATGCTTTTCTCGTTCCAGTTTAGTTGTTTGAAAACCTTTTCTATAGCTGCGGTGAATAATTTGGGGGAGATCGGGTCCCCTTGCCGTACCCCTTTGCTGAGATTTATTTTCCCCGTGTGTAGGTCGTCGTTTATTTTTACGTGAAAGGTCGCCTCTTTGCAAATGTCCTCCATTACAGCGGTATATCTCGAGTCTATTCTTGCGTCGTTCATTGCCGACAGGAAAGCCCAAGTCTTAACACTGTCGAACGCTTTGTGGTAGTCTATGAACGCTATATTTATTGGGATATTGTATTCTGTTGTCTTTTCGATAAGTGTTCGGATTGTTTGTAGGTGGTCTGCTGTGCCGAAACCTTTCCGAAAGCCCGCCTGTTCTACTGGTTGGTAGAAATCTAGTTTTTTGTGAGTCGGTTTGTGATAATCCGCATCATAAGCTTATATAGGTGTGATAACATGCTTATTGGACGGTAGTTTTCTATGTTTGTGGTGTCACCTTTCTTGTGCAGGATGATGACCTCTGCGTTCTTCCGTTTTTTTGGTATTTTCCCCTCGATCAAACATTTGTTTGTTAGTATCCGCAGAGCTTCCAGTAGTGTTCCGCCTCCCGCTTTTAGCATTTCTACTGTTATCTGGTCCTCTCCTGGGGTCTTCCGGTTCTTCATTTGTTGTAACGCATATGTAATTTCAGCTGTCGTTATTTCCGACAGTTTTTCCGATCCTACATTTGTAGTTTTTGAGGATGTCGTTGGGTTCGGTATGGATGATGTGTATAGGCTGGCGTAGAATCTTTGGACTTCGGCGACGATGTCTGTTTTGTTGGTAATGATATTGCCATGGCGGTCTTTTAGTTTAACAATATCTTGTTTTCCATTTGAAAGCTTTGATTTGAGTACTCTCATGTTTTTGTTCGCCTATATGGTTTCGATGATTTGTTGGGTTTTATAAGCTCTGATATCTGTGCGTATTTTTTTTTTTACTTTTTTGTTTATGGTGTTGTAATTGGGTGAGTCCCGGCAGGTTTCTCTTCTCTTTTTTATTAGCTGTTTTGTTTCCACTGATAGTCTGGTTTCTTTATCGTTTTTTATCTTGCTACAGATCTTCCCTGTGGCTGATTGAATTTCCTCTGTTATGCTTGTTGCAATATCATATATATTCATTTCTTGTAGATTTTCTGATCGTTTCATTCTCTTTTTTATTTCGTTTTCGTATTCATTTGTTGAATCAATAAAAGTGCTTTCGTGGAAATCACGGGCATTCCAGCGGAGGGAGCCAAGCCTGTGTTCGCCTCTTTTGGTAAGCCTCTTGAAGGGGCGCACTTCCCACTCTCCAGTTCCCACCCCCCTTGTATAGAATGGGGGAGACAAATGTAAGGTCCACAATGGACCCCGCACCCTTCCCAGTGAACGTTGGGACGTTTCCTTCGTTGGCAATCACCTCCTGACCAATGCCAGGTCTTGGTCGACCTTGATCATTTTTAAGATGTCCTCTAGTTGGGTATCGCCAGCCCTCTTAATGATTCGAAGCTAAATATTGCATCCGGCATGGTCCTTTTTTTCAGGGCGGGACGTTTTTGAGCCTTGGCCGCAGCCCTACTCCAGTCACCCCCTGTTTGGCTCTTCTTTCTCTCCCTATTTGGTCCTGGGGCTGAGGTTCCTGCTGGTGCAGGAGTTGTTTGGAGCCTCGGTGGTTCTCACTGCCCTTGCGTGGTCGGCGCTTGGTGGCGCCCGTCTCCCCTGGTGATTCGCGGAGTCTTTTGCCCGGCTGCATATTTGGGGCTCCTGGGGTGGGCATCTGGGATGTTCCGGAGGCCTCAGGCAATATCTCCGCTGAGGTGCTGCCTTGTGCTGGGCCGGCATTCTCATTAACACCACTAGCTGGTCCAACCTGGTCGATATCGACCTGTGTATCCACATCATAGGTGGGGATTTCGATTTTCTCCCATCTGTGGTCGTCCAGCCATTTCTGCGAGAAGTCCCTGTTGATGGCATCCATCTGGCGTTTCATTTTCTCCGAGAGAAACTTGATTTCCTTCTTGGTGTTGGGATTCTCTTCGATTAACCTGATTAACTGTGCCATGTGTACCGTCATCATGTTCAGTGCCACTATGATGGTGTAGGCTGTTGGGCATTCCTTTTTCTCGAGAGTCTCAATGGAGTCTCGGTCCGCTCTGTTGAGATCGCCTTCTTTCCTTCTCCTGGTCAGGCAGGTACTCAAAGAGTTGCTCCGTTGCCTTTGACTGCCGAGGCTTAGCCTACTATTCGGAAGTCTGCTGTTGGCTTCCCGGGGTCCTACTGGTTTTAATATCGATTGTTTGCTCCTCCCAGAATCCGAGGAGCGGCCTGAGATAGACTCAGGGTGGGATTGTGGACCACTGGTCCTACCCACCTGGGGTAATATGTTGTATACACTCGACATTTCCATAATTTTTTGGCAAACCCAACTAGCCCCGCGCCACTGGGTCTAGTGAACTTTTTTTGTTGAAGAGGTTTTTCCCCTCTGTGCAAGCCTGTTGGTCCGCGGGAGCGTATTTTATTTGGCTCCTACCCCCCAACCCTGCGGGATGCAGAGCCGGCGAGCATTCCACCTATCCGCCACCTGGGGACGCGCTCGGTCGGGGTTTCAAGTATCCCCACCCCCCAACTAGGGAGCCCGAGTAGGTTAGGTACCTAACTAACGTTAACAGGTAAGTTAGAGGTTAGTTAGGTAGCTAACCTAACCTAACGTCACCATAGGTCATCGTCACCACGGTCCAACGTCACCATAGGTCATAACCATCCAGCCTCACCTATGGTGACATTAGGTTAGGTACCTAACTAACCTAACCTCACCATAGGTGACAGTGGATTGGTGACGTTAGGTTAGGTACCTAACTAACCTAACGTCACCATAGGTGACGGTGGATTGGTTATGACCTATGGTGACGTTAGACCGTGGTGACGATGACCTATGGTGACGTTAGGTTAGGTTAGGTACCTAACTAACCTAACGTCACCATAGGTGACGGTGGATTGATTACCACCTGCGGTAACTATTAATCTACATTAGCGAAATTTTTCTCCAAGCTCAGTTGAAGAATATTCTTCGTGGTACAGTGGTGAGCCACTGTCTAAGATACTACCCAAGATTTAATATTCTTAACCCAAGTTGTTAGCTTGGGAGGCTTATTATTCGAGGTTGTCACCCCTAGAGAGGTCGCCTTCGCTATGGCTAAGGAGCCCTGTCCACCCCACTCTTCCCAGGTGCTAAGCTCTGTGCCATTGTTTGTTGGATTTTTTCCCTACAATATCTTCTGATGTCCCGCTTGATGGTTTTGGAGATTTTCTTATTTATTTCTTTTAGTACCTCCCTTGTATCTAAGTTGCTTCTTAAGTTAATTAAGTTTTTAGCATCTTGGCTGATATTTTCTTCTTTTTTGGATTTAGGGCAGTTATCTTGACTTTTCTTGTATAGCTCCTGTTATTGCGCCATTTAGATTTTCTATGTTTGTTTCTGAGTGATCATTATTTCTTAATGCATCGGCAATGTCCGTTTTAAATTTATCCATGTCCAGTGGGGCTGCCCATGCTCGATTGGTCGTTGTCTTTGTAGGTTTGTACCTTTCTTTTCCCAGGTCTATTTGGATTTTACTTCTTAACATTCTGTGTCCCGTTCTGCAGTTGTTGAGTACTGTTACGTTTTTTTGACTATTTGTTTATTATTGGATTTTATAAAATCAATTTCGTTGCGAGTTCTACTGTCTGGGCTTTCCCAAGTCCATCTTCCATTAGGTTTTGTATTAAAGAAACTATTCATTTGGTGGAGATTGTTTTGTAAGAGAAAGTCTACCATCGTTTCACCCCTCTTTATTTTCTTCACTTTAATCTTCAGTTCGATCAAGGTATCATTCGATAATTAAAATAACTCGACTACTAATCATTCGATTATCTAAAATCTAAATCATTCGATTATGCCCATCAGTAGTAACATTTGTCCACGTCTGCGGTACAAATCCGGTTGAAAGGGCGTGTGGAAGTATTTGACTAAACTACTACTGATGTAATTTTCGTGACCGCTCCACGCTTTTATTTATAGTCACAAATGTCATGATTTTATTTAAATTTATATAGTGTTCTTCTCCTATCTATTTCCACCTTTTTAGTGTATTTTAACTCTTTGGGGTAGGTATTTATTTAGACAATGCATGATGAGTCTCAGCTGTCAAATCCACCCAAAGGGTTAATACAAGCGTGTTTTTTAGAATCATGGTTTAAAGCGTGCTTTTTTTTATTTAAAAATTCACCTGCGTTTAGAAAGAAAATGTTTTAGACATTGGATAGATTGCATATCTTTCAATGTATTTGCATGTTTTATTTAAAATTGAACCTAGAATTATTTGTATAAGAATATTAAATCTTCCTTCTCTGCAATACATAATTGTTCAAAATTACAATTAACGACTTTTCTATAACTTTTTAACCCTTTCGCTGCGAATTACTTTTTTGAGCTGATGTGATTGTGAGATCAATATTCTGAACATTACATTATAGCCCGTGCGGAATACTTTTATAACTTTGTATTATTTGCAATAATTTTCAAATATTGCCAAATTTTCAAAAACCAAAATCACTATTCGAAGCTATTTTTTTTTTTTTATTTGTGTGGACAAACTTTGTAAAATTCATTTGTTTTATGTCAAAATTGAACAAAAATGTCAAAATAATTTGCAAATATTGCAAAATTTTCAAACACCAAAATCTCTATTTGAAGCAAAATTTGTTATTTTTCGTTGATTTGAATGGACAAACCTTGCAATATTCTTTTGTTTTATGTCAAAATTTGACGTAGACGTAAACAAAATAATTTACAAAAATTGTCAGATTTTCAAAACCAAAATCTCTATTCGAAGCAAATTGTGTTGTTTCTTTTTGATGATTTGAGTGTACAAACTTTGCAAAAAAAATTTTTTTTGTCAAAATTGTACGAAAATGTCACAATAATTGGCAAATATTGCCAAATTTAAAAAACCCAAATCTCTATTCGAAGCAAAATTTGCTATTTTTGTCGATTTGAATGGACAAAACTTGCAAAATTCTTTTGTTTTGTGTCAAAATTACACGAAAACGTCAAAATAATTTGCAAAAATTGCCAAATTTTCTAAAACCAAAATCTATTTGAAGCAATTTTTGTTGATTTTAGTGGACACACTTTGCAAAATTCTTTATATATATTCTATATATATATATATATATATATATATATATATATATATATGTATATATATATATATATATATATATATATATATACATATATATATATATATATATATATATATATATATATATACATATATATATATATATATACATATTATTTTTCCAAAAGTCTTCAATTTTGTTTTCTTTTTTTGTATAAACAGATGGCTAACAGAAAATCTGCAAGGAATAAATCTGGACCAAAGGAAAAAAATCAGGAGGAGAGTAGTAGTAGTGGAAGGAGAAGGAAATCTACGGGGAATAAATCTGAACCAAAGAGAGGAAGAGGAAGGAGAAGAATTACCCTATCTTCAAAATCCTTTACGCAAAAAATATTGAAAAAAGATAATAGAAAAGTTGAAACTATAGTTGGATCAAAAAAATCCGTGGTAACAGTGGGCATGTTACGCGTAATGAAAAAGCTACAACAGATCACAGGATATTTGATTCCCAAGTTGCCCTTTTGCCGACTGCTCCGGGAGGTGATGCAAAACTACGGACAATTTTGCATTCAAAGTGAAGCCATTGCTGGGGTTCAATGCGCAGCGGAAATGTATTTGACTCAGTTGTTTGAAGATGGTAATTTTTGTGCGGCCCATGCTCGTCGCATTACTTTAATGACTCCAGATTTGAGATTAGTTTTAAGATTGCAGTCACGGACTGATCCCCTTGCCCAATATTAATGTTTTGAATATTAAATATTTTTTTTTAAAAGCGATCTCGTTGATTTAGATTTTTATGTTTAAATAATGAATGTAGTGACCGCTTTCTTTGTATAAGAATAATAATTACTATTTACTATTAGATCAAATAAGTTTAATAATAACCAGCAAAGATCAAATAAGTTTGTTCAAATACTTAACCAAAATGATAACACCTAAGAATATTTAATAAACCAGAATCTAACAGGAATTTAGCTTCTATATATTTCATAGCCATAGGCCCTTTGTTACATACGCACTGATGTTTGCATTTTGTTTATTTTATCTTGGGCTTCACGAGTCTCGTTTCTGATCGCGTTCCGGACAGCGATAACATTTTCTTCATAAATTTGAACTCGAGCAACCAGAACTTGCCCGAGCCCAGAACGAGCAGTACAAATTTATGAAGAAAATGTTATGGCTGCACGTGTTAGAGTCGAAGATTGAAGACGAGTTCAGAAACGAGACTCTCGTGTGAAGCTCTAATTTTATCATTATATATTCTTGGGTGATCTTCACGGTGAGTAGTTATAGATCTAAAATAATGTTACATGTTATGAGAATGGGATTCTAAAAAGAATTATTGAAAATTTAATATCAAGATTGCATTTCTACTGTGTAGTCATGTAATGTCATTCATAGCCAATATTTGATTTAATGTGAAGCTAAAAGGTTATTTCAACTTGTGTGTTTTTGAAGTGTGTAATGATTTTTTTTATCTTTAAGCACAAATTGAAGACCTCAGGGAAGTCACTTTGACAAGAATTTTCAGGAGAGCGTTCTTTAGATTAAAAATACGAATTTGATTTACTCTAGAGGCAAATCTTCTGACCCGAAAAATTCTTCCACAATATAAATATGCCATGCGATAGCATAACCCAGCAGCTAAATGTGGCATGGAAATCTTGATTTGAGACAAAATGTGACTTGACACATTCTTTTAATGAGGTCGTATGTATCTTTTCTATTTTATGTATCTTATACATTTTATTCCGATTTCAAAAACTCAACTAACATGAAGACCTCAGGGAAAGAACGTGTCAAGTCACATTTTATCTGAAATCGAGATTTCCATGCCACATTTTGGCTGCTGGACTATACTATAAATACGTATATAATTATAATCATGTTAAATATATCTTTTATATATGCATAAATATACATTTTTTTAAATCTTTATTATTACTTTAATAACTTGTCAAGTTATATAAATGTACACACTTTACACGACTAGAGTTTCGACTGTTGATGGTCAATTCCAGGTGGATTACAAATTAATTAAATTGAATTTATACTAAGAGATTTGGTGGAGAGGAGTATCTGTTGTTTGGGGACTTATATGGAGACGATTCATCATCATCATCATCATCATGGCCTTTTGGTGATCCAATCTTGGATGTAGGCCTCTTCCTTCTTCTTCCACTCTTGGCGATCTTGTGCCCGTCTCATCGTCTCGACCTCCGTGCCGTCGAATGTCGTCCATCCAGCGTTGCAGTGGTCTGCCGCGCCTTCGAGTATCCGCTCTGGGTCTCCATTCAAGGACTCGTCTCGTTCAGCGTCGTCGTTCATTCTCGCAATGTGTCTTGCCCATGTCCACTTTTGCCTTGCTATGACAGCCATGACGTCTTTCACCTTGGTCTTATTTCGGATCCATTCGTTACGTTTCCGGTCACGAAGATCCTGAGCATCGCTCTCTCCATGCCCCTCCGCGCGACTCGGAACTTCTCCGCGGTCTTCTACGTAAGGGTCATGGTCTCTGTACCGTAGGTGAGCACGGGCATGACACACTGCTCGAAGACTTTCACTTTGAGATCCAGGGATATTTTGCCACGTAGAATCTTCTTATTGGTACCGAACGATGCCCGATCCGCGAATGTTGGTCATAATCTTCGGTTGGTCTTTGGTTTTCTCCATGTTCATTTTAAGACCCGTCTTCTCGGATTCTACTCTCAAATCCTCCAGCTTCATCATCATCTCCCCAATGCTCTCTGAGATCAGAGCCAGGTCATCAGCAAACCTCAGATTGGTCATTCTCTCTCCATCAATCATCAGCCCCTTCATTGCCCATTGCCTCTGTTCGAATATACATTCTAGTGCTAGGGTAAAGAGCTTCGGTGATATTGTGTCTCCTTGTCTGACACCTCTCTCTAGATGAAATTTGTTGGTTTTCTTGTGCAGGAAAATACAGGCAGTTGCGTTGTGATGCAGGTGGTTGAGGATCTGTATGTACCTTTCATCGATACGCCATTTAACTAGAGCTTGCTCTATGGTAGAGGCGAGCCTCAGCTACCTACCGGGTCACAGGTGGCGGATAGTGAAACAGTCCTGTAGTACACAGGATAGCTGTCAATAAGGTTTACTAAATAAGCAGTCCCGGACCGAGGCGGTAGGGTCACCAGGGATTGTTGGGCCATTCAGTGGCGTGGGTGCTCCCCAGAAAAGACACAGAAGTTCCGATGACGACCCTATGACATGGCGAGCAAACACCACCATCAAATAAGTGTTGCCCTGGTAGAGGGCAGCAGCCTGCCAGTAACTAGCAGGGTCGGAGCCCTTGGGTTAGAGGAACGACCGACTAGTAGCTCAACTGCTTGCGACAATGGGTTCTCCGGTTCTACGATTTTTCCCCTAGAATAAGATTTGTCGAGATTATTTAAAAAAAAACTTAAAGTTCTACTTCAAGTACGATTTATTAGATTTATTATACGATTTATTATTATATTATTTATTATACGATTTCTTAGAATAGATTTGTTCGTGTGTTTTTAGGGTAGCACTCTGCTTAAAGCTCTGATCGCTGTGGATTTTGAAGTGTTCTTTTAGTTGACAGGGGCGAGAAGATTACTGGGTGCATGTGGTGCAATGGTATAGTTTTTCACCTGAAAAATAACTCAGATTTAGACTAAAGGTTTGGCCTTCAGGAAGGAGCTACCAATATGTTTCCTATTGTGTAGGTGGAGCTCTACAGGAAGACAAAACCTTTGATCACAAATTGTGCAAACTTCCGGTTGACCTGGATGAAGTTTCATATGGATTTTTAAAGCACCCGACTGGATATAAGCCTGAAAATATGACAGTTATGGTTATATTTTAGAGTATATAGATTAGGGTAATAAAACATGTAACATTCGAAAAGTTAATTGCTACATACTTTAAGGTATAATATAACAAATGACAACATCAATTATAACATTTTTAAACCTTTCCACAGATGGAACAAATGTAGGGTTTCTCTCCTGTGAGGGTCCTTTCATGTACAATCAGTCAAGACCTTGTAGGAACTCGATTTTCACAATAATGACATTTGTATGGAAATACCCCTGTGTGTAGTCTCATGTGAATATTTAAATAACTAGTCCTCCTAAAAATATCAGAGTAATATACATCGTCAAATAAACATGTTTGACAGTACTGCCAAACGCATGAAACTTCACAAGCATCACAGTCTTAATGTATCAAATTTGTCTTAATCTGTTATATATATAGAAATAAATCTTACGTGAATCCTTTTCACAAACCGTGCAGAGTTTCAAGCTTTCCTCTCTGTCCCCCTCCCCGTGTTCCTTCTTGTTATGTGTTGTCAAATTTCTGACTATCTTATGACAAAGCTCACAGAAATTCTGTTTTGTCAAACTGAAATTAGAAACAAAATTTGACACAAACTTAGTTTAGAGGTTTAGCAAAATCGCATTTGGCTATTACAAATGTGGTTTGATAGAAGACAGATTGAGAGAATGTCAAATTTCACTATGACAAATTTATAAACAATTAAAAGTTTAGTTATGACAACTATATCAAACTTATAACTATGTCAAATTTATGATAAATATGTTAAAATTATGACAACTATGTCAAATTTATTACATTTATGACAACTATATCAAGTCCTCCTTTTATAAAACTTTTACCATGATATTTGTGGCTTCTCTTGCACTTTTATCAATGAATCTGTTACAGCTTTCACCTCCAAGACAATTTCATGTCCTCGCTCAATTTTTCTATGCTGTTTGACGTGCGAGGTCAATGATACATTTGTCACGAAAGCTTTCCCACAGATTTGACAAGAATAGGGCTTTTCATTGGCATGCAATCGAGACTGATCCCTCAAGGATCTAAATGATTCAAATGATTTCTCACAATTAATTTAATTGTATGGGCGAATGCCTGTCACAAATTATAAATGTCAAAAGCAAACTGACACTGAATGTTTTATTATTGTCAGAAGAATTTTTTTTCTAATCATTGTCCAATATCTAATTGTTACAACAGGAATAATTTCTTCTAACATTTTTTAAATTAATCCCATTATGGTCAATATGTCAATGCATAGATAATTTCATTGTCAAACAAAGCAATCCAAAATAAATATCAATTATGACACTTGATATTTTAGTTACCAGCATGACTTCGGAGGTGTTCTTTGAGGTTAGATTTCAAATGGAAGACCTTTTGACAAAATTGACATGTTATTTCTGGATGTTCTTTGGAATGTTCAATCAGGTTGTCAAACACTTGATTACATTGTGGACACCATCTCTCCTTCAAATCTCTGCAGACAATTGTAAGATTAAACAAAATTTTAAATTCAGCGAAAAAATACGAAAACTGTTAAAAGTGATATTGACAAACAAGAATTTGACGAGAGGTCATCCACTCCCTGATATGTTGCAATTATATTCGCATATTATAATAGTATTCGCAATTTTCCTGATTTTTTTAGTACTTCGAGGTACTTGAAGAAATTACTAGCGTAATGCGTAATAATGTCACGTAATAGACCTTTTAATAGTTGAATTTTATTGTGCTCATGCGTCAATTTCCGCAATATTTCGGGCACTTTTTTCCGTGTAACCAGTGAAAATAATATAGGCCGCGGTCCGAATTGTGCTCACAGCGTTCATAGGATACCAATGTTCGGTCCGATTCGTGCTTTCAATGCACACCGCTTGCGCTGCAAACGTTATGACGTCATGCTCAGACGACATTCACGGTGCTTAAGGATCGGACGGTCAGCACTGTGTTCCATGATATAATTTATCGTGGTCCGAATTACTGGTTCTGCGAACAGGCGTTAGCGCGCTCATTAAATCGGACCTTACCTTAGCACTTTTTACGTCGTAAGCACTCTGAGCGTAATTCGGAACGCGGCCATAATGTGCCCGAAACTTTAATATTCCTGCCTTTTAAACATGACGGAGGCGCATGCGCTTAACTAACTGTAAAAAGGTCTATTATGCTAATTCTTTGCTAATGTGAAGTACTGGGAGAAATCACAAGCGTAATAATGTCAGATAATTTTTTAAAATGCTTAGGTACTGCAAAGTAATGTCACGTAAAGGAAGGAAATTTGAAATAATTACATTTTAAATAATTTCGAATGCACTGAACGTTAGAATATATAAGAACGTTAGAATAATAAGAGTGCTAGTAATGAAGAAGACATCACGTTAGTAGTATCGTCATTAAATAACAAGTGTGTAGAATTTGTATACATTTATTGAAATTGGATTGAAATACAAATAAATTACAATACTCTAAACTGTATTTTCATATTTTGTATTGACGCCCTATATCAGGGGTTCCCAAAGTGCGTCCCGCGGGCCAAATGCGGCCCGCTAAGCCCGTAAATTCGGCCCGCGAGATCGATACGATTTATTATATTTTTATTAAAAAATAAAGTAAATAGTAAAATAAATAATAAATGTTACAAAAAAGATACAATACAATAGTTAATTTATATTTATATTAAATTTAGTATACTAATAATAATAAAAAAAAGAAATAGTTAATTGTGTATAGATTATGTATGAGGTAATTGTAATTATTTATGGTGTTCTTAATTAAATATATTTAAAACAAAACAAAATCGTGGTTATTTATTGTTTAGATTTTATTCCGTTTGTTTTTTTGGCCCGCCAAAAAATTCGGTAATATTAAATTGGCCCGCCTAAGGAAAACTTTGGGAACCTCTGCTCTATATTTAGTGTTTTATATCGTCTCAACTGAAAAGGTCCCATAAGCAAAAAACCTATAAGCTCCACAGGGCCATAAAAATGAATTCATTTTGTATGATTGCAATATCTTTTTTTAACGTTCAGATTTTAAAAACTTTACTGAACAGTTAGAATTTGAAAAAATATTTAATATACGTCCGACATAAAATGTGTTGTCGTAGTATATTGCGTAATATTTTTTTTCTAATTTCATCTTGAATGAGAGTCAATTTCGATTCCGACAAAGTCTGTTGCGTTTTGTAATTCACTGTCACTTTTTTGTATAACTGTCTTCACCTTCAGAAGAATAAATCTCTTCTGGATCATCATTCCTCTTTTCATTTTCTTTTTGAGATCTAATTCCCTTTACGCGGTAAAGTCTATCTGATGATAGTCTACCAGATTTAGTGCTAAACAACCAACATAAGGTTGATTTTCTTACTGTCAGACCTTTTTCTTTTATTTTTTGAAACGGATTGCATCTGTCATTGAATTCTCCAGTTTTTGCGGAATAATCTTTTAAATTGAATTCAGTTCAATTTCAAAAAATATCTATTTCTTCGCGAATATCTCCCAGATCTTCAGGATTGATATTTGCAATTTCATGTGTATCTTCTGAAGTATCAATTTCTTCATCTGCTGCATAAAAATCCTTATCTGTGGCGGAGGAGGTACGCAAATCTACTTTTACTAGTGATAACATGTATTCCTGTTCTTCAGACAGCATTCCTAACTCCTGCGCATCTGCAACTGGATTTTGTTAAGCTTCATCTAAGATTGTGTTAATTTCGTTATAATTTCGTCAATTTATGTTTGAATTTTGCTAATTTCTAGACATCTCTTCCTCTTCAGTAGATGTTGGAATTATTAAATCAGCCATCACTGTATCGCTCGAAGTATCCCTTGAAGTTCCAGGGCAGTTTTTGGTATCGGATGATGGTTTAAAAATACCATCATCTTTCATAACTGTAGAATTTTGGAGGAAACTTAAAATGCTCGCATTTTTTAAATTCTTTACTTCACCCGTCTGAATTTTCAAAAGCATGTATTTTAAAATGAGTTTTATAATGCTTGTTGAAATATGCTTGATAAAACCCATCGGGGCTTTCCATTTTCTAATCTCGTAAATGTTTTTGACGTAAAATTGCATTCACTGCATTTAATAGTAGAGGTATTCATGTAAGTTTACTTCTAAATTGCGTAAATTTTTCAATCCTGTCTCCCTTTTATTGTCGTCTTTTACATTATTTAAAGATCTCTTGACATAATTTATGACAATGTTTCTAATGTAGTCTACAGCTTTTTCTTTTCTTCATCATTTAACGTAACATTCATTTGTTCTTGTGAACCTTCAGTATTTTTGGCAACCTTTTGTTTCTTTTTACAGAAAATTGATTCATTTTCCGGCGATTTGCGTTTTCGTGATCGATGTCTGTTACATTCACATATAAAAACTTTAAGTAGTTTTTTGTGGCCTTCTAATATTTTAAAAGTAGATATCTTTTGTATATCCCGACACACAGGCATACAGTCTTGTTTTTTCCTCATCTTCCAAAAGCTCCGGTAAGTCTTCTTTGGCAAAACGTTCAATGCTATTTATATCGTCAATTGTCATTAAGCTTATAGACATTAAGTTGTCGTATCCGGTATATCCCAATAATTGTTTTAAATAATAGGGAAAATCAAGGTTACTTAAATCCACCTTTTCTAAGAGAGCAGTTATTTTGTCAGTGATTGCCTCGTTTACTGCCATGCTCCTAAAAGATAATTCAGATACAGACCCTAACGTTTTGTGTATATAATTTTTTCGGTCATAATTTATTATATTGCTTATAAATATTAAATCATATGTTACAGTTCTGTGAAGTTAGCAACCGGATTTACAAAAATATAATATTACATCGGAGTTCCTAGTAGATATGAAATAGTTCTAGAGCAGTGGTGCGAAAATCATGGGTCGCGACTCCCAAAGGGATGGATTACTACGTACAGTAGTACAGTCAGTACCTATAGCTCGCGGAAAGCGGAATCTCTCTGGCTTTTCGAGGTTCATCGATTTTTTTTTTAACCATGATAACGGTAATTTTCTAAAAGCAATAGAAATGGTAGCTTCTTTTGATTCAATTATGCGTGAACATATTCGCGAAATTGAATTGAAACTGTATTCCAGTCGGGATGGGTATGACTCACTATTTAGGAGATCAAATAAAAAATTAAATCATTGAGTTACTCGGTAAATTATATTTTGGACAAAGTTAGAACATGTAAATATTTTCATATCATATTAGACTGCACGCCAGATGCAAGCTATACCGTTCAAATAATAGTAATACTTACACAAGTTTATCTAAATAATGTAAGTAAAAAAAAAATGTATGTGAAAAGTAATGCGATCACTTCATTGGTTTTTGTCTAATTACCAGTTCCACAGGCGAGGGTTTATTAAATTGTGTATTGAATTTCTTTCACAATTAAACCTTTCACAATTAGACATTTAAGACATTCACAATTTGCGGGGGAAAGGTTTATAATAATGATTCTAACATGCGCGGAAAACTTAACGGATTGCAGAAATTTTTTTAGAAATCAATAATTGTGCATTTTACGTTCCATGTTCAGCTCATAGTCTAAATTTGGCAGTCAATGATTCGGCAAATATAATCCACGAAATTATAAATTTTTCTTTTCATCATCTAGGAAAAGGTGGCCCATCATTTTCAAACATTTTGCGGATTTAAAATTAAACTAATTGATTGCTACGCGATAGTCCAGTAGAATTGACGCAATCAAACCATTACGTTATCACTTAGATGAAGTATTTGATGCTTTGTTTGAAATATCTGAAAATACATCTGAGTGGGATCGTGTCACAACTCATAAAGCGCATTCGCTTGATTTAAAAGTTCAAAATTTTAAATTTATTTACCCTGGTATGAAATTTTGAAAGAAATTAATCATTTAAGTAAAATGAAAGTCCCACGATGAATACTCAAATGTGCCTACATTTTCTAAATAATTTGATCGATAAGTTAACAAATCATCGCACGAATGAACTCTTTGAAATGATTTTACAAGAAGTTATGGAAATGGCACATAAACTAAATGCAGAAACACACTTTCCCCCAATAAATACACTTCGTTCAAAAAGAAAACCAGCACAATTCCTCTATGAACAACGCGATGACGTTATATTAGATTCTAAAATCAATTACAAAGTAAAGATTTTTTTAGAATCTTAAAGAATAAATTTTAAAATATTAGATCAAAAATTTTAGACAACGTGTTTGGCTTTTCCAATAGTTCAAACCGTACAGAGAGACCTCAAAGTAACTACAGATGATGTCAAACAGTGGCAAGAGTAGGAACACCATCCACAAAATGCTAATGCTGGGATCTTTTAACCAGAAAAGAACAAAAGCTTGCCTGAAACTAACCAGGAACAAGCTTAGAATTCTGACAGTAGTCCTGAAGGGACACTGCAGAAAACAACTCAAGGCCATATACCTGGAGGAATATAACAGATACAGATTCTGCGGCTCAGCAGAGGAAACCACCATACATCGGCTTAAAGACTGCGGAGCACTGCTCCGCAAGATACAAATGTATCTTGGGGCCCACTGCTTGAACGCAGAGAAGTTGCAGTCCTTGAATCCTACCCAGATCCTGAAATTCCTAACGGAAGCAGGACTAGAGGAGACGCTCTAAATAGGTAAGTATACCAACAATTAGAGAAAGAGGGTGGGGAACAATAGATCTATGAAGGCCACAGTACAAGTCACCACCGTAATCTACAATCTACATTTAAAAGTCAGAGACGATTCAAGGAATGAAGCCGATATTGACGGTACTGATTTGTACAATGAACTCTAAACTTTGATTGAATTGAAAAATTCACTATGTGAATTCACTATGTGAATGTTATGTGACTTATTATTCACAGTTATATAAAGGACACAGGTTGAGAGATCAAAATCTACAAGTGGCCTTTAAACCTTCGTCCAAATTATCCCACACATTATTCAATGCCAAAGACAAAATCGACCAATTCAAAAAATCTGGCGTTTATGAGATTCGGTGTTCGGAATGCAATATCGTCTACGTAGGTCAGACAGGACGAAGCATAACAACTCGTTTTTCGGAACACTCCCGTGCATTCCGTCTTAAAAAAGACACAAGCTCATTCTCTAACCATTGTCTAAAATATAATCACAAATTCCCCGAAATAGCTAATCCTAGATTCATTAGAAATCTTAAAAAAAACCTGTAATCCCTCCGTTAATCTCATTAACGAGCAAACTGACCTAATCTTTTCCCAAGTTTTTAATCTCACCCAATCTCCGGCAGATAAGCCCTCAACTACAGACAAACAACGCCGAAAAAATCAATCTAGTGATCCATATACGCTATTGCAATATCTTTTACAAATAATTTAAAATCCACTGTTCCAAACACATCAATAGCATTAGGAATATATCTTACTGTACCAGTTACAGTTGCATCTGGAGAAAGATCTTTTTCTAAGTTAAAGTTGATTAAAAATTATTTAAGTTCAACTATGCATCAACAAAGACTAATTTATGAATTATTTCGATAAAATCTGAAGTATTAGATAGCTTGGATACTAAACAAATAGCAGATTTCGCCACTTTAAAAGTTAGAAAAGTTCAATTTTTGTAAAATCATTCAGGTTCCTACATCTAAGTTTTATTATAGATATTAAAATAATTTGTTTGATTTATGCACTTCCATAACAACTTAGCCAACATCAAATACCTCTCCAAAAGCCTAATAAAGCAGTAAGCGGTAAAGCGGTAAGCAGTACCAAGCAAGTACCAAGAGGCGGGCCTGCTTCACCGATGCGGCGAAGTGAAGAAAAAAAATCGCGCAATAGTTGTGTTTGCATTTTCCCGGTAGAACTCTTACAATTCTATCGAAAATCCTTTTTTCCGTTAAGTAAACATTGGAAAGATATTCGAAAAAAAATTTTCGACTTCAGCAACTAAAAACGAAAAAACAACAGTTCTGTTCCTATGTGAATTCGTTGGTTTACTGTAAAAAATATGCACATTTTTTAACTAAAATTTACTAACTTAAAGTATTCTACAAAGGAGAAAACCTATCTATCCGCCAACAAAGCAGAAAGCTTGGCCGTCCCGATTTTTTTTCTTTTTCCCTTCATCACATCGGTGAAGTCTAATTTTTTGCATATCTTTCTAATTTTTAACTTTACAGAAAAATTTGATAAGGATTTTCCAAGATAGAACTGTAAGAGTTCTACCAGAAACTTCAAACAGAACTATTGCGCGGTTTTTTTCTTTTTTACTTCGTCCCATCGGTTAAGCTCAATTTTTCGAAAATATTTTCAATTTTTTACTTTACAGTAAAATGTAATAGGGATTTTCGATAGAACGCTAAGAATTCCACCGGGAACTGCAAACAGAACTATTGCGCGAAATTTTGCACAAATTTCAAAGTATTCTAGAACTATTTCATATCTACCAGGATGTAATATTATTTTTTCAAAATTCGGTAGGACTACTTCATAGGACTATATGTCACTATTAAATGTTTAAATTTTATTATCAATATTATACTACCTAATTTTATACCAATTTCACTTGCCAACATTCTACGATCGCGCAAACGCACGAGGAGTTTAAATTCATATATCGTTTAAGCAGTGTAAAAACAAATTCAATCATTAAAAATCAATAACCGAATGCATAGAGTTGAAAATAAAGTACAAGTGACAAATACATATAACAGTGTTCTTTTAACGATAATATTCACATTTTGGTGCCGAAACCAGGGAAAATAACGTATACAGTGTGTGAGTGTTATGATCAGAACCATAACGAAGAAAATTGATTTGTCATTAAGAAAAACGTACCGCAAACAACTAACGCTACTAATTAAAGAAGCGGAGGAGCTGATGAAGGTAGAAGATATTTATGTGAACAATATTCCAGTACTTATTGCTAGGGTAAAGGCTATTCGTGATCAGCTTGGAGTTGTCAGTGAAAAATTAGCGCCAGTATTCGATGATGATCAACTAGAGAATGAGTGCGAAAAAATTGTGGAGTATAACGACAATGCAGTGAAGGTAATCGCAAGATTAGAACAAAGAATATATCGGCAGACGCAAGCAGACGTCGCCTCAACCAAAATCGGGGTTGGTGCGGCTTCGCCACAGCAACAAGAAGATACGTCGCATGTACAAATTAGTCAGCGCCAGAGTATGGTAAGATTACCCAGGCTTGATTTAATTAAATTTGACGGTAATATTTCAAGTTGGCCGGCCTTTTGGGAGCAGTACAATCTAGCAATTCACGAGAACAAAAATTTAGATGATTCGTCAAAATTTGCATATCTAAAATGTTACTTGACTGGCAAAGCATTAATAACAATTAACGGATAGACGTCAAGCCAATCGTCTTACCATGATGCAATCGGATTGTTCAAAGACGAGTACGGAAACCAAGAGCGTATTGTGGATATTTATATTCAGAAGTTACTATCAATAACACACGTAAAATATGAGGACATAAATGGCTTGAGAAAATTGTATAATACGCCTACAACCGTAACTAAATCACTAACGACCCTTGGTATTTCTGCAAACCAATATGGACTTCTAGTAAAATCGATTATATTTAAGCATTGCCATACAATTTAAGAATTGCTTTCAATAAGCAAAAGTTAACTGATACCGTGCAATAGTAATTCCTGCAGTGGATTTCAACAGAATAACAAGGCAGACGTAGATTATAATAAGCAAATAATGATATTACTGCAATTTATAAAAATTGAGCTAGATTCCATTGAACAAGCACGTTGTTCAAGTGAATGGGACAGTAATCAGAAATTTTCGAATAACAGTACAGAAAAGAAAATAGATAAAACGTTCACTGCCGCTGGTCTATTCTGCCCTCCTAAGCCAAAAAGGCGTATCTCAACATATTATGCTTTTGAGATATAACACATTTTGTGAATTGTAAAACAGCACCTAATAATATTCCGAAATTTTATGTTTTTTATCGGTAAGTACAATAAGAATTGCGGCAAGAAATTACGTGTAGTTGAATTTTCTTGAATACACTGTTATTTTGTTTTTAAACTGAGATGCTGCTAATTGGCTAAGGATTTTTTTTTAAATTGAGATACGTCTCTTTTACTAATGATCGTAGGTATGTACCCTCTATCGTTGGGCGTAAAGGACGTATCCCGTTCGGCATAAATGTCAGAAAGATGTAATGTTATCAGAATGTTATCAAATCCTTAAAATGTTATCTTTAAGAGATCTTTATGACATGTTTTGCCGAATGGGATCACATTCAATTTTTTTTAAGATATTTCGTTGGAGTAGCGAGCGTTGATTGATAAAAAAATTGAAACTATTCAAAACATGTTTATTATCACTATATAGGAACCAAGAGTTATATACAATTATTCTTAACCAGCGGATTTGCAACCAAAGAAAATTACAAATTAATACATTCAATTTTTCAGTTTTCGTCGGAAACTGGATATTTTCCCAGAATTGTAACCGATTTTTTATAATTTCAGACAAGTTTTTGAGTATATTAGCTTTCTTCTGCAATTAAGGTCAAATGATGGACCATCAAAATCGTTTTTATATGTGATATTATAAGATCCCCTGCGGAACGTCACGTGTACCATTTCATGTAGATATGGTCTTGGCTGTGTACGAGTTAATTTGTATTGTGAAGAGTAGTCTTCCCAAATGTAAAAATGATGCAGGGCCATTGGCAAAACTTCCGTTTTGTAAGCAGCACCTTTTACGGCTTGGACAAAGTCTGCAAAATCATTTATTACCCATATTTTTCATGGACATTTCGACTCTATGATGAAAGGAATCAGCTGCCATGAAAGTATGGCCGGGCTCAAATTATTTTATATCAATTTCGTTAGCACGTATTTCATCAGAATTGAAAATATAAATTAAAAATGAAAAAAATGTCCAATTCTTATTTTGAGCCGTACAGTTGTCGAGCCAAAATATTTTTTTCAAAATGTCTTTCTTAGAAATCAAAAACTGATAGAAAGTACTGATCAGCTCTTCTTTGTTCCGTTTGAACAAACCTTCATGCCAGAGAGCTGCAAATGGCTTATCTTTTTTTTTTGTTCCCAACTGGCACAAAACTTTCATTGTACACAGTTAAGCGAGTAGTGAAAATGGCACTCTTAAACATGTCAAGCCTTGGCAGCATAATCACTTTTTCCAAATCTGCACAATAAATTATCTCCCCAATTTGTACCTCCCTTTAAGCATCTTCCCGATATCTTTCTCGAGATTTCTTGGCTCTCGCATTATGTTTCCATTTAATACAGATATCACAATTTTCAGCCTGATTGTCTTTCTATGACTTTCGTCATGTAAGTTGAACCCCTCGCAATTCTCGCATTCCTCATGGCCAAGGTTAGCAAGTGAAATTCATTTTCTTTGCTACCGCTCTGTATTTTTCAGAAGAATATTTGAAAGTTGGGTTCTGTGCTACAAAATCTTTATACATTGCAGTAAATGTGAGATCACTTGGCAGATAGAGATGGACGTGGGGCATGCTCTCTTCGATAATGTGAAATGGTGGGATTGTATGAGGTAATGTGTTGACGAATTATTTCATCATTTATTTTATTGTGAGGTGTTTTAGTGCATCTCATATCCGCTATAGGCACCACAGAATTTTTTGCATTGCATAACGCTGTACGAATCACCTTGTCGTTATTTGTATTAAAACCAAGGGTCGTCAAAAAAAATATTTTGCATACAGTTTGTATGGTTCCCTATGAGGTTCCATTTTCATCCCTAAGCATATAATTAAATGAGGCTATTATGAAGAATATGGGAATGGTGGAGTTACCTTCACTAACTGTTGCTAATCGTCTTCCAAACTGTATTTCTAAACGTGGAAAGTAAAAATGAATCTTCTACGTCGGCTGGTTCAAGAAATATACGGGCTTTTGTAATCCAAAAAACTGACATTTTTTAATACAACAACAAATATAACTGCAACTTCTGTCCGGTTATTTGACAGAAAATATGTTTATACAGCAGATACGCTGTTGCCAAGTTTAATTCTTTTGCAGAGATTATACTTTTTTTCTGTGTCGCTACAATTTAAGTATTATATGTATTAAATATATTTAATTTTATTTTAATTCTTGCGCAGGGGTCATGTTAATCTTCTATGTATTCTTCTTATTCTTATGCATATTCACTAATGAATGTTTGCGACCACGATAATGACTTGAATGTCGTCATCATGTGGTTCTCTTGGGAAGTATAATGGAGGTGATTTCCCGTTATCTTCCTCCATGGGTATGAAATTACCATGGGTATAAATTAGATTAGGTTGTCCGAGAGAGAATAGATCAAGACCGCATATAGCACGGCAGCGCAAACTCTCGATCACATGCGCGCGCAGCGCGCATGTGGTTTGATCGAGAGTTCGCGCTGCCGCACGCATGTGGTTTAAACTTTAACTTCGTAGATCCAAACTTTTATGGTACTCTCGGTCCAATGTAGAACAAAGTGGCAACGACCGGTGGTTTTACCTTGGTTAGATTAGGTTGTCCGCCGCGAAGCGGGAAGATAAATCAAGACAATATACGCGCGGCAGCGCGAACTCTTGGTCCAATATAGGACAAAGTGGCAAGCACCCTTGGTTTCACCTTGGTTAGATTAGGTTGTCCGCCGCGAAGCGGGAAGATAAATCAAGACAACATACGCGCGGCAGCGCGAACTCTCGATCACATGCGCGCGCAGCGCGCATGTGGTTTGATCGAGAGTTCGCGCTGCCGCACGACAAAGTTGCAACGACCGGTGGTTTCACCTTGGTTAGATTAGGTTGTCCGCCGCGAAGCGGGAAGATAAATCAAGACAACATACGCGCGGCAGCGCGAACTCTCGATCACATGCGCGCGCAGCGCGCATGTGGTTTGATCGAGAGTTCGCGCTGCCGCACGACAAAGTTGCAACGACCGGTGGTTTCACCTTGGTTAGATTAGGTTGTCCGCCGCGAAGCGGGAAGATAAATCAAGACAACATACGCGCGGCAGCGCGAACTCTCGATCACATGCGCGCGCAGCGCGCATGTGGTTTGATCGAGAGTTCGCGCTGCCGCACGACAAAGTTGCAACGACCGGTGGTTTCACCTTGGTTAGATTAGGTTGTCCGCCGCGAAGCGGGAAGATAAATCAAGACAACATACGCGCGGCAGCGCGAACTCTCGATCACATGCGCGCGCAGCGCGCATGTGGTTTGATCGAGAGTTCGCGCTGCCGCACGACAAAGTTGCAACGACCGGTGGTTTCACCTTGGTTAGATTAGGTTGTCCGCCGCGAAGCGGGAAGATAAATCAAGACAACATACGCGCGGCAGCGCGAACTCTCGATCACATGCGCGCGCAGCGCGCATGTGGTTTGATCGAGAGCTCGCGCTGCCGCACGCATGTGGTTTAAACTTTAACTTCGTAGATCCAAACTTTTATGGTACTCTCGGTCCAATGTAGAACAAAGTGGCAACGACCGGTGGTTTTACCTTGGTTAGATTAGGTTGTCCGCCGCGAAGCGGGAAGATAAATCAAGACAATATACGCGCGGCAGCGCGAACTCTCGGTCCAATGTGGGACAAAGTTGCAACGACCGGTGGTTTCACCTTGGTTAGATTAGGTTGTCCGCCGCGAAGCGGGAAGATAAATCAAGACAACATACGCGCGGCAGCGCGAACTCTCGGTCCAATGTAGGACAAAGTGGCAACGACCGGTGGTTTTACCTTGTTTAGATTAGGTTTTTATATGGTCTTAAGAGTACCGCCTATATGGTCTAAAATAAGATAAAGTTGCAAGAAGTATTGAGTTAACCTGAGTTAAACCAATTAGAATGAAATTAGAATTAAAAATTAAATTTATATTTCAATGTTGTTGTAAGTGCATGTGAAGAAATTGTATATTGAATGTTTACCAGAACAAGGTAAAATAAAAAGATAAAATTGGCAACGTCGGTTGGGCTTCTCCTGCACTTTTTGTTTGACAAGTAATTAGAGAGGTTAGGTAGTGAAGGAAAATATTAACTGTTGCGTCAAAAAAATGTCATTTTTTTCATAAAAACCCGTATATTTTTTTAATAAATCGACGTAGAAGCTTCGTTTTGGCTCTCTAAGTTTGCAAATACACTACGGAGGACGATTAGTAACAGTTATTCAAGGTAAAAATCCGCCAACTCCAAAAAAAATGGCCATTCCCATATTCTTCACAAATTCCTTAAATGAATTATTTCTCCGAAAATTTTCTTTGCCTGCATCAACATGCAACGTTGTCCTTTGCTTTACAGGAGCTGATGACATGTGATGCAATATAAAAGACTTTCTGTCTTTTCCATTTGCCATTTTCCAAAACTCACTATTAATAAATTGTCTTCTTGCCCCAGATATTTTTTGAATACATTTCTTTAGACACTGTTCCCCACAACCATCCTTCACATCATGTTTGTCTACAAATGAATCATATTTCCTCCTTTTTCTTTCGCTTGCTGATATTTCATACTTGTTTCTTTTCCGCACTGTACCTTTTACTGTAGTAAATTGTACATTTATATCGTTCTCGCTACTTTCCACTTCCGTTACTCGAGTTTCCAATGCATGTTTAGCTTCCGCTTCTACCGGTTTATTTGCTTCCGAGTTATTTGGCACAACATCGCTTTGAATAGCATGGGCTCGATCACATATACTATTAGAACTAGAATAAGATGTGACCACTGTAATGAACTTACTAAGTTCATTGTTACATGAAGATGACTCCTTGGTTATATTTATATCCGACTATCTTAACAAAGCCCCAGCATTTTTTAATGAATTGTCGGCATTATCGGAAATTTCGTCACTATCTTCATAATTGGAAGGTACGTACTCTTCTGTTTTCTTTTTTAAAGCCAGCATAACTAACTGATGTCCCCTAAATCCTGTAGATTTGTCCATAATTCGGTCTAGAACAAAGTAAAAACTTTAAATTCTCAATAGCTTTTCTTGGGCATACCTGGCATACAATAGTTTTAATTAATTTAATATTAAGGTACTCACCGTATGTGCACTAACGTCTGGAATTACACACTTTCAAAGTCTCGCTAATTTCACAAAACTATCGGCTCTCACAAAACACAGTTTTTTTTTACCACGTTTGCACACTGTCAAAACGAGAAAGCGCTGTAATGCGGCAAGTTGAAGTATTAATGAGCTAAGCGATGTAGGCGGATCTTAGAAGGTCGGATTACAAACGGCCGCATCTCAGAGATGCGCCCATTTTGCTTAGAAATACGAGTATCGTCCAAATCGCTTAGGTTTTCGTTGTATTTTTGAGATGCGTCTTATGCTGAAACTAAAATTGTGCACTATATGATAGATATACGTCCATTTCGCTAAGGAAATCTGTTGAATATAAGCCACTAGTTCCCAATGTGCTGAAATAAGCAATTCATTAAAATTATGAGATACGCCTTTTTGGCTTAGGAGGGCAGTATTAACAAGTGTAAAAGATTATTGTTTGTTCTGTCAAGCCAGAACCCATCAAACAAAAGATTGTGACTCTTTAAATTTGAATGAAAAGAAGAAAATTTTAAAGCAAAAAAGGCTTTGTTTTCGATGCACAAAGCCGAATCACATTTCAAAACATTGTAAAACTAGAGATTTAAGTTGTGCAAAATGTTAAAACAGACATGTAAATTCCATGGTGATCCGAGTTACCGAGAACAAAAAATAGCTGATGTTAAACCTAGGTAGTACAGCTAATAATGAAAGTTGTTCAAGTCTATTAACAAACGGCCAATTAGACAATGTTTACTTGAAAACTGACTGTGCGTACATTGTAACGAATAAATCGCAAGAAGAAACATTAGCTCGAATGGTTATAGATGGTGGTAGCCAACTCACATTCACAAAAGAAAATTTATCGCGTCAGTTGAATTTACTTATTGCAGGTACACATAAAATAGCCATACAAGCTTTTGGAAATAAAACACGATCACCGGCTAGATTATGTAACAGAGTCAAAATAGTGTTAAAAGCACAATACAGTGATGGACTTATCGAGATGGAAGCAATAGACGTCTCTGAAATCTGTTTCGATTCTTTAGAGACGCCTTGTTTGAAGCACCCTGTAATTAGAGAATTTTCTAGAAGCCATCAGATAGCAGACATGAATCAGAACATAACAGACATGAATCATGAAGCGAGTAATAAACGGAATATCATTATTGATTGGAGCGGATAACTCTTGGAAAATAATCACGAAACGCGAAAACACCAAATGTGCGAAACGTACCAATTAACTTAAGATTTAATGGCGGTAAATTCAAAATTTGGATGGACGTTACTCGGTTCCGTTTGTAGTAATAATACTTATTATGTTTATGACAAATCTGAACCTAGTGACTGTTTTAAACGTAGAAACCTTTGGTGAAGAATTTAATATAAAGAACTTTTGGACTCTAGAGACTATCGGTATAAACTCAAGTGAAAAAGTGAAAAACGGGTTTACAGAAGACTTTATAAAAGAAAAAATTGAATTTAAAGACGGTCGTTACGAAGTATCGTTACCGTGGAAAAGTGAACAATTATTGGGCTCGAACTATTCGGGAGCATTAACGCATGTGAAAAATGTATCCAATAAACTAATTCGAAACGGTAAGCTGCACGAATATGATTGCGCGATCCGCGAATACATGTAATATAACGATTGTGCGGAAATCATGTTAAATAGTTTGGGCGACGCTAAAACTTATTATATGCCTCACAGACCAGTATACCGAGAAGACGAGGATACGACCAAGTTACGTGTGGTTTATGATGCTTCAGCGCACGGACCTGCATTTGAGTCGTTAAACGAACAATTGCCAGTGGGTGCGAATTTAGTTAAGAACTTGGTAGAAATTTTACTAAAATTTAGAATCGGCGCAATCAGCTTAATGGCGGACATTGAAAAAGCGTTGCTACAAATATCGCTGAATAAACGAGATCGCGATTCACATTGATTTTTATGGTACAAAAATCCTATTGATAAAAACATCGAATCAACGTCAGAGTTACCAGAATTAACCACGTATCGTATGAAGAGAGTAACATTTGGAGTTACAACTAGTCCGTTCCTGTTAGCAGCCACGTTGAAGAAGCATTTTGGTGAACAGCCTGCAGCGTTCAGAAAAACTGCAGATACTTTAGATAAATATTTCTACGTAGATGATCTAGTACTTGCAGTAAATACTTTCGAGGAAGCTATTAATATCTATAGTGAGTCCAAGGAAGTACTTAAAGCAGCAAACACGAATCTAAGAAAATGAAGCTCTAACAGTGTGAAATTAAATGAACACTTTAACGAAAAGGAAGAATCCGTTGTTAAGAGTGAACCAAAAAGGGTATTAGGAGATTTATGGTATACTACGGCTGATGAAATGCCTGTTGATATATCACATTTTATACGTAACCTGGATTTTGTTGAATGCTCTACAAAAAGTAGTGTACTTCAAACAATTGCGAGAAGTTAGAGCTATCCATTTGAAAATGGTACCGGATTTAACGACCGAGAGTTGTATCAAGGCATTACGCAAGTTTATTGCGAGAAGAGTAGTCCCGAATGTAATTTATTCGGACAACGCGAAGACATTCCGAAGAACGTCCCAAGAGATTCAAAAGCTATTCCATATTTTAACAACGGAAAAGGTACAAGATTTATCGAAGGAACATCGAATAGAATGGCGCTTCATTGTGAAACGAGCAGCTTGGTGGGGCGGTTTCTGGGAGCGCCTAGTGAAGATAGTGAAAGATGCTCTAAAACTAACACTTGGAAGAGCAAGTACCAACTATGATGAATTACAGACAATTTCATTATGAATTACAGACTTTCATCGATGACGACCCATCAAATTTACTAATATTAACGCCTGCGCACTTCCTCATTGGATCTAATAAAGGGGGATTTAGTATGGACTTAACAAATTCTGAAATAAGAAGAAACAGTATTCTCCAGCAATGGAAGGATCGTGAATCGAAGACATCAAAGTTTTGGAAGCGATGGCATACAGATTACTTACAACAATTGCGATCTGTACACCACACACCCAAAGTAAAGACCAAAGAAACAAAGAAAGGAGATGTGGCGTTGTTACACGATCAGAATTTTCCGAGTCTCAAATGGAAACTTCTAAGGGTAACGGATTTATTTCAAGGTAGAGACGGCATAACGAGAGCCTGCGAAGTTCAGACGAGTAACGGGACGAAGCTACGAAGACCAGTCCAACTTCTTTATACACTGGAAGTGAATGATATTCTGCCGGCGGAGGATGCTGAAAATGGGGCGAATACGTCCCTGTAGGTCTATAACGCAGGCCCTGTGCGAGCCAATGGGCTCACGCCAACATTCTACGATCGCGCAAACGCACGAGGAGTTTAAATTCATATATCGTATAAACAGTGTAAAAACAAAATACAATCAATAAAAATCAATAACCGAATGTATAGAGTTGAAAATAAAGTGACAAATACATATAACAGTGTTCTTTTAACGATAATATTCACAGTTTCAAATGGCATCAGCTTCTTTTTATTATGACGAGTTTAGTGGGAGCCACTAAAATATATACTAACTGAAACGAGCGCCTCTTGGATTGTGCAGGCCGAGACAGAGCATCACAAGGTGTCTCTCGTATCGCTCTGTCTAGCTCCTCTAGTACAGTCCAAAAGGAAAACTTATAAACTCGGTTTATAATATGCTCACCGATTGAACGATCCCACTCTCTTTCTTGATACAACTCAACTTGATTCAACTTTCTTGATATGGTCACTTTACTCTAGTAGCTCTACCAGGAAGTGCAAACAGAACTGTTGCGTGATTTTTTTAAATTTTCATTCAAAACTCTCATTATTGCAAATATCTTTTGAACCAAGGTTTTGATCACAAAATATCAAATGGATCTTCTATAGAACTCTTAGGGTGCTATTTAGGTCCGCGAAAAGAACTGTTTGCAATTTTCTAAATTCATTTTTTTCGCAAAATGTCAATTTTTGCATAACTTTTTGCAAAATTGATCAAGAACTCCAGAGCTATGGTCGAGGTGCAGTAATATGTCAAAAACGATCAGTTTTTCTCAAAAGTATTGCTAGTTCATTTTTGGCATTTTAACAGTGGTACGCAAACTATTTTCATTTGCCCAACATTTCTTGTGAAATTTTATCGCGACTCCTGGATAGAAGGAAGTAACAGTAATTCCCAAACAGCTCTACCAACATCTCCACAAAATTTGAAACAAATCCCCAAATTAGTTTTTGAGAAAATTAAGTTTGAAAATTTCATTGTTTGCAAATTTAATTTTTCAAGGTGGAATTAACAAAAAACTGTAGTATTCGCTGAAATAAATATTAAAATATTAGGAACATTTGCTACATATTTCGGAACAGTCCTGCTAACAACTTCAAAAAATTTCAAACAAATCCCTCCACATTAGTTTTTGAAAAAATTAAGTTTGAAAATTACAATGGTTGCAAATTTGATTTTCAAGGTGGATTTTTCAATAAACTGCAATATTCGGGATAAATATTCCGGAACAGTTCTGGAAACATCTCCACAATTTGAAACAAATCCCCAAACTAGTTTTTGAAAAAATTTAGTTTGTTGTGATTAATGTTTTTAAATTTATATTGACATTTCACTATTTGCTGCTACACAATACTCACCTGCCTTAGTTAAATGCCTTAAATTTTGTATAAATTCGGCGACCCAAAAAAATACTCAATCGACCCCTTTGGGGGTCGCGACCCATGATTTGCGCACCACTACTCCAGAACTATTTCATATCTACTAGGAACTACGATGTAATATTATATTTTTGTAAATTCGGTTGCTAACTTCACAGAACTGTATAACATGTAAAACATATGATTTAATATTTATAAGCAATATAATAAATTATGACCGAAAAAATTATATACACAAAACGTTAGGGTCTGTATCTGAATTATCTTTTAGCAGCATTACAATAAACGAGGCAATCACTGACAAAATATCTGCTCTCTTAGAAAAGGTGGATTTAAGTCACCTTGATTTTCCCTATTATTTAAAACAATTATTGGGATATACTGGATACGACAACTTAATGTCTATAAGCTTAATGACAGATGATATAAATAGCATTGAACGTTTTGCCAAAGAAGACTTACCGGAGCTTTTGGAAGATGAGGAAAAAACAAGACTCTACGGAATATACAAGAAAAAGATATCTACTTTTAAAATATTAGAAGGCCACAAAAAACTACTTAAAGTTTTTATATGTGAATGTAACAGACATCGATCACGAAAACGCAAATCGCCGGAAAATGAATCAACTTCCTGTAAAAATAAACAAAAGGTAGCCAAAAATACTGAAGGTTCACGAGAACAAATGAATGTCACATTAAATGATGAAGAAAAGATAAGCTGTGGACCACATTAGAAACATTGTCATAAATTGTCAAGAGATGTCAAGAGATCTTTAAATAATGTAAAAGACGACAGGGATAAAAGGGAGACAGGATTGAAAAATTTACGCAATTTAGAAGTAAACTTACATGAATATACTTCTACTATTAAATGCAGTGAATGCAATTTTATATCAAAAACATTTACGAGATTAGAAAATGGAAAGCCCGGATGGGTTTTATCAAATTTCAACATGCATTATAAAATTCATTTTAAAATAAATGCTTCTGAAAATTCAAAGACGGGTGAAGTAAAGAATTTAAAAAATGCGAGCATTTTAAGTTTCCTCCAAAATTCTACAGTTATGAAAGATGATGGTATTTTTAAACCATCATCCGATACCAAAAACTGCCCTGGAACTTCAAGGGATACTTCGAGCGATACAGTGATGGCTGATTTAATAATTCCAACATCTACTGAAGAGGAAGAGATGTCTAGAAATTAGCAAAATTCAAATATAAATTTACGAAATCATAATGAAATTAAGACTTAACGAAATTAAGGTCTTAGATGAAGCTAAACAAAGTCCAGTTGCAGATGCGCAGGAGTTAGTAATACCGTCTGAAGAACAGGAATAGATGTTATCACTAATAAAAGCCGATTTGCGAACCTCCTCCACCATAGATAAAGATTTTTATGCAGCAGATGAAGAAATTGATACTTCAGAAGATACACATGAAATTGCAAATATCAATCCTGAAGATCTGGCAGATATTCGCGAAGAAATAGATATTTTTTTAAATTTAACTGAATTCGATTTAAAAGATTATTCCGAAAAAACTGGAGAATTCAATGACAGATGCAATCCGTTTCAAAAAATAAAAGAAAAAGGTCTGACAGTAAGAAAATCAACCTTATGTTGGTTGTTTAGCACTAAATCTGGTAGACTATCATCAGATAGACTTTATCGCGTAAAGGGAATTAGATCTCTAAAAGAAAATGAAAAGAGGAATGATGATCCAGAAGAGATTTATTCTTCTGAAGGCGAAGACAGTTATATAAATAGTGACAGTGAATTACAAAACGCAACAGAACACAATGATTAGAAAAAAATTTCTTCTGACAATAATAAAACATTAAGTGCTAGTTTACTTTTGACATTTATAATTTGTGACAGGCATTCGCCCATACGATTACAATAATTGTGAGAAATCATTTGCATCATTTTGATCCTTGAGGGATCACTCTCCATTGCATGCCATTGAGAAGCCCTATTCTTGTCAAATCTGTGGGAAGGCTTTCGTGACAAATGTATAATTGACCTCGCACGTCAAACAGCATAGACCAATAGACCTAGGACATGGAATTGTCTTATAGGTGAAAGCTGTAACAGATTCATTGATTAAAGTGGAAGAGAAGCCACAAATATAAAGGTAAAAGTGAAGTTTGATAAAAAGAGGACTTGATATAGTTGTATAATTTTAACATATTTATCATACATTTGACATAGTTATAAGTGTGATATAGTTGTCATAACTAAACTTGTAATTGTTTAAAAATTTGTCATAGTGAAATTTGACATTCTGTCAGATTTTGACAGATTTGTCTTCTATCAAACCACATTTGTACTCAAATGCAATTTTGCCAAACCTCTAAACTAAGTTTGTGTCAAATTTTATTTCTAATTTCAGTTTGACAAAACAGAATTTCTGTGAGCTTTGTCATAAGATAGTCAGATATTTGACAACACATAACAAGAAAGAGCACGGGGAGGGGGACAGAGAGGAAAGCTTGAAACTCTGCACGGTTTGTGGTAAAGGATTCAAGTAAGATTTATTGCTATATATAACAGTTCAAGACAAATTTGATATATTAAAATTGTGATGCTTGTGATGTTCCATGCGTTTGACAATTCTGTCAAACATGTTTATTTGACAATGTGTATTACTCTGATATTTTCAGGACGACTAGTTATTTAAATATTCACATGAGACTACACACAGGGGAATTCCCATACAAATGTCATTATTGAGAAAATCGAGTTCCTACAAGGTCCCGACTGGTTCTACATGAAAGGACCCACACAGGAGAGAAACCCTACATTTGTTCCATCTGTGGAGAGGTTTAAAAATGTTATAATTGATGTTGTCATTTGTTATATTATACCTTAAAGTATGTAACAAATACAGCATTGAATGTTGCAGCAATGTTCCGAAGGCTGCACAACATTCCGAATTCCAGTGGCAACGTTGCAATGTGAATCTTGCAGCAACATTCCTGCAACATTCCAGTTGCAACATTACAATGTGAATGTTGCAGCAACATTCCTGAACATTCTAGTGGCAACATTGCAATGTGAATGTAGCAACAACATTCCTAAAACATTCCAGTAAGGCTGCGCCAATTATTTTTTTCATTATTAATATTAACATTTATTTTTAATGTGATTATTTTTACTCGTCTCACTTTTTTTTAATCCTTTTTCTCAAAAATGTATTATATTTTTAGTTATTTTTCTGATCGGAGCCAAATTGAACAGAGCATTGAACAGAATATCTGTTGGTATTTCTGGTTTCTTTAATGAGAGGTAAAAAAGTATGCATTTAAAAAAAAAATCCATTTAATTTATATTTCAATTTTTTGTTTTCCTTTAAATACGTCAATTTTGTCATATGACATTATATATTAGTTTCTGTCACATGACAGTTTTGAAAAACGTTAAAATTTCATCTAAATAATTTTCTTAACAAATTAATAACTGCAACTTGTCACTCCATAAAGTATTCAAGAAACAAATCATTTTCAAACCTTTATCAGCCGTCAAATTATAATAAATACTTTCAAACTTTAGCAGTTTATTATGACAAGTCATATTAGAATAGATAAGAAAGTCATTTTTAATTATTCCAACTTTATTTCAATAATTGGTATAATATTCATTCAGCTTTCTATAAGATTCATATTCAGTCAGCATTGTATAAGTCTAATATTCAGTCAGCATTCTATAAGTTTAATATTTAGATAGCATTCTAAAAGTTTAGTATTAAGTCAGCATTCTCTGATTTTAAACTTACTGCAACTTATATGCAAACAACTTCGTTAGTAAATATGTTGGTATTGCTGAGTGCCTAGAACTTAACAAAGTATATGTTCTATCGCTGAGTGTCAGTATTGTATCTTTCACATGTAGTTTGTTTATGCTATCTTTTAATTCCATCCATTTTACGAAGTTTGTGTCTGATGTTTTATTAACATACAAGTGTTATTTGTCAGTAATGTTCACTTTGGATATTGAGAACGAGTTGAGGCACTAAAAACTGCATTCACTTGCAAGAAATGGAAAGAAAACGAAATCGTTTCCTTGCGGAAATAAAACTATAAAGTTCGAAAATATTTTGAATTTGACAATTATTAATAGGATGATTGACAGTATTTTTTTTTAGTTGGGATTTGTGTTAAATTTTCAAAAAAATAACGCTATAAGTTCCCCGCTTATAACCATTATATACAACTACCAACATAATATTCCATTAGTAACTAGAATTTGTGTTAATAATTGGATTGTTTACGTTGGTAGTGGTGTAAGTTAAAAATATAAACTTGCAAAACCCACTGCAAACCAAGAAATGTCTGCAGAACCATATAGTACGCTGAGAAAAAGTCATAAAGGTAACAATCCTGATATGCAGGCAATGGTCAAATAGATGGCGGTAGTGGGTAAAAAAATAGCAGGCAGTAAAGAAACTGATGAAGTTTTTGGCAATTAAGTTGCCTCAGAAATGAGGAAATATGATATGTATGCCACCACAAGTATGCCCGTATATTGGCCGAAGCAAAACAGGCCATTAATGTTGCATTGTTTAATGCTGAAATAGAAAAAATGGATATGGATACAAATGAAGATCAACTTTGTCAACATCAACCTTACCCTTGCAGCTATTCATCTAATTCATCCCAACAACAATCACCAACTTCACTAATCTATGCTGCTAGAGATAACCTGCCAGACAGCACTCCTAATGAGAACCGTTATTGTGCTTCATTTTTTCACCAGCATATGAAGTAACAACAATAAAGTAAATATTGAGTACATATGAAGGGCACAGGGGAAAAACCACACATGTCCACCTAGATTGGTTTTGAGAAAAACGAAATTTAAAGTTTAAAGTCGCGTATCTAATATTCTAGAAAGAATAAACCAGTTTAAAAAAAGCAAACTGTTTCTAAATATTATTGTTTACTGGTGTGTAAAATTGTGTGCCTTAGAAATATTAATACTTAATTAAAAAAAGTCTATAACGTCTCGAAACACCTTTTTCTGTAGGGAAAAACTACGTCCAACTTATAATCCACGGAAATCTAAATTAAGTACCAATAATTTTGAAGGGTGTTCAAAACAGGTTATGCACAAAGTTCAAAAATTAACTGATTCTACATAGCTTTTTCTACATAATATTTTCTAATCATATTCTATATATAATCGACCTTGCAAAATGATTTGTTGTTGTTTTTATTTCACATAAACTTTTATCTTTACCTTTTCAAAATCATTTTTTGTCGAAAGATTCAAACAAAACAAAAAACATCCTAATTAATTTTTTTTTTATATTTTTATAGAAATTTATTCAATGTGGATGGTTATTTTCTAGTTTTTATATTACTTTTATTTTTAGGTTATTTTCTTGTTTCTATAATTGTCTTGTTTCTACATTTTCGATATTTAATTCAGCATTAAAAAAGGAAGTCTCTGCCTATTATACATAAAAATAATTTTACATGGAACTGCTCGAGATGTTGAAGATCATCGTACTTCTCTTTTGCTATGGGTAACGGGCCATTATAGGAATTTGTCAGTTCAACTGGACGTTGTTGTTGTTTTTTGTCTCTTTTATTTCTCCGAGTTGGAGACTCCCAATTTATACTAGAATCTTTATATTCATCAAAAGGGTTGCTTCTGTGCGCTACTTTTGGAGAGGAAGTGATCTTCAAACACCGTATTTTCCTTGTAGGGAAGGGGCATTTTTATATACATTGGGTTCAATAACCACCACATGATTTGAACAGATCTTGAGTGCACTCAACGACCTTGAACTGTGTTGGATTTATTTTGTTACTTTGAATAACATCCCTCCACTTCGATGGAACTTCTACGTAACTTTTTTGATCAATTAACCCTATATCTTTATCACGTTAAAGGTATGAATGACCTCTCATTGGAAATAATACCTTAAGACATTCATACCTCTTCTTCTTGAGACTGAGGTTTCGATGTGCATCACCACACTGCTCCTGCGCGACATGGACTACCGTGGTTTTTCCATAATATTCAGGACTTACGTTGTTTTTCCCCTGGATACCTATTTTATAGTGTTAGTTTTATAGGGTCTAACGTGCTTTTTTTCGCAATCTTACACAGTGAAATGTAAAGTACATTTCTAATACTAACAAATGGCAATATCAGCTTCATATTGACAAAAAATGGATTTCGATGGTTTTTTCCCTGTGCCTTTCATATGTTTATTACATAAAATAAAGTATCCATATTTTTTATACTTTTACATACCTTGATTTCCCCTGGTAACACTTTCAATATAGCATCACACACATCACCAATAATGTGGCAAATCGAACTTTTTGATATTCTGTGCATGTACATCAAACTTGCAGAAGAATCACCAGTGGCCAAAAACCGTAAGGTAACTGCAAGTTTATCAGGTGGTGGTATAGCATCTTGTAATCTGGTGTCTTGTTTTGTTATAAATGGTCAAACATTAACCAGAAGATCCTCAAATTCTGTAGGGGTCAGTCTTAAATTCCATCCCATCCTCCAGTATTAGCTCACTCACTAACTCCCATTTCTCGTTACCATTGTTGGCATTTATGTTTTCTATTATATGAGTTTGGTTGTTTTGTTTTCTTAATCGCTCCGGTATTCAAGTTATTGGTTTTTCCGATAATGCACCCATCCTTAGCAGCATCTACTTTTTCTACACTATCAGGCAATCTTGGGTTGATTTATCTGAAATTGTTGGATTTTCCCGCGAAGTGGCACTCATTAAAGATGACAACTTCTCGTTTCTCTTCATCATTTCCTTATTTTTTTCTGTCAAGTCTGCTATTACCTTGTGCAAGGGCTCGACATGTTTTTCAATAATCCCTGACATAATGCTTTCAAACTTACGGCTTTCCAAAAAAGTTGTCAGGATATCGAGGTTTTTTTAATTCGGAATATTTGACCATTGGCACCATTGGCTCCATTGGCATCTTAGAACTGATTATGTAAGTACTGCTTATTTATTTATATTAAAACACTTTTTTTAACTTTTAAGTATCGCACTATTCTACGCGAGTAAATTAAATTGACTAGCTTTACGTACGTCCGCTCACGCAGAACGCCAACTCGCGAATGCAGATATGATTTTATTATAAGTTTTAGGATAGCTGTACTAGTAGATTTCCCGCTTTGAAAGCCATGTTGTTCCGGGGGTATTATTTTATGTTTCGCAATGAAAGGACGAAGTCTCTGTAGGAAGCAGTATTCTAATATTGTAGACAGCACTGACAATGAGATTAAAGCAATTACTCTGTAGTTATTAAGGACTGCCTTGGCTCCGGCTCCTTCTTCGGTATTGAAGAAGCAATGTATTATACTTAGTAGCGGCTTCGTTAGATGTTCTAAGTTCTACTTAATTAAGCCATAGGGTAGACCATCTGGCCCATGCGAATTTTTATTTCTGTTTAGAAGATTGAATAATTCTCTTTCACAAAAATCCTCTAAATACATCATCTCAGTCCTTTTACCCTCTGGAGGGTGTAGTGATTCTATTTTCGGTATGTGTTTGAATTTGTTGTTTCCATGCGTTTCTATCTTGTGCTAGATGTATTGCCTTGTGCATTGAGTGTCCCGTCATTTCTTTTAATCCGTCCGTCGATCTCATTGGAGACCGTCCTCTAGGTCTTTTTCCCACGACTTTTCCCTCGACCACGAGGTTTTCCATCTCACCTGTTCTTCTAGCTATGTGGCCAAAGTAACTGAGATATGCTCTATTGATTTGGTTTAGTAGACGCTATTTGTTATTTAATTCTCGTAGAACAGAGGCGTTTGTTCTGTGTTCCACCCATGACACTCTTAGGATTCGTTTTTCGATCTGTTTTCTATAGTGTCCATGTTTCAGCGGAGTAAATAGCAATTGGGAAGATCAAGTAATTGGCCAGCGTTACTTTCACTGTTTTTGTAATTGTTTTATCTCTCCATATTTTTATGAGTTTATTTGTTGCTGATCTGGCCATTACCAATCTTCTCTTTATTTCCTCTGAACAGCCTCCATCTTCGATTATTAACGATCCCAGGTATACAAGCTTGTCCACCACATCATATCTCGCTACGCTATTGATATTGGATTTGTCGTTGGATCGATCGATGATCATTACTTTGGTTTTTGTTTTGTTGATATTTAAACCATATTCTCTACTATAGATCTCTAATTTGTTCGTTATGTTTATCAGTTGTTCTTCGTCCGTTACAATAAGCATGGTGTCGTCCGTATACCTCAGATTACTTATTTTTCTTCCTTCAATTGATATTACACCTACCCAATTGTCAAGGACTTTTCTCATGATTTTTTCGCTATGTATATGTATATATATATATATATATATATATATATATATATATATATATATATATATATATATATATATATATATATATATTGAAAAGGAGGGGCGAGAGTATGCATCCCTGTCTGATACCGGCCTCTATATTAAAAGCTCTGGACACTGTTTGTGCTGTTCTGACCTTGGCGTTATTGTGTGAGTAGAGTCTCTTAATTAAAAATATTAGATGCATGGGAACACCCATTTCACCCATCACTCTCCACAGAAGTGACCAGTTCACAGAGTCGAACGCTTTCGTTTAGTCCACGAAACACAGATATAATTTTAAGTTGAGTTCCCTCGCTTTTTTAATGATTTGTCGGGCATTGAGTAGCTGCTCTTGTGTACCTTTACCTGGTATGAACCCTCTCTGTTCATCCGATATTTGTGAAAGTAGAAATGTTTTCAAACGTTTATTATATTAATGATGTGGAGTAATACTTTGCTTGCGTGTGAAATGAGAGTTACTGTTCTGTAGTTATTACATACAGTCGGTGATCCTTTTTTATGGATGGGGATGAATATAGATTCACACCATTCCATTGGTCATTCGCCCGTTTCCCATATTTTAGAGCATAACGCTTGTATTACATCTGCTCCGTAGTGTCTCATGGCTTTAAGTATTTCAGCTGTGATACCGACTGGCCCAGTTGCCTTCCTGTTTTTGAGTATTGTTATAGCTTTTTCTACTTCTGATTTTAAGATCCCAGTTTCTCTTTCTTGTGGTGTTGCTTGTTCTTCGGATGTTGTCGTGCTAACTGACGTATATAAATCTTTGCAGTGTTGTATCCATACTTCCGCTATTATAATTGGATCTACTGTAACCTTTCAGTTTTTGTCCATTATAGTTTGTACTCGTGGTTTAAATTCTCTAGCTAGATATCGTACTTTATCATACAGATCGCGAGACTATCCGTGCTGGGCGTGGTGTTGTAGTTCCGTGCATATATTTTTAAATGGTTGTTTTTGTACCGTCTACATTCCTGTTTGATTCGTTTGTTAAGATGTTTAATTACTTGTCTTTTTTCTTCTTCTTGCATGTTAGAGTTGTTAATTTGTCTTCTTTGGTCTATCAATTTTATTGTGTCATTGAATATCCAGTGATTTTTTTAATTGATATGTTATCGGATGCGCAAGATTTTCCTGCAGCTTTTATCCAGTTCTTCGTGGACATCCATAGAGTGTTGAGGTCTGTAGAGATGTCAGGCTTTTGGGTAATTCTTAAAGTAGTTTGAGGGATATTGAGGCTAATAATAGTTTTTTAGGATTAGACCATATCCGCACAGAGCACCTGGTTTTGCCTTCACGTTTCTTACTGATGTTTTCCATCTAGTTTCGATTAGAAAATAATCGATTTGGTTTTTGTGCTTTCCGTCCGGACTTGTCCATGTCGATAATCTTCGTGGGTGGTGCTTGAAAAGGGTGTTTGCTATAGCCAGGTTATTGTCAACTGCCAAACGGATCAGACGTTCTCCTCGTTCATTTCTGGTACCTAGTCCGTATTTAGAAATGAAGTTGCGTAAATGGTTATCGAGATCTGTCCTACCTACCTTAGCATTTATCCCCATCACTATCAGTATATATTTCTTTGGTGTTTTTGCTATTATATCCTTTATATTTCCGTATATCTCTTCAACTTCGTCTTCTGTCGCTTCGGTCGATAGCATATATACTTGTAGTATGTGACAGTTATTTGGTTTGTAATGAATGGTCAATTTTAATGAATGGTTAGTATTCTGTCATTTACTGCTTCGTAAGATTTTACTCACTTGCGTCCATTGGGTCCCGTTTTTCTGCTCCGGATATATATACGGTACTATTAGATATTTCAAATGTGCCTTGTCCCTCCAATGAGTTTCCGAAATTCCACAGATTTGCACGTTGAGTTTTTTTAGTTCTCTTTCTAGTATGTGTAGTTTTCCAGCTTGTAGTAAGCCTTGAATATTCCATGTGCCTATATTAATGGGTTCCCGTAATTGAAGGATGTCCTGTCTCCCAGTAGTACATTTCGCATTTGGTTGGCCCGGAATCAACACTTTGTCTCTGTCCATACTAGTATTCTCATGGGAAAATAATCAGATGGTTTCCCCTTGCCTGCCTGATACTATGCTGTTGACCTATTGATTATTGGTTAATTCGCCTTTAGAGACTATTTCTAGCCTCAAGGGCAAGAGCGTTGCCTTGAACCAACCATAAGGCAGGGGGAAGGCTTACCCCGGATTAGATTCGGTCCCCATCTACGTTAGCCACCTAAGTGTTCCATCCTTTACCGCGTGGAGGTATAGATTGGGAATATCCCTTCCTCGGGCTTGAGACCATAGAGGCATTTCTGGAAACCCTCCAGTACTTTAAAGATGGAAAGGACTAAATACATTTGACGAACTAAATACATGGTTTCATGTAAATTTCATGACACCACAGAAACAAAAAACTATCTTTTGTATCAACAAAATTAATAACCTTGTTTATAAAAAATATATAAATAAATTAATAACCTTTTTCATTACTTAGCACAGGGCTTCTTAAACTATGGGTCGCGACCCCGTTTGAGTTTTGAGTGTAAATTTGTTCGACGTTTGACGGCTATCGCTATATATTGTTACATAATCAATAAACCATTACGAAATGTTTATACATCTTCATTTTTTTTTGGTTGCAAAAAAATCACAATCATAAGTGGGGTCGTGATGATAAAAGTTTAAGAAGCCCTGAGTCTTAAGCATATCAAATGAAAATTGTTCATTTTCATTACTTTCAATAAACTTTGATCAACAAAAACTTCTTTTTATTCAATCAATCCAAAAAACTAGGAATTTCTAAAATAAGTTCAAATTTGAAAATATCTCTGACCCAAACGTCTCCATTTTCATATAAGCGACACCCAGGTACGCGACATCGCCTGTCAAATAATGATTACATTGTTTTAAATGCTACAAGAGCATCCTTTTACGTTTTGTCGCTCGGCGATCGCTCGCATGCCGTTTGTCCAGTTTGTTTGTGATTTTAATGACTGATTGTGTAAAAAACGGCATGTTTTTGAAAATGAGTGGAATTAACGACAAAAAGCAGAAAAATTGAACGCTCTCGTGGCTGATTATTTTGAACTGTATGACACAAAATAAAAACTACAGTAGTCAACAAACGAATGATCTAATTTGGAAAGAAAATTTCTTTCCAACAATCTGCCTAAAATTAGAATTTTGTTTCGTAAGTTTTTAAATTTCAATTAGTTTATAAAAATTTTCTGGCGTCATTCTGAAATATTTGTAGAATCACAATTGATCATCTGTAATTGTTTGAAGAGAGTATGGAATTCTCCTTCTACTAGTCTTGTTCTTAAGATCAGATGCACCCAATATTTTCTTTTCCTCTTTTCTTTTATATTTCTCATTTTCATAACACACGGCTACGACTAAAAAATCATCATCGGAACTTGATATTTTGAAAATATAACTTAATCTGAAGTGTAGAGAATATGCAGATTTGACACTTGCAGCAAAGAATGGCGTAGCTGACAATGAGTAATGCAAAATTGTCCGTAGTTTTGCATCACCTCCCGGAGCAGTCGGCAAAAGGGCAACTTAGGAATCAAATATCCTGTGATCTCTTGTAGCTTTTTCATTTCGCGTAACATGCCCACTGTTACCACGGATTTTTTTGATCCAACTATAATTTCAACTTTTCTATTACCTTTTTTCAATTGTTTTCGCGTAAAGGATTTTGATGATAGGGTAATTCTTCTCATTCCTCTTCCTCTTCCTCTCTTTGGTCCAGATTTATTCCCCGTAGATTTCCTTCTCCTTCCACTACTACTACTCTCCTCCTTATTCCTTAGTTTTATTCCTTGCAGATTTTCTGTTGGCCATCTGTTTATACACAAAAAGAAAACAAAATAGAAGACTTGGAAAAATAATGTATATCTCATATATATATATATATATATATATATATATATATATATATATATATATATATATATATATATATATATATATATATATATATACTGGGTGTCCCATTTTAATCGGCCAGTAGCGATAATTCTGAAACATTGCATTGAATCAAAAAGTGTTCCAAATGAAAAGTTAATGGTTCTGAGGGGGACATCTGATGCCGTAGACTTTGCCCCCCCAGCCCCCCAAGGGGGGCGGGAACAGGGGGCAACTTTAAAATCTTAAATGGAAACCCCTATTTTTTATTGCAGATTCTGATAGAGGGTTAAAAAGTATGTAAGTTTTATCCGAAACATTTTTTTTATTGGTCGAGAGATGGCGCTGCAAATGTAAAAATTAGGTTTTTTGTCAATTAAATTGCGAAAATCGTCACGTAATTAACTGTTATTATTACTTAAGACTTACTCACAACCTTACAAGGTTGTTTTTTTCTCAGCCTGCTCAAATACTACCCCCGCCCCCCCTACAAAGACGTAAAGTACTCAAAAATAGCGATTGAGTACTTATTTTTCAAATTAAATAATGGTAAAATAATTCAAAAAAGAATGTCATTTTTTTTCAAACAGTGTTTGACCGGGCCCCCCACATAGCCCCAATTCATTGCGCTGGAAACAGCTCATCCAAATGTTGTCGAACCGCACGAGCATAGTGTGGTGGGGCACCGTCCTGCTGGAACCACATCGTCCTCCGGGTACGCAAATCGACTGCTTCTAGCAGCACAGGAAGATCGTTCTGGAGAAATTCCAGGTACCTCGCGCCATTTAACGTCCTGTCGAAGAAGAATGGTCCGATTATCTGCGAGCCGAGAAGTCCACACCACACGTTGACACTCCATCGCTGCTGTGCGTTTACTTGTCGAACCCAGTGGGGGTTTTCAGCACTCCAATAATGGGCATTGTGGATGTTGACGAATCCGGTATTCTGGAAAGTGCACTCGTCGGAGAACAGGACTCGGTGGAAGAATAAACGGTCGCGGTCGATCTGCTGCACAGCCCAGTTGCAGAAACCCACACGATTGGCGAAATCATTTCCATGAAGTTCTTGAACGCGCATGATGTGATACGGATGGAACTTTGCCGCGCGGAGTAACCGTTGAGCCGTCGATTTCGGTATGCCGATTTCTGCCTGGATTTCTCGGAGACTGATATGGGGATTGAGGTGTACAGCTCCAAGTATGGCGATGGTGCGGGGGTCGTCATCCACAAGATTCGCTCGAGGTCGGTGTCGTTGTAGGTGACCTTGGCGCAAACGTTGTTCCAGCCCTCGCATTGTACTGCGAGACGGACACCGACGATCCGGGAATCTTTGGCGATACAGTTCTACTGCATTGGTGTAATTGTTCAGCGACTCTCCAATGACTTTTAGGATGTCCACAATTTCGGTCGGTGAGTAGTCCATGATTACTCAACGACTTGGCTTTGCGTACTGAACTCATTTTTAAAAACTAAATTTAAAAAAGGAACGAAAATAAAAAAAAAATCCAAATCCTATGTGGGGGGCCCGGTCAAACACTGTTTGAAAAAAAAAATGACATTCTTTTTTGAATTATTTTACCATTATTTCATTTGAAAAATAAGTACTCAATCGTTATTTTTGAGTACTTTACGTCTTTGTAGTATTTGAGCAGGCTGAGAAAAAAACAACCTTGTAAGGTTGTGAGTAAGTCTTAAGTAATAATAACAGTTAATTACGTGACGATTTTCGCAATTTAATTGACAAAAAACCTAATTTTTACATTTGCAGCGCCATCTCTCGACCAATAAAAAAAATGTTTCGGATAAAACTTACATACTTTTTAACCCTCTATCAGAATCTGCAATAAAAAATAGGGGTTTCCATTTAAGATTTTAAAGTTGCCCCCTGTTCCCGCCCCCCTTGGGGGGCTGGGGGGGCAAAGTCTACGGCATCAGATGTCCCCCTCAGAACCATTAACTTTTCATTTGGAACACTTTTTGATTCAATGCAATGTTTCAGAATTATCGCTACTGGCCGATTAAAATGGGACACCCAGTATATATATATATATATATATATATATATATATATATATATATATATATATATATATATATATATATATATATATATATATATATATATATATATATATATTGATTGGGTAGTCAGATGTTATGGACTGCTATAGCAGTCTACAGACTACATGAATTAATTGTGGCTTTCTTAAACATAACAAAGAGATTAATAAATACATACACTCTCATTGGAGCGTTGCTTTGCCCATGGTGAAAGATTCGGGACTCACCCCTGCACCTTGGGTCTTCGCTGAATATTATCGCTGAATATTTCACAAAATCCCAAAAAATAATTGTAAACTATGCGGATAGCCACATATTTGTTTTTAATTTTTTGTCTAGTCTACTCTTGTCTAATCTTATCTAGTCATGTCTAGTCCCATCTTGTCTTGTCTAATTTTGTCTAGTCTGGTCCAGACTTGTCTAGTCTTGTTTAGTCTTGCCTAGTTTTGTCTCCTTCTTGTCTTTATCTAGTCGTGTCTCTTTTTTGTATTGTCTATATAGTCTACTAGATTAAAATGTATTTAATTTAATGACCTCTACAATGCTAACTTGCATGGACTAGATGTATTAGATTGTGCTTTCCATGGTTCACTTAATTATTAGTAGTATAAGTTAGTAGTCTAATTCAAGTTCAACATGAAGTTGTTGCAACTTGAAGTTGTCGCAATGCGAAGCTGCAACATGAAGTTGTCGCAACAGTAAGTGGTTTCAACATGAAGTTGTCTCAGCATGAAGTGGTTTCAACATGAACTTGTTTCAACGTGAATTTGAAGATTAAATGCAGATTCGAGGTGAAAAGATCTCTTCTCGTGGTTGAAACTAGATAGATTGTTTCGATCCAGTCGGTTCAACATGAAGCTGTGGCAATTCGAAGTTTCAACTTGAATTTGATGGAGACAAGACAAGACTAGATAAACAAGTTTGGACGGACAAGACTAGATGAACAAAACAAGACAGACAAGACTAGACTTGCAAATGATTTTGTCGTTTTCGTTCAATTTTGACATAAAACGAAAGAATTTTGCAAAGCGTGTCCACACTCAAATTAACAAAAAAAACAGAATTTGCTTCGAGTAGAGATTTTGGTTTTAGAAAATTTGGCAATTTTTGCAAATTATTTTGACGTTTTCGTCCAATTTTGACGCAAAGTTTTGTCCATTCAAATCCACAAAAATAACAAAATTTGCTTCGAATAGAAATTTGGGTTTTGGAAAATTTTGCAATATTTGCAAATTATTTTGACGTTTTCTTAAAAAAAAGCAACTAAAGAAGAGTACAAGAGAGCACTCAAGAAGTACAAATTAGTATGCAAAGAGAAGAAGCAGAAGAAACGCATGGAAGAAGAACTAAAGATGAAGGGTATAAAGACGGAAGAAGAGGTATGGAAATACATAAATAGGGAAAGAAAGAAAAAAGCAGAGAGTGAGTGATAGAATTACAATGGAGGAATTGAGAAAATACTTCAGTGAGCTACTGGGGGGGTGATGAAAAGAGACAACAAAAGAAAAAGAGACAACATCAAGTGAGAGAAATAGTAGAGATAACAAGAGAAGAATTAGAACAACTGAGAAAACTGAAAAGGTAAAAGGCACCGGGGAGGGACGGTATACAGAATGAATCGTGGATTTATGGAACTGAAAGAGAAGCTGACAGGTTGTTAAAGATAATGAATGTAGTGTGGAAGGGTTTCCACAGAAGTGAAAAGAGGGGATAATATGCCCCATATATAAGAAAGGGATACAGTTAGTAACTATGGGGGAACATAGTTACTAACTGTAGTTAGTAATTAATTAATGGTTAATTAGTAATTGGGTAATTCGAGTTAATTCTGGCTAAAATACCTTATCCAATTTCAATGAGCCCTGTCAGCTGCCCGATTGGGAAAAAATAAGGAACCCTGTTAACATGGACCTGATCAGGAAACTGTTCAGACTTAAAAAAAAATAATTAATTTTGTTCATAACAAGAAATCGTAGTGAACCTAGGAACCTGATAGGGCGTGGTATGATTCTGCCTCAATAGTATCTTATTCAAAAACATTCGTAAAGCCCCTGAAGGGTACCCGACTAGAATTTAATGTTCTATTGAAAGGGTCCCTGTGCGGTAAGCCCGATCATGTGTAGTAGTTTCGATCCGCCCGATGGGATTTATAACAGGCAACCTAGTTCATGCCCGAATCGGGTGACTAAACTTGTGCCCGACTATTTACCCGATCGGGTCCACCGTAGAGGGGCCTTCCTCAAACCGCATTACATTTGGTATCGTGCATCTGGAAGGAACATTTAGAAGGAGCCCGATTCTAATGGGACATAATATTATCACGCCCGAACAGGTTTCCGGTTTCATTTCTACCAGGGTTAGTATCACAATGTGTAGTAGGTACAAGTCCTAGAAATATTACCTCTATGTTTTAGAAAGGGTCACAAATCAATGGAGTTAAAAAACCAGATGTGCATTATACATACTTACATACAGAAGTATAAAGTCTCCTAGAAATTGTTATTATAAATACAATGTAATAAAATTTTAACACAAGCACATAATTCCTGCGATATTGTTAGTTTGTTTACAGTTACATAGTTAGCTTAATACCCGACTAAATATTACAACTAATACCTCGAATTAAAGATAATTTTGTTATTTTCCCGAAACCGAAAACAGAAATCGAAAATATTTCCGCCTTTCGAAGTTATCGCGATTTTGCTTAAACCTAGCTATGGTTTGTTTACAAATTTTCTAATCCACATGATTAGCTTAATACTCAGCCGTTTTCATAAGTGATATCTCAAATTAAGAGTAATTTTATTGCGTTTCTGAAAGTGAAAACAGAAATTGAAAATATTTGCCCATTTCGAAGTTATCGCGATTTTGCGGAACCCTAGCAATAGTTTATTTACTAATTTTTTAATTAACATCAATTAGCTTAATTTATAGCCGATCTTCATAAATGATATCTCAAATTAAATGTAATTTTATTGTTTTCCGAAAACTGAAAACAGAAATCGATAATATTTCCCCTTTCCGAAGTTATCGCGATTTGCTAAAACCTAACAATATCTTGTTTTCTATTTTTTTTTTCAACATAATTAGCTTCATACTAAGCGGTTTTTGTTAAGTGACACCTCAAATTAAAGATAATTTTATTGTTTTCGGAAACCTGAAAACAGAAATTGATATTATTTCCCCGTTCCGAAGTTATCGCGATTTTGCTAAAAACCTATCAATAGTTTGTTTAGTAATTTTTTAATCAAAGTTATTAGCTTAATACTAAGCCGATTCTGATAAGTGACATCTCAAGTTAATTATAATTTTATTGTATTCCCAAAACTGAAAATAGAAATCGAAAATACTTCGCCCTTCAGAATTTATCGCGATTATTTAATACGCGAAACGCTTACAGATACAGAAAGAAAAAACATAGTGCATGAAAGCATACTGTAAGAAAAATATTAGGAATTGAAATTGGAATGTGGTCCTTAAACTAATTCTTATTTTTGGACTGGGTTTTATCATAAAGGAATTTATATTTCATCTTTTTTGCTGAGAATGAAATCAAGATTTTCTAGCTTTTTTTATTCTCTAATATTTATATTTTTATATTTTTTATAATTTAAAGAATAAAATGGCTCTCAGATCATTAATTTTCTATTTGCATTTCAATTTCACTATATTATACCTAATCATATTGAAACAAATAGATATCATAAAGTTGTATTATACTTAAATTTCTTTAAGAATCAATCTAGAATTTATTTCTGAACAAAATAACTGATTTCTACTTATCGTATCATATTTTTTTACAAAGCAAGCAAGATTAATTTTTATCTGCGAGAAACGTGCTGATCAAATTAAATATTCAACTTAAAATATGTTTATTATTTAACTTTTCAATTGGACAATCTTACCGATCAACTAAATATAAGCCATTGAAATTGTTTTACCTAGAAGTGTTCGACATTTTTAAACGAAAAATTCTAAAAAATCCTGATAGTGTTGATATATTTCGGCCGTTTTTTATATAACCCGGGAAAGTGACGTCATTTTCGCGCCATGACCAACTTCAAGAAAACAAAAATTACCAAAATCTAGTAACTTTTTGGTACTTTTCAAACCAGCGTATCTCGCAAACTGTACTACCCTCAACGTTCCAATCTGGACCACTGAAATATATACTAACTGGAACGAGCGCTGGCGTCTAAGCTTGTGCGGGTAGATAGAGGGGTCCTAAGGGGAGCCCTCCCTCCTTGTCTAGCCAACAGTGAATTCGAGAGTGGGAGGATGTGATACAGTCAGAGCGAAAAGCTAGTTGTATCAAACCAAATCAAGTATATATCCACACTATGTAAATTCAAAATATTAAAACTAATAATATTTTGTCATGTGCTACTAGTATTATATATATATAATAATTTTCTTTTTGTATTTTACAGGGTGATTAGGGAGGATATGAAAGTATTTTAAAGACATGTCCAGGAAGCAAAAATAAGCAAAATAAGCTCATATGTTCAAGTCTGATTTTCATTCGGTTCATAGATATTTTGAACAATAGTAATTTATAAAATTAAAGGAAAATGAACTACTGAATTTATAAATTTTCAAAAACTCCACCACCCATTTCGATACATTTATTTGCGCTTTTATAGATGGACCTGGTAGCGAGTTTCAGTGAACGATGATTCGCTATAATTAACGCCGCAGCATTAAGAATGCGATCTAGTAGCGCATCCCTTGTGTCCACTTCCATAGAATAAACTAATGACTTCATGCATCCCCAAAGACAAAAATCTAGGGGAGTGAGATCCGGTGATCTCGGTGGCCAAGGGTGCGGGCCTCCTCTGCCAATCCAGCGATGGCCGAAATTGATATTTAGAAAATTTCTCACAATATTAGCATAACGAGGAGGTGCTCATGTTGGAAGATTATACGTCGTCGAATATTTAAAGGTACTTCGTCCAATATTTCCTTTAAATAGTCTTTCAGAAAATATAAACCCCCAGTAATAACCTTCCCCAGTAAGACGGCCATCCAATACAAAAGGACCAAACAATTGATCATTTAGAATTCAGCACCATACATTAATACTAAACCGATGTTGGAAATTGTGTTCTTGCGTCGCATAGGGGTTTTCGTCCGTCCATCGATGATTATTATGGGAATTGTTAATTCCATCTCGAGTAAAATGAGCTTCATCAGTAAATAAAATGCATTTGACTAATCTTCTGTTTTCACGAATCCATTGACAAAATTGTAGTCTTAATGGATAATCGCCTTCTTGAAGATTTTGTACTTTCTGCAGATGAAAAGCGTTTAAACATTGCCGTTTTAATGTTTTCCAAACCATTGTTTGTGAAATTTCAAATTGGATTGCAATGCGCCTTGTACTTATCCCAGCATTTCTACAACATCCAGAATATCTTCTTCAAGTTCCAAACCGATCCCTTGCTGTTTTTCAGAAACAATACGTGCACTTGGAAATATTCCAGTTTCGCTAGCATGTGTAAAAACAGTTTGAAACACTTGCCTATTAGGAATTCTTCGATTAGGAAAACGATGCCGATACTCTTCTACTGAACGAACAGAATTTCCATTACAAAATCCATAAACAAACACCATATCTGCATATTCTCTATGACTGAATATATGAGACATTTTTGTAATCTCGTAAAACAACTCCTGTCAATTTTAAGACAAACAATTGTCAATTTTTATGACATGTGCCTAATTAATATTTTATTTCCAATTGGCATTTAGGACAACGTTGTCAAATTTTACTTAATTAACTTTTTAAAAAAAAAACCTATTTATCTCTGAAACAAATGAAAATCGGACTTGAACATATGAGCTTATTTTGCTTATTTTTGCTTCCTGGACATGTCTTTAAAATACTTCAATTTCCTCCCGAATCTATCTGTATATTACATGTATAAAATGATATAGATATATTTATACTACACATTAGGTTTTTTACTGAGACTGTACTAGACGAAGACATAGCGATGCGTGGGCTCCCCTTGGAACTTCTCTCTCTACCCGCACAAGCTTAGAAGCCAGCGCTCGTTCCAGTTAGTATATATTTCAGTGATCTGGACTACCACCTTCAAAAACCTTTAAAAATATCTCCTAAATCCCAAAAAACGCAATTTCATCCCTTACAAAATTTGTTTTTTGGGATTTTTATTCGGAAAATTAAAGCTTGGGCAAAAGGGAATGAATTTTGTTCGAGGTATTTTGTAGTGGAATAAGATTTAGGGACCGAAAATTAGACACGAAGGGAAATTTTATGGTTTTTTGGCGATTTTGTGCGGAAAAATCTTGATATTTTTCATTAATTTTGTTGGGCTTCCTTAATGGAAATTTTCTGAGGAATTTGGATCTGAAAGAATTTTTTTAAAAATCCCATGAACAAAGGAGCTACGGCTATTTTTCACAAAAAAAATTACACTTAATATACAATTTTGGTTGGCTTAAGTTGTTCTACGTGTATTTGAGCCCTTTGCGAACCTTTTTAACCCTCAATTCTTAATTTATCCGGAAACCTCCCCAAAATTGCAAGCTGTCAAATAAAATTCAGCAAATGGAGAACTCGCTCAAACTCTCACCGAACCTAAAAGTAATCTCGAAAAACTATTCCTCGACCCCTAAAACCCAGAAAACGTGGGGGCACGTTTTCAGTGATTTTGTAACGATAGTCTGAGCAAATTAAAAAAAAAATAATTGTTTTTTGTGGCAAACGGAGGCCGGCAATGGATTCCCCGAGTGGGAAAATGGTTGGTAACGTGAGTTTTGTTCGGCGGGGCGGTGGAAATTGTCTAAATAGAAAATTGATTGGAAAATGGGTGTAAATGGTGGGATAGAAAACTAACCTCGGAAATCGATTTGTCGACTCCGAAAACCTAGAAAACGAGTTCCATATTGCCGACAAATGATTTTGTAACGATAGGCTGAGTAAATTTGTCAAAAAATTGCAAATTGCGGCGTTGCCGTTGTTTTTTGGGGGAAACGGAGGCCGGAAATGGATTCGCCAGGTGGGAAAATGGTTGACGTGTATTTTGTTCCTCGCGACGATAAAAATTATCGAAAAAAAAAAAATTATGGAAAACTTGTTTTTAAATGATGGAATGTTCTGTCTAGATATATCTAGTTAGTGTAGTTACAAAGTTATGAAGTCTAAAAATGCTCAAAATAAGCTTGTTTGTTTTTTGTTTTCTCCATTCGTAGACTAGTTAGCATTTTGAACTTTCATACACATAATTTAGATTACTTTAGCTATCAGCTAGTGAAGATTTGGACTAATGTTCAAATCTTCACTAGCTGATAGCTAAAGTGCTAACTTGTCTATTAGTCGAGAAAACAAAAAACAAACAAGAAGCTTATTTTGAGCTTTTTTTGACTACATTCTAGGCTTCATAACTTTGTAACTACATTAACTAGATAGTTCTAATCTTCACTAGTTGATGGCTAAATTAATCTAAATTATGTGTATGAAGGTTCAAAATGCTAACTTAGTCTATTAGCTGAGAAAACAAAAAAAAACAAGTAGCTTATTTTGAATATTTTTAGAATAAATTCTAGGCTTCATAACTTTGTTACTAGACTAACTAGATAGTTCTACAATACATTGCTAATTACATAATACTTAAATAAATTACACAACACTTAATTTTTACAAGAGTAGCCAAATAAAATTTGACACTAGTCTATTGGCCACATTAATAATCCCAAAAAACATATATTGAGGTATTATGATTATAATGCCAGCCCAACGTTATCAAATTTCAGGAGAGAGAGAATATATTTATTGTATACTTTATACAAAGGGCTATTGACCACAAGGTCCTTCTGCCTGGCATTTCAGGATTTTAGTGCAATTTACCAATTTTATTATTTTTTGTGGATCAAGACTTTAGCCATTAGAGGTATTATAAGACTTGCCAATAACATTCTTAAAATAAATTTATTTAAAAGCTAATCAAAATATATATATATATATATATATATATATATATATATTTGCATAGAATTTATAAAAATGGACCAACAATTCTCAATTTTAATCTTCGAGAAAGAGCAGGGAGATATGTTCGTAAATTTCGCAGATATCTTCCATATTCTCATTTCAACTCTCCACCTCTTCAAACTTTGGATTCCAATACAGCTCTTCCATAAACACAATCTTCGGCCTTTGTTTTATAAAAACATCACCTTTCAAATTATTTTTTCCATCCAAGTCTTTCACAGAAATATCCGAGACACTAAAAAAAAATCATATATTAGTATCAAACTAAAACTAAATTGCTTATTCATTATTAAAAATTTTTGAATTGAACAAAACTTTCATACCTGTCTAAACTTTCAAAGTTTCCAACTCTTGATTTTCCATCCGGAGCATTTGCAGTCTCCAAAAAGAGTATACATTCCTTACAATCATGAAAACCAGTATTTTCAGCTTTCAAAACAATTTCAAACAATTATCGTAAACCCTAATACCAAAATGACTCTTGTTAATCTTCGATCCGCTGATGTAAATCTTAGCCTTTGAAATTCCAACTATTGCCATATAAAACCCACTAATATCACAATCAATTAACTCTAACTAGGCCTCACCCAAAACAATAATCCCTAGTTGAATTTCAATCGAATTTCATATATAATATGTTTAATTTATAATGTTTTGGTTAATTTTTTATATATTTTGTATTTTAACTTCATTGACTAACTAATGCTGGTTTAGTTTTTGAAGGTCGTCCACGGTTTCGCTTCTGTCCCAATGGAATTTGTTTAAGTGTCAATAGAACTTTGTACAGTTTATTAATACAGTACAGTTAATTATTACTGTGCTTACATATGTAAATCTTCATAAACCACATATATGAACAGGAAGCTTTTTCCCATTTATTAATGTTCACTTTGAGTCACTTTATTGAAATTTGATATCATTTGTACTCTTCAAAACCAATCCAGTTTTTTCAGGTTTTCTTTAGTTTTGTACTCTGAAATATTGATTTCTGATATCTTTTGATTGTTTGGACGGATGTAAAAAATTGATTGACCATTCAATTCTTCTTTCACGGTTGGTGATGATTTAACCCAATCTTTGAAATTTTATTCGTTTATTGGAAGAAATAATTTTATTTTGTACAAAAAAAATTGTTTGTAAAGAGCAATCAAATTTTGGATGGATCAACCTTTTTTGTACAGTTAAACCTTTTTTTGATGAATTTATTTTATTTTGTACAATTCTATCAATTATTGTACTAAACCATTATAATTTGTAAGAATAAATCGATTGTTGGGTGTTTATATTTTATTTTGGACGAAGTAACCTTTTTTTGGATGAAGTAACCGCTTTTTGGATGAATAAACCAAATTTTGTATTTTTCCAGCTATTTTTGTAAAAAAAACCTCTGTTTATTGTACGCAAAAAAATCCAAGCCTATTAAAAGTAAGTATTTTCATATAATTATTTTCTAAGTATTTTTATTTTAGAAACTATTTATGAGATGAAATAAAGAAATATGCCATTTGAAAGACAATTTAATGTGTTTTAATATAAGTTTAAATTTATTCAGAATACTTATCGTTTATAGGCGTACCAACCGATAAACAAAAACGAATGTATTTATGTGATGGTTATAACGAGAATAACAAACTTGTGAAAGATTGTAATTATTTCCTTTGCAATTGAAATTTGCACAATATTCGTTTTTCATAAATCGATTTCTTTTCAAGAGTGTTAGTTTAATGTATACTACACCGCAAAAGGCCGTCACATGAAGGTTAATAACATTTTTGCATATTCCCCACTCTATTTGGTAAAACACTTCCTGTTACTTGATGTAATATTAGTGTATTATTTATAGCTATATAGGTATAGTAGAAATCTCACTAATTTCGTCACTACAGTACACATCTCGTCAAATGTAGTCTTAATTCTATTCTTCTAATTCAATATTCTTAATTCTGTCAAAATTGTTTAGCAATATCTACATTGCCAATTTATCTTTATTTAATAATTATCTAGAAAAATATTGGAAAAAACATTACATATTGTTCATTTTACTCTTCTCTATCTTCTTCTCCACTCGATCCTTCCTCCTCTTCCTCATCCTCCTCGTGCCTTAAAACAAATATATAATAAATCTTAATCTAGTTTAGAAATATCTATATAATACAACTATAATTAGGGACATCACATCATATACTTGAGCGGAAATTAGATTCCTATTTACAATTAGCATCAGAATATGTAGTGGGTGCAAGTACTAGAATTATTACCTCTATGTTTTAGAAAAGGTCACAAATCAATGGAGTTTTAAAAGACCAGATGTGCATTATACATACTTACATAAAGAAGTATAAATTTTCCTAGAAATTGTTTTCTAGAAAGAATTTTAAACATAAACAAGGTATAATAAACATTTAATGACGTCAATTTAATGACGTAGTTTAGAAGGGTTATTTCGGTATTGCAAAATCTTAAGTCAAGTAAGTATTAATGGTTGTCCATGCGAGAACGTTTTACTTGTGGTTTGGCAATTTTTTTGCAACCTTCGTTGCTACGAATTGTATCTACTCTTATTATTGGCGTTCGTAAATAAATTATCTAAATACAAAGTTCATAAAGATATACCACCATTTTTAGATAAACTAGAATTTTAGAATTAGATTTAATTTCGGTTCATTAAATGTACAAACTGTGTATTTGTTCAAAGGTTGTGGACAAAAAAATGCCAAAAAGAAAAGGTTTCATGAATAGGATGGTTGTGACCGTTACTACGTGGTAACAAATTCATACCTACACTGAATTGAAAAATTCACTACGTTTTAACCACACTTAAGGCGTTAAGTGTAGCGAAACATGGGGAATTTTTCAATTCAGTGAAAACATTTCAATTACATTTACAAACTAATTATACTCAAAATTTCTAAAAATATTAATTTCTAATAAACTTGTTTACATTGCCACGTTTCTGTTATAATTAATTCCACATAAATTATAATGAGTAAATAGAATATATTCTTATTGATTGAATAGGTAAAAAAAGGAAAATGGTATATATATATATATAAACATAATATAATTGAGCCGTTTATTTTGAAAGTGACCTAACTCCATTTATGTTCGAATCGAGATATTGAAGGGTTTGCGTTGAATAAAAATATGGGTAACAGATAACATAGTAGGATAATGTTTTGGTGTTTCTAAGGGTGTCAAATTTATCACCCCAATTAGAATATTTAACGTTATTTAAAAAATAATATGTTTTTTATGGCTGTAAATGGACTTGGGCCACTTTCAAAATCAATGAAATCACGTTTTCCAATTCTTAAGAAAGCACAAGTCCATCCATACATAAAATAAATTTTCCTTGAAATAAAGATAAATGTATACACTTTTATGTTATAACATCAAGAATAATAAATAACAGTTGTTAAATAATTTTTACATTAATATTAATATTGTTTTATTAATTATTATTCAGTCTTCTCCAGTTTGTGTATGCGGGAGGGATATAAAATAATTATTGTGGGCAGGTGGTATACAATGTGGTATGAAAAGGTGGTATACCAAAATTCCTTGTATTTTAGGTTTGTGTGGTCCCATATTTTTTTGCAATTTTTGTATTCTTTATTGAAATTCATATTCGAAGATTCATAAGTTTTCTCTTGGAATATTTTAATATATTCATATTCTCATACAGTTTTTTTTGCAATTTTATTTATTATAAACTTATTATTAACGAATTACTGAAAATTTCAATGGCATATCAGGAGACCCATAAGAATCCATTAGCAAATCGAAACTGAAATTTGAAATTAAATTGTTTATAATAAATTCATTGCACATTGATAATTCAACTGCTACATTAATAATTATACATAAAGTTTACGAGATCACATAAACTTTAATTGCATATTTTCCCTATCGGTTTGAATCTCTCTCACAATCAGTGGGACTTACGCCACTTTCAAAATAAACTTTTTCATCACTTCATTATCCCAGTAAATTTTGATGTTACAAAATCTTAATGATTTTAAATATATTAGTAACAAGTCAAAATCTGACTATTAAGGTAACTAACTCAATATTTTTGAAAAATGGACTTAGGCCACTTTCAAAATAAGCGGCTCAATTATGTTCTAATTGACAACTATTTATAACAGTCACATAGACAATGCCTACTCAAAATTGAAAAGTTTTAATAACATCCACTTTGGGACAGCTTTACTAATTAAATCAAGGGAGGGACAGGGAAATCTTCTGTTACTCTTTAGCACACAGCATCTTGAGCGCTGTGTGCTAAAGAGTAACAGAAGATTTCCATGTCCCTCCCTTGATTTAATTAGTAAAGCTGTCCCAAAGTGGATGTTATTAAAACTTTTCAATAATATAATTATTACTACATAGATATGCCCAAACGAATAAGAATAAAATTAGTAGTGATATACTGATAATGAAGCTAAATTATGTTTATGCAGAAATTAACCAATTTACTTTCTAAAAGTGACACACAAGGGTTCGTAAACTCCACATCTACCATGCTCTCTTGAATGAGTTCTATACTCGTCCCTCCTGATTTCAATATAATATTTATGTCAAATTTTGCATATGGTATTTTCGTTATTCATATCTAGTGTAGATTAATTAAATCATCTTTTGTCGTTGGCTTAAACAAGATATAAACAAACTTTAAATTTGTTGATGTAGTTGGTGTATTTTGCTATATTCGACATTGACGTTTATATGATGTTCAATATGATTCCCGGACCTTTGTTATCGGTCACATTGTTCCATGGTTATTTGTTCCCCAGTAACTTATTCCCCAGCCATTTGTTCTCCTGTAATTTGTTCACCATACTTATATTTGCTTGCTGTACATTTATTGATTTCATTTTGTTTACCGTCAATTGTTTTCAACCAATGAAAACCATCTGCTTTCTTTGTCCCCGTATTTTTGGTCATTAGCATAACATAAGCAATATTTTTAGGGAAATGGGGACATTTTATAGTAATTTTTCCGTTTAGATTACCTAGATTTTTGGAAAAAGGGAAAGTCAGAAACTATTTTCCGAAATTGGAAAAAGATCCATCGAATATTTAATTTTTTATTATGAGCTGCCGAAGGCGAATAACGCCAAAGAAGATGGTGCTTTATATCGGGGCTCTCTTCAAGCGATCGGTGCCCATCATCCATCGAGCTGGAGATTCATAAAATGTTTGCACTAGAGATGAGCATGGGTTGAGTTTCTCGTCCCAGATTCCATCCCGTGGGACGTATCCCTGTCACTATCCCATTACATTTTCGTCCCCCTATCCCATTCCTCAAACGTAAAATTTTCGTCCCATCCCATCCCATCCTCGTCTCGCGGTCCTTCCCAATCATCTCATTGTTCCCTTACGGCAGACTTTCTTTTCGGTTTTTCGACAATGAGTAATTCTTTTTCGTCGCAAACGGATCGGAAGATTTTTGAGGTACTACATCGTTATTCCAGAAATAGACAACATACTTGTATTACAATTTTGCGTATTGGCACGATAAACGTTAAATTTGTATTATTGTCTATTTTCAATGTAATCGTTAAAATCGTTAAAAACAAAGCTCTGCACCATTTTCAAGGATAAAATAGGAGTTTTTTTTTTCTCAAAAGAAAAATACCAGCCCAACAGCGCAAGCGCGATTCGGTAACCGACAAACTGCCGCGCCGAGTCGTGAAAAACTTAACCAAAGCCTACACGAAAAAGATATGAGTAGGGAAAGATGGTTCCTTCTAAATCCTCCTCCTCCTCAAACCTCCTCCTGTCATGCGCATGCGCGATGACCTTTGAATCCTAACCTATGCGCATGCGCGATGACCTTTGACCCCCTAACCTAACCTTGACCTTGACCCTAACCTTGACCTTGACCCCTAACCTTGACCCCTAACCTAACCTTGACCTTGACCCCTAACCTTGACCCCTTGACCCCCTAACCTTGACCTTGACCCCTAACCTAACATTGACCTTGGAACTTCCGGTTTCAACTTCCGGTTTCGACTTCCGGTTTCGACTTCCGGTTTCGACTTCCTGTTTCCGGTCTCGACTTCCGGCTGCCATTTTCGGAACTTCCAGATGCGCGGGAAAATTCAAAAAATAGACGCGAGGCGGGGGGAAATTCAAAATTAGATCCTGTTGAGAAAAATGAGGTGGGAAAAGTTGGTTGCATACATCAACGGGACTAAACACATGAGACTAGACAGACGAAGCTAAATACATGAAACTAGATACATGGAACTAGATAGACGAGGCTAGATACATGAGACTAGATACACGGAGCTAGATACATAAGACTAGATACACGGGGCTTATGTAAAATTTCTTAAACTTGTCTGTGATTTAGATCGTATTAATTATTTAATATAAATAAAAAAGTATTTCAGCAATTAGGTTTAATTTTGAGTGAGAAATGGAATATATTGTTTCTTTTCCAGTTTACGTAATCAGTTTAGTATTTGAAGCTTTTAAATGTATGAGAATGAAATAATATCTAATAATTTTTATTACAACTTCCACGATAGAAAATGTTTATGTAACCACACGTCTAGATAGGAGCAAACGTCTAGCACTGATAACAATCCTGTCTCAACCTGTTTCAACCTGTCTCGACCTGTCTGTAAACATATGTGAAACAAATAAATTATTCCGTGTTTAATTTTATAAACGTAATAAGATTTTAATTTAAATAAAGTTTCAGTATTCGGTTAAGCAGAGCCGGATGTTTGTGCATGCCAGTGTAATCAATGTCTTCGTTTTGTTTTTCGTATTTGTGTTTCGTTCAATCTACTGGCTCTGCGATAAGACGCAACCGGATGTTTGTCAGACATAATTTCTTATCAGCGGTATGCGAGCTGAGAAAATAATAAAATATGAATCTAATCAACTCTCACTTAATACTCTGCAGCTCTATCGGTTATGTGTAGCGTGGGGTCACATAGACCTCACACCCTGTTTAGCGTGGGGTCACATAGACCTCACACCCTGTTTAGCGTGGGGTCACATAGACCTCACACCCTGTTTAGCGTGGGGTCACATAGACCTCACACCCTCACGTGGGGTCACATAGACCTCATAGTTGGGGTAGGTTACAGATGTTAGGAATGAAGCGCCATTAGGGTGGGTTAGCATTAGATTAGTTGGATTAGGTTAGGTTAGGTTAGGTTAGTTGAGTTAACATTAGGGTAGGTTAGCATTAGATTAGTTGGGATAGGTTAGGAATGAGGCGCGCTTCATTCCTAACCTATCCCAACTAATCTAATGCTAACCTACCCTAATGTTAACTCAACTAACCTACAACCTACCCTAACCTAATCCAACTAATCTAATGCTAACCCACCCTAATGGCGCTTCATTCCTAACATCTGTAACCTACCCCAACTATGAGGTCTATGTGACCCCACGTGAGGGTGTGAGGTCTATGTGACCCCACGCTAAACAGGGTGTGAGGTCTATGTGACCCCACGCTAAACAGGGTGTGAGGTCTATGTGACCCCACGCTAAACAGGGTGTGAGGTCTATGTGACCCCACGCTTTATAAAATTAAACACGGAATAATTTATTTGTTTCACATATGTTTACAGACAGGTCGAGACAGGTTGAAACAGGTTGAGACAGGATTGTTATCAGTGCTAGACGTTTGCTCCTATCTAGACGTGTGGTTACATAAACATTTTCTATCGTGGAAGTTGTAATAAAAATTATTAGATATTATTTCATTCTCATACATTTAAAAGCTTCAAATACTAAACTGATTACGTAAACTGGAAAAGAAACAATATATTCCATTTCTCACTCAAAATTAAACCTAATTGCTGAAATACTTTTTTATTTATATTAAATAATTAATACGATCTAAATCACAGACAAGTTTAAGAAATTTTACATAAGCCCCGTGTATCTAGTCTTATGTATCTAGCTCCGTGTATCTAGTCTCATGTATCTAGCCTCGTCTATCTAGTTCCATGTATCTAGTTTCATGTATTTAGCTTCGTCTGTCTAGTCTCATGTGTTTAGTCCCGTTGATGTATGCAACCAACTTTTCCCACCTCATTTTTCTCAACAGGATCTAATTTTGAATTTCCCCCCGCCTCGCGTCTATTTTTTGAATTTTCCCGCGCATCTGGAAGTTCCGAAAATGGCGGCCGGAAGTCGAGACCGGAAACAGGAAGTCGAAACCGGAAGTCGAAACCGGAAGTCGAAACCGGAAGTCGAAACCGGAAGTTCCAAGGTCAAGGTTAGGTTAGGGGTCAAGGTCAAGGTTAGGGGGTCAAGGGGTCAAGGTTAGGGGTCAAGGTCAAGGTTAGGTTAGGGGTCAAGGTTAGGGGTCAAGGTCAAGGTTAGGGGTCAAGGTCAAGGTTAGGGGTCAAGGTCAAGGTTAGGTTAGGGTCAAAGGTCATCGCGCATGCGCATAGGTTAGGGGTCAAAGGTCATCGCGTCATGCCCATGACAGGAGGAGGTTTGAGGAGGAGGAGGATTTAGAAGGAACCATCTTTCCCTACTGATATGGGCTGCAAAAAAACAAAATCTAGAAATAGCTAACAAAAATACAGTGATTTGTATTCGGAAGCCTACTTGTGTCTACAAGCAAATGAAAATAAAAAGATTCTTATATAAAACCAATTAATTATGCACGAACCAGATTTACTAGATTATCAAAATCCATCCCACTCCGTACCATAGAAAATTGTCGTCCCATCCCATCCCACGCGACGTTCATACCACCCATCCCATACCAAGGCACGATGGAATCCCATGCTCATCTCTAGTTTGCACAACAAACAATTTCTAGCAGAGCTGAAACTCGAATCGAGTGAAGGTGTGAGTAGTCCAGAAAAAAAAGTATCGTGGTTATAACTTTAAAATAACATTTCCCATAGAAAGACTCCTCGAATATTGACTTTCTTCGCGGAATATTTGTTTTTTCGATTATTTGATTAAAATTAAATGACTTGAAACATTTTATTTTCTCGCACCGGATATTGTTTAGTAGCAAATGCTACAAAGTGTTCTAATTGTAGTAGATTTTTTTATTGGGGAACAAATGATTGGAGAACACATATACCGGTGAATAAATTGTCGGATAACAACTGACCGTTGAACAACATGGAAAAAATGTTCGGCTACCGTTCATTACGGTGTTATTGTGTATAACAATTTTTCCATTTTTTCAGATTCACAAAAACATCAACTACCAGACTTTGAATATAGACTCAAATACAATTTATATGTGTATTTACTTTTAATTTATTTGAAAATAACCTTTTGCGGTCCATGGTGACTTTTGTTTGTCTATATTTGACCTGCGAGAATTTTTTCTTATAAATCTGGTAAAATATATTTTCATTTTACTATTATCTCAGGAATTCTAAATATTGCGCATTTACAAAAGCAATGTTATATCAATACTTTTCATATTAATACTAACCCATTTTCCAGCAACCCCCAGTAATGACATTCATTATTTGGCATAATTTTTATTTCGCATACAGGACCCTACAAAAGACCAAAACATATTAATATTAACAAAAACGTATTCGAAAATCAACACAAATCTCACCTTTGCAAAGTTTCTGGTGAGGTTAGCACTTATGTTCCTATTGCAACTCTCGTGACTTTTGGCATTTTGGTTAACTAGATACCGGTCCCGTAAATATGCAAAAATTTGCGGCTTGAGGAGTTGCTGATCTGGAGCATTTTCTATGGCTTCACGGATGAGGGATTTAATACTCCTCGGTAGTTCTATTTCTTTTTTTGTCGTTTTGACAACTGGTGGTATCTAAAAATTTAATTTTTTATTGATCACACTGTACGTACTCCGTTGTTTATTTCTTTGCTTACTGGATTCCCTGGTCCCTTAGATGTCCATGGAACAGATGGCAGATCTGTTGAATTATTACCATATATACAGGGTGGGTCATCTAACATGACCATCCCAAATATCTCCGTTGCCTTTAGAGTGACGAAAATAATATCAAAAAGGAATTTTATTGATTTCGAAGGGCTGGCACAGTGGTTAAAAATTCTTTTTTGTCAAGGTCACAGTTTATGCGTCATCAATGGTTTTTCAAATGTGAACATGTTATTTTTGTATCAAGACACTGTAGCCACTATTCAGACGAATCCAGTGACCCATGGTATCATGACCTTGAAATCATTTGACAAGTGTATCGAAAATGGTATTGCACAGTCGAGAAGGACAAGCAGAGAAAGTGGATATGATTCTGATTCATGGTGAAACCGGTAGGAACTCTGTGCGAGCGCAGGAACTTTATGATTGTAAGCATATTTCAACGTTATCCTGACAGAAATCATCTTTCCGTCGATGTTTCGATCGAATTATTCATTTTCGTGAAAGGGACAGTGTTAATCCACGCAAAAAGAAACGTCAACGATCATGATATTATGGATCGCTGGATTCGTGTGAATAGTGGCTACAATTTCTTGATAAAAAAATAACATGTTCCCATTTGAAAACCCATTGATGATCTTGAGGACGCATAAATTATGACCTTGACAAAAAACGTATTTTTAACCATTGTCGAAGCCCTTCGAAATCAATAAAATTCCCTTTCGACATTTTTCGTCACTCTAAATATAACGGAGATATTTGGGGTGGTCACGTTAATTGGCCCACCCTCTGTATATATATATATATATATATATATATATATATATATATATATATATATATATATATATATCCTGTCCTGTTACTTAATGTAATACTAGTGTAATATTTTTATAGCTATCTATAGTTGAAAGCTCAATAATTTCGTCACTACAGTACACATCTCGTCATAGTCTTAGTGATAATATCTATTCTTAATTCCGTCAAAATTGTTTAGCTACGTCTACATTGTTAATTTGTCTTTATTTAATAATTATCTATAAAAATATTAAAAAAAAACATTACATATTCTTTCATTACATATTCCTTGTCTGGAGGTGGTCGGAAGGTTCCCGGAGGTGCTAGGTTGGCAACATTCAACCACATCTTCCGAACTGCTAAGACAAATGAAATAATATGGATATATAAAACAAATATATAATAAATCTTAATGTAGTTTATAAATATTTATATAATACAACTATAATTAGGGACATCACATCATACACTTGAGCGGAAATTAGATTACTATTTGCACTGAACTGTACCCAGCACGGGACCGATTACATGAACCTTGTTATAGACCCGATCGGGGAAAGTTCCAGTTAACCGATTGTCGCGATGTGGTAACTGACCTGGGTAAAATACCTTATCCAATTTCAATGAGCCCTGTCAGCTGCCCGATTGGGAACAAATAAGGAACCCTGTTATCATGGACCTGATCAGGAAACTGTTCGGACTTAAAAACATAATATTAATTTCGACTTTTGTTCATGACTAGAAATCGTAGTGAACCTAGGAACCTGATAGGGCGTGGTATGATTCTGCCTCAATAGTATCTTATTCAGGTACATTCGTAAAGCCCCTGAAGGGTACCCGACTAGAATGTAATGCTCTATTGAAAGGGCCCCTGTGCGGTAAGCCCGATCATGAATATAGTAGTTTCGATCCGCCCGATGGGATTTATAACAGGCAACCTAGTTAATGCCCGAATCGGGTGACTAAACTTATGCCCGATTATTTACCCGATCGGGTCCACCGTAGAGGAGCCTTCTTCAAACCATTTTGAAAGACATTTCGAAGGAGCCCGATTCTAATGGGACATAATCTTATCACGCCCGAACAGATTTCCGGTTTCATTTCTACCAGGGTTAGTATCACAATATGTAGTAGGTGCAAGTACTAGAAATATTACCTCTATATTTTAGAAAGGGTCACAAATCAATGGAGTTTTAAAAGACCAGATGTGTATTATACATACTTACATACAGAAATATAAAGTCTCCTAGAAATTGTTATTATAAAGACAATGTAATAAAATTTTAACACATAAAGGGTCCGCCAATTAGCGCGCTCGATCTTTAACAGCTGATGGCGGCCATGTTGTTTGTGGTAGGGTTATCAAACCTAGTTGTTATTATTCAGTGTATCTTCACAAATTACCATGAACCAATTCAGCCGCGAGCAACATGTGCAAATCATTAAAATGTATTACGAAAATCATTCATCGGTTCGGGCAACGTTCCGCGCGCTCCGCCAATTTTACGGTGCAATTGGTCGTCCTGCTGAGTCGACTATCCGTCGTTTGATAAACAAATTCGAGGCAACCGGTTCGGTGAACAATAAGCCAACACCGACGCGTCGTCGAAACGTCCGATCTGCCGCGAATGTCGCCGCTGTGCGCGATAGTGTGCGTGAAAATCCGCGACAGTCAATTTCACGTCGCGCACAGGAACTCAGCCTTTCGGAAACATCACTTCGCCGAATCTTGCATCTGGATTTGGGCATGCATCCGTACAAGATCCAGCTGACACAAGAGCTCAAAATAAACGACCATAGACAGCGCCGTATCTTCGCTGATTGGGCTTTAGTGCAGTTGGAAGTCGACCCCGAGTTTGGTCGCAAAATCATCTTCAGCGATGAGGCACATTTTTGGATAAATGGGAATGTCAACAAGCAGAATTGCCGTTATTGAGCCGAGAACAATCCACAGGAGGTCCACCAGGTCGCAATGCACCCAGCAAAGGTAACTGTTTGGTGTGGATTTTGGGCCGGAGGCATCATCGGGCCGTATTTCTTCGAGAACGACGATGGTGTGGCCATCACGGTAAACGGCGAACGATACAGATCCATGATAACGAACTTTTTCTGGCATGAAATCGACAATATGGATGTCGAGGATATGTGGTTTCAGCAGGACGGCGCTACGAGCCACACAGCGCGCGCCACAATGGATCTTCTGCACGAGCGCTTCGGAGGAATGGTTATCTCGCGCGGAGGCGACATCAACTGGCCACCGAGATCGTGCGATTTAACCCCACTAGACTATTTCTTGTGGGGTTTTCTTAAATCACAGGTCTACGCAAACCAACCACAAAACACTGATGACCTCAAAGTCAACATACGCCACGCCATCGATGAAATACAGCCCGAGTCATTGGAAATTGGACTTCTCGTATGCGCGCCACCAAGCAAAGCCGAGGTGGCCATTTGAACGATATTATTTTCCATACATAATGCGTTCGAATACTCTTTCAAACAAAAAATAAATTTCATTTATACCTCTCACACAACTTGCTTTATTTTATTTTAAAGATCGAGCGCGCTTATTGGCGGACCCTTTATATACACATAATTCCTTCGATATTGTTAGTTTGTTTACAGTTACATAGTTAGCTTAATACCATATTAAATATTACAACTAATACCTCGAATTAAAGATAATTTTGTTATCTTCCCGAAACCGAAAACAGAAATCGAAAATATTTGAGCTTTTCGAAATTATCACAATTTTGCTAAAACCTAGCTATATTTTGTTTACAAATTTTCTAATCTACATGACTAGCTTAATACTCAGCCGATTTTCATAAGTGATATCCCAAATTAAAAGTAATTTTATTGCTTTCCTGAAAGTGAAAACAGAAATTGATAATATTTCCCCTTTCCGAAGTTATAGCGATTTTGCTAAAAACCTATCAATAGTTTGTTTACTATTTTTTTAACAACGTAATTAGCTTAATACTCTAATAGAAATCGAAAATACTTCCCCCTTCACAATTTATCTCGACTTTGCTAAAATATATAAAATATTTTGTTTACTAATTTTTCAAGATAATTTTATTGTTTTCGCAAAGTAATTATTTCCAAAAACTTTTGCAAAATTATCAACAAAATTACATTTAATTCGTAAAGAAAAATAAAACAGGAGCACATAATTTTTGCGATATTGTTAGAGTTTGTTTACAGCTACATAGTTAACTTAATACTCCACTAAATGTTACAAATAATACCTCGAATTGAAGATAATTTTATTATTTTCCCGAAACCGAAAACAGAAATCGAAAATATTTCCGCCTTTCGAAGTTATCGCGATTTTACTAAAACCTAGCTATAGTTTGTTTACAAATTTTCTAATGCACATGATTAACTTAATACTCAGCCGCTTGTCATAAGTGATATCTCAAATTAAAAGTAATTTTATTGCTTTCCTGAAAGTGAAAACAGAAATAGTAAATATTTGCCCATTTCGAAGTTATCGCGATTTTGCCGAACTCTAGCCCGAGTTTCAGTGAAGAAATATCATCGACACGGGGAGTCTAGACCGCGGAAACGAATAAATGCGAGAAAATCGATTTTGCCAAAATCGTTATTTTTTTAGTTTCAACAAAATTTAGAAACGTTTATGAAAGCATATTTGCTGCTGATTACAGATATGGAAATTATATATCGCTAGCTCTTTCCGTTTACTATCGCCTATAAGAATTGAAGATTTTTTAAGAAATTTCTGCACTCGAGTAGAGATTTTGGAAAATCGTGAATTTCCTGCGGACAATCTTGGTGTATCAACAGGAAAATGACCTTCTGAAAACGATGTTGCAATCTGTATATGATTATCTGCAACCGCTTCCTAGACATCTACTTAGCAAATCGAGATTCGGGTAAATTTCACTTTGAAATATCTCGACGAATTATAGAATCTTTCCGGACAATTTACACATCGATTTGTTCGTATTATCGTGTAGTTTCAGTGTCTCCATGATGTGTGCCAATGATTTCGCCGCCTTTTACCGTTCTCGAGAAAATCGAAAAACCCGAAAAAGCACATATTTTTCGAACGAAATGATGGAAAATTTTTGTTGAAATTTTTGTTGTAAATTTTTTTCGTGATTTGTAAGCAACAAATCGTTGCGAGACCATTTTCAGCACACTGAAACTAGATGACAAGAAGAGAAAATCTATGTGTAAATTGTTGGGAAAGATTCAATTTTTTATTGCGAAATTCTAAATTCATTTTTTTTCAAATACATGGCAATATATATATATATATATATATATAAAAATTCTGAATAATGACGTAACTGGTCATGAAGTTTTTAAAAGAATAATGCAAGAATAAAAGAATAATGAATTCTAAAGCGAATAATGCACATACGAAGAAGTAATTAAAACCCTAAAAATCAACAAAACTAGAGGAAGATCCTCTTACAGATGAACTTTTGATATGGTGACTCTTCGAAGAAATCTGGTAAACTGAAAAAATGCCAGAAGAATGGTAATTTGCCTTGATACATCCTTTCCACAAAAAAGATAATAAACATGATGTAAATAACTACAGGGTCTTTACTGTCAGTAGCATATAAAATATTCTCCAAGATTGTATTAAACAGAATATTAGAAACAACACTAGGCGGGCATTTAGGTGAATATCAAGGTGGTTTTAGGAAAGGAAGATAGATTACTTAATTCAAAGGATATTGTAGTCATGTTTGTAGATTTCAAAAAAGCCTTTGATTCTGTTGACAGAGAAACCGTAGATAAAGTAATGCGTGAATTTGGCATAAAGTCTAAACTGGCAAACCTAATACGCGAAACGCTTTCAGATACAGAAAAAAAAAACATAGTGAACAGATGAAAGCATACTGGAAGAAAAATATTAGGAATTGAAATTGAAATGTGGTCGTTAAACTAATTCTTATTTCTGGTCTGGGTTTTATTATAGAGAAATTTATATTCCATCTTTTTTTTGCTGCGAATGAAACTTGAAAGTTTTTTTTTGCTTTTTTTTATTCTTTAATAAATTTAAAGAATAAAATGGCTCTCAGATCATTAATTTTCTATTTGCATTTTAATTTCACTATATTTATACCTAATCATATTGAAACAAATAGATATCATAAAGTTGTATTATACTTAAATTTCTTTAAGAATCAATCTAGAATTTATTTCTGAACAAAATAAATGATTTCTACTTATCGTATCATATTTTTTTCAAAGCAAAGATTAATTTTTATCTGCGAGAAACATGCTGTTTATAAATTTTCTACTTAAAATATCTTTATTATTTAACATTTCAATTGGACAACTTTACCGATCAACTAAATATAAGCCATTGAAATTGTTTTAGCTAGAACTGTTCGACATTTTTATACGAAAAATTCTAAAAATCCTTTATTGCAAAAATATACACAACCAAAACTCTCTCAAAAACTGTCAACGAAGAACAGGTGTGTACTGATAGTCAAAATATTTCGGCCGTTTTTTATATAACCCGGGAAAGTGACGTCATTTTCGCGCCATGACCAACAGTGAATTCGAGAGTGGGAGGATCTGATACAGTCAGAGCGAAAAGCTAATTGTATCAAACCAAATCAAGTATATTTCCACACTATGTAAATACAAAGTATTAAAACTAATAATATTTTGTCATGTGCTACTAGTATTATATATATATATATACAGGGTATCCCAACGAAAATTTGACCCCCCCTATAATTGGAAAACCGAATAATATTTCAAAATTCGCCGAGACCCGTCGATTTTTGTTCTTGGGGGGAGCTTTTTTGACAGTCAAGCCAACTCGATATGTTCATCCCCCTAATACCTAGCAACCCCAACTTAAAAATTTCAAATGCAACTACCCCACTTGTGGCACATCACTTTAAAGCCCTTTTCATTACGAATACAGTGACGTACCGTTTTTAGAAATCGGTTGAGATTTGACAGAATTATTGGTTACAAACGAAAAGATGACAAACCAACTTACCCGTGGTAATTTCTACACAAATGCCCACCACTAATAAGTTTTTCATCTACCACACATGACCGCATTACCTAATTGTTACTGATGTGTCTATCAGTTTACAAAAAAATCAGAAATGAAATAAAACAGCTGAAGCAAATAATAAATCAGATTTATTTGATGAATTGCTCAAAATAACCCCCGTTAACTTCCAAATAATAATACAGTCTGTTTTCAAATTCTGTTCGAACATTATTAAAGACATCCGCAGTTATTAATCGGCATTCTTCTACAATTCTCTGACGTAGCACTTGCAATGTTTCCGGCTGAGTGGCGTACACTCGTGATTTTAAATGACCCCACAGAAAAAAGTCCAAAGGGGACAGATCTGGAGATTTTGGTGGCCATTCGACGGGACCTCTTCTGCCAATCCAATGCCCCGGGAAATGGTCATCCAAAAATTATCGCACAGCAGCAGCATAGTGCGGGGGCACCATCTTGTTGGAAGGTTATTTCATTTTCTAGTAAATTGTCGTCACTTTCTAAAATCTCTGTTATCCTAGGATCAATTGTACTTTCCAATAATTCTAGATAGGTGTTTCCATCGAGAGTACCTTGGATGAAAAATGGTCCAACAAGATGGTCGCCCAAAATGCCTGCCCAAACATTCAATTTTTGAGGTGTCTGAGTTTGAAATTCCCTGATTAAATGCGGATTAGTGTCACTCCAATAACGACAATTGTGTCTATTCACTTCGCCATTCAACAGAAATGTGCATTCGTCGGAGAAAACATATATTGTAGAGAAGATATGGGATTCAGTAGAAGTTGTTCACTAAAGTATTCGCAAAATTGGTTACGGCGATCAAAGTCATCTTCATGTAACTCTTGAACCAGCGTCATCTTAAATGGATGAAACTTGTGTTTTTTCAAAATTCGATGAACACTAGAACGGGATACGCCAGAAGCTTGAGACACAGTTGTAATCGATTACTTATTATCCATCTGTACATGACCCAAAACTGCCACTTCAACTGCTTCATTTCGAACTGGCCCAATTACTTCACGTTTCTTGTTTAAAAGCGAACCTGTTGCAACAAATTTGTCAATCAGGTGTTTAACGTACTGGTGGTTTACATTTTTTTCAGGATGATTGGCATTAAAAATTCGTGCTGTAGCTTTAGCGCAATCGTGATTTCGATAATAAATTGCAACAATTTCTACTCTTTCCGCGATAGAATAAACCATTTCGAACACACGTTAATACTTTCAATAACGGCTGAAACTAACGATTTCTTGGTCACAAGCAATGGTCACTTGGACACATCAATAACAATTAGGTAATGTGGTCATGTGTAGTAGATGAAAAACTTATTACTGGTGGGCATTTGTGTAGAAATTACTACGCGGAAGTTGGTTTGTCATCTTTTCGTTTGTAACCAATAATTCTGTCAAATCTCAACCGATTTCTAAAAAAGGTACGTCACTGTATTCGCAATGAAAAGGGCTTTAAAATGATGTGCCACAAGTGGGGTAGTTGCATTTGAAATTTTTAAGTTAGGGTTGCTAGGCATTAGGGGGATGAACATATAGAGTTGGCTTGACTGTCAAAAAAGCTCCCCCCAAGAACAAAAATCGACGGGTCTCGGCGAATTTTGAAATATTATTCGGTTTTCCAATTATAGGGGGGGTCAAATTTTCATTGGGATACCCTGTATATATATATATATATATATAGATATATATATATATATATATAATAATTTTCCTTTTGTATTATATATTACATGTATAAAATAATATAGATATATTTATACTAACACCATTAGGTTCTTTACTTAGACGAAGGCAGAGCGATACGAGGGCTCCCCTTGGGACCTCTCTCTCTACCCGCACAAGCTTAGAAGCCAGCGCTCGTTCCAGTTAGAATATAGTTCAGTGATCTGGACTACCACCTTCAAAAACCCTTAAACATATCTCTTAAATCCCAAAAAAAAACGCAATTTCATCCCTTACAAAATTTGTTTTTTGGGATTTTTTTTCGGAAAATTAAAGCTTGGGCAAAAGGGAATGAATTATGTTCGAGGTATTTTGTAGTGGAATAAGATTTAGGGACCGAAAATGAGACACGAAGGGAAATTTTTCTGGTTTCTTGGCGATATTGTGCGGAAAAATCTTGATATTTTTCATGAATTTTGTTGGGCTTCCTTTATGGAATTTTTCTGAGGAATTTGGATCTGAAATAATTTTTTAAAAAATCCCATAAATAAAGGAGCTACTTTATATTTAGGAGGCTATTTTTCACAAAAAAAATTACACTTAATATACAATTTTGGTTGACTTAAGTTGTTCCACGTGTATTTGAGCCCTTTGCGCACCTTTTTCAACCCTCAATTCTTAATTTATCCGGAAACCTCCACAAAATTGCAAGATGTCAAATCAAATTCAGCAAATTGAGAACTCGCTCAAACTCTAACCGAACCTAAAACTAACCTCGGAAATCGATTCCTCGACCCGTAAATCCCAGAAAACGAGCCCACGAGTGATTTTGTAACGACAGTCTGAGCAAATTTAAAAAAAAAATATGTTTTTGCAAATTGTGGCGTTGCCGTTGTTTTTGGTGGCAAACGGAGGCCGGAAATGGATTCCGGAGTGGGAAAATGGTTGGTAACATGAAACCAATGCCATTGGTTGTGGGAACTTGTCCAACATCTCACTTGTCAAAACCAAATTTGAAAAAATCCACATATCTTTTGCTTTCCTCTTGTGTGCTTTTACATCATTTTCTAAAACTTCCAAATTTTTCAAGTAACTGTGCAGAACATTTTTAAATTGAAATATTCAACTGCATCTGAAGATAGAACAGATATACAACAGGACAAAGAAGATAGACAACATGATAAGAGTTCTAATAGAAGATGGAGTCCAGCTGGGCCACCGCACTCTCTTCGTTATCCTTGGAGACAAAGGCAGAGACCAGGTAACTACAAGCAACTTCGACAATAAGAGATTTGTAATCAGGTCGTTATTCTTCATCATATGTTGTCCAGGGCTCAAAGCCGGACCATCAGTGTTATGGCTTTACAAGAAAGAACTAGGTTTCAGCAATCACCCGAAAACACAACACAAATTACAGGTGGGTAAACTTTTCGTCAACGAAGAAGATCCTTTCGAACAGTTTTTAAGCAGCACAAAAATAAGATACTGCTACTACTCAGAAACTCATAAAATTCTTGGCAACACTTCAGGTAACTTAAATGAAAATAACTTCATCTAACAATAAAGCATTCGTTTCATAGGTATGTGTGTCTTACAAGATTTTGAAGCGTTGACGCCAAATTTGCTGGCAAGGACAATAGAGACGGTTAAAGGTGAAGGTTTGATGGCTTTGATGCTGCGTACAATGGACTCATTAAAGCTAGAACAGGGAGAAACGGAGAAGGCTCAAAGGTATTAGTTAAAGGAATTAGAATTGGTCTAGTCTACTACAACAACCCAACTCGTTCTTTAAAGAAGAACTAAATCTAGACTAGTATTATCTAATTTGTTTATTTTTATCTGCAGGGAAAGCTATGGCACCGAAGGAGAAGATGGAGATGGAGATTGCCATCAACTTGGTGATGATTTGCAGGTATGCTGTCTCTGCTTTAATAACTGCTCCAACAACTTGATAAGTAACGATTTTAGCATGTGTCAAAATTTCAAATATTAACGTCACAGTGACAGTTTAAAAAAATTAATAGAAGATTGTTTGTAAATTTGTTTTTTTGCTAATGTTAAGGAACTGTCAAACTGATGTAGCAATATTTGACATTTCTGAAAATTAGGTGTCATACTGAATAAAGTAATATGTGTCAAAATATCAAATAATAACGTCACAACGACAGTTTCAAAAAATTAATCCTAATTGTTATTTCGCGATTGTTAAGAAACTGTCAAACTGATGTTGCAATATTTGATATTTTTGTGTCACATTGAGTAATGTGATAGGTGACATGTGTCAAAATGTCAAATATTAACGTCACAGCAAGAGTTTCAAAAAATTAATCGTAAAAATTACTTTTTTCGCGATTGTCAAGAAACTGATGTTGTAATATTTTATATTTCTGTAAACTAGATATTACACTGAGTAACATGATATGTGACATGATATGTGATATGTTTCAAAATGTCAAATATTAACGTCACAGTGACTGTTTCAAAATATGAATAGTTTTTAGAGATTAAGAACCAGCTTTACGAGCGATATTATCAAACGTCAACTGTTACTACATACACGTATTACATATCATTTTAAAGCAAATTTAAACTAGTTTATGGATTTTATTAACTCATTACAAAATAACTTGTATTGTCGTAAATATCGCCATTTTTCTGAGACGCTTATTGTTTTTCAAAAAAATAATTTTGTTTTGCTTGTATCTCAGTTAATTCTAACGCGATTTTATTGTGTAACATCTCATTTTGTAGGTAATACGATGTAGTTTAGGCACATTGTTCTCTCATTTGAATAATGTTAATATTTTCGAAGTTATAAGGAATTTTTGAAATCTATTTATAATTTAAAATGCTAGCCAAATATGATTTTTTTATTAAATTACTATATTATTCACTAATGCGCCCTCTACAACCAACTTGGGAATTGAAAAATTTCCCCTCTCCATAACTTCAGCAGACAAGGTCAAACTGTCGCGAGACGCTTGCGCGTCTCTGGCTTCCGCTCGTCATTCTTATTCGAGCTGAGAGAGTTAGCGTTAGAAAGAGTTAGAATACGTTTAAACTTATATTATTTTTTTGTGCCAGCTAAACAGAAGCAAGCAGTCACCAAAGTAAGCATATAATCACGATTATTACATCCATTTTCCACATTAATTACAAATTATAGCATTTTTTTTTTCATAACTAATTCATCATTTCTTATCAGTTTTTTATTTAAATTAATTTAATAATTTAATTTAAGTTTCATTCTTATTTAGAAGATAATAAATTGTATGTAAAATTTAAAACAAGTATGCACGTGGTCCTGCTTTGCGCGACTTTCTGTAAAAAAACCACCGACATACAACAAAAAATCTTAAATATCTGCTTAGAAAATAAAATGCGCAGGCGCACAGCCGGAAATGAATCGCATCTGTAAGAAACATTTTTGTACATATTTTAGTCTTTCTAATAAATTTATTTTATCGTTTTGTTAAAAATTAAACTAATTTTCGTTCATCGACTCGTTTTATCATATTGTGTTTCATCTTTTTTTGCGGAGAAGAAAACCAAGTTTTTTATTTTCTAATAAAAAAATCTTAACTTCATGCTCGGCAATAAAGATTAAATGCAAATTCCGAATTGTTAAGAAAACGATAAAATAAAATTCTTAGAAAGACTACAATTGTCCAAACCTAATTAGATTTATTATTGTCTAAGTTCGACTAGGATTATTAAAATTAGTACAAGCTAGACTAATCTTGTTTAAAATTGTTTAAAATACTTGGATATTGTCTAAACTAAACTCACTCAACATTGTCTGAATTAGATCAAAGTCTCTACAAATTGTCTAAAAATGTCTAAACTTTTATATTGTTACCTTAATTTGAAACATTTAACTGTCTACACCTAGTCTACTTTATTATTGTCTAAATTCGAATAGGATTATTAATGTCTAAACTTGACTATAGTCCATTTTTTTAAGAATGTAAAACAGTACAGGGAAGATAGGGCTTATTTGGTCTAGTTCTCTGATTGGCTTAAATCGAGGAGAAGTTCACACTGACGATATTTACTTCTTCATCTCAACCTCTTTTCTCTCTTTCTTTTCACATACATTTGCAGGTGTTAGTTGTCAATGGCTGCCATGTCAATTCACAATTGTCATCTGATCTGTTTGTTTCATTCAGATTTGTTTGCGTTTTTCTCCATTTATTTGTTTGTATTTTATAAGGTATTCAATAATATTAAGATATTCAATCAAGCCATTAAATTAAAAATTAAATTACTTATTTAATATTCAAGTAACTATATTTGAATTTAGAGCCACATTTTGTAACTAAATTGAACATTTATCAGTGTAAATCAGGTTTCTAGTTACTGCATTCTTACAAAAAATGGACTATAGGTTTGTCCAAACAGAACCACTTTTTTATCTGAAATGATTCTAACTAGACTAATCCTGTTTAAAATTGTTTAAGATATTTGGATATTGTCTAAACCGAACCCATCCAACATAGTAAAGCTAATGAGGTTTTGACAATAAAATGTCAAGAGTTAAAGTAACAATGCAAACGTTTAAACATTATTAGAAAATTTGTAAGGGCATTGGTCTAATTCAGACATAACCCAACTCCAATTTTCTGTTCCAGAAGTCTAATACAGCGCCTCAAGCCAATTTGCATTCAAGTATACTGGGGCGTGAACATCATAGAGCTGCACCTGTGCCTTTGAAAGCCGTGGCCGACGCTAAGGAAACTTTCTTAACGGAAACTTATTCACTTCCAGCAACCCGGACCGGAAATTCAGTAAGTTTTTTAACGACTATTCTTGTCTTGTCTGTCTAGTCTTGTCTATCTAATCTTGTCTGTCTAGTCTGTCTAGACATTTGCAAATATAAGTAAGTATAGTAAGTTTTAGGAGAAGTTCAGTTGGGAAGAAGCGGATGAGAATGCGGAACTAGAATATTTTATTTAGATTATTAGCCAAGTTGCAGCTTTGCGAATTTTCTTGAAATTTCAAAAAAATTCGTTTAAAAATTTCCTCCTCTGCCTTAGCTAATAGACTAGCTAGATTATCGAAACTTGTAAATTTTACAGAGTTATGGTTTATCTAGATAATAACGAAAACTAGAATATTCTATTTAGATTATTGTCCAAGTTGCAGCTTTAGAAATTTTGTTCAAATTTCAGCCATGTAATCACTTTCAGCTGTGTTGCAGTTAATAGACTAACTAGATCTATAAAATTTCATAGATATACAGAGAAATAGTATTCTAGATAGATTATTCTAACTAGAATTATTCTAGTTTTCGTTGATAGCTTGAATATATAAATATATATTCCATCGGTTCGTAGCTCTATAATATTAAGTCTTCTTATTTGTTCATAGTCTTAAAAAGACTTGTCCAGTCTAGGACTTGACTGGACTACTAGACAAGATTTGTTCAAGTGGATTTAAATATTAAAGGTTTGATTTTTTTTTCCAGAGGGTTGTGTGCAACAAAAGAACTCTTGTCGTATTTTCCAGAGGAAAACAATGGAAGGTTTGGATTACCATTGTGTAATCATATATTGAAGGGATAAATGGCACAATTTTTGATGATAATCGATCGAGGATTAATCTCATATCTTATCTCAGATTGCTCAGATAGAATATTCTGTGTGAAAGAGAAAAGAGAATGAAAATTCTGATCTTTCATTGAGATATATCTCAGATTAAAATAAAAATAATAATAACGCCACAACTGAAGATGAAACGAAGAAATCCGAAGATTTGGAAGACAAACTCTATCTTCAAATTCCTCTGGACCGGCTGACCAGCAGCGACTCCATGACCTCCTTGGATTCCGCCGTCACCGTCAAGACGAAGAAACCGAAACGGGAAGCAAGAAGATGCCAAGTCTGGCTTGAGGAAAATTATCGACTTCACAGAATCTCCAAAGAAATTCCTCAAAGAAGACGAAGGCAACCTGCTGATATCTTCGTTGAGTAACAACAACTTAGAAGATTTCAAGTTCTTCACGAACGCGATTTCTGCAGCGACGAAGATCCAAAGCCTATTCAGGGGCTACAAGGTGCGCAACGACCGAGGCGAAGAAAGTGATGATGGTAGACGTCACCGAGATCGGAGAGCACGAACTCAACAAGTAGAACGAGATCAGCAGTGAAGTCATCTCGTTGATCGAAGCGGAACAGAACGAGGAGCTACAGAAGATCGTGTGGAAAAAAAAGAAATTTTGACGGCAGTTGATGGAGCTTTGAAGAAACTTGAAGTGGATCATTCAGATGCTGTAGGTGCAACGCCTGATGTGTTGAAGAAAACTTAATCAGATTTGAAGAAATCACAAGAAGATGAAGTGAAAATTGTAGAAAATCACACTGTTGCCGATAAAGATAAGGCTATCGACCACCTGGAAACCGTTTAAGATGATTATGGCGATCCTGCAAAAGTTTCTTATTTGTACATCATAGATATAGCTAGTTCAAAAAGAGAACAGCAGGTAACTAAACATTTACAATTCCAAGTATATAAAAATTAACACATATTTCTTCTGCTAGTTATTCGGCAACTAGGTGATAGTCAGAGAGGACAAACCACCATTCAGGATCATGGCGCAGTGTTAACTGATGGATTGAAGAAAACTGGAGCAGATTTGAAGAAATCTGCGGAAGGTGAGGTGAAAATTGCGGAAGAACACTTGGATGTTGATGAAGTCAAGGCTATCGATCATTCGAAGACAGTCGAAGATTAGGGTGCATCGCTAATTGATGCCTTGAAGAAATCTGCAGAAGATATGAAGGAATCGCAAGGAGAAGTGGTGAAAATTGAAGCAAATCATTCGGTTGATGATGAAGATAAGGCTATCAATCATCCGAGAACCTTTGAGGATCAAAGTGCAATAGTAACTGATGGATTGAAGAAAAGATGGATTATATGAAGAGTAGCTCAAACAAAAGCAACTGGCACAAGGCTCAAAGAAGGAGGAATTAGCAACAGGTAACTAAACATTTACAATTCCAAGTATATAAAAATTAACACATATTTCTTTTTAATTTAGATCATTGTCAACATTGTTCCTAGTTATTCGGCAACTAGGTGATAGTCAGCGAGGACATCCCACCATTTAGGATCATGGCGCAGTGTTAACTGATGGATTGAAGAAAACTGGAGCAGATTCGAAGAAATCAGAAGTAGATGAAGTGAAAATTGGAGAAACTCATTCTGTTGCTGATGAAGATAAGGCTATCGACCACCGGGAAACCGTTAAAGATTATGGCGCAGTGTTAACTGATGGAATGAAGAAAACTGGAGCAGATTTGAGGAAATCACAAGGAGAGAAAGTGAAAATTGCAGAAGACCATTATGTTGCTGATAAAGATAAGGCTGTCGACCACCTGGAAACCATTGAGGATCATGACGCAGTTTTAACTGATGTATTGAAGAAAACTGGAGAAGAAGATTTCAAGGAATCACCGAAAGGCGAGGTGGAAATTGCGGAAGAACAATCGGATGTTGATGAAGTCAAGGCTATCGATCATTCGAAGACAGTCGAAGATCAAGGTGCATCGCTAATTGATGACTTGAAGAAATCTGGACAAGATTTGAAGGAATCGCAAGGAGAAGTGGTGACAAAAAGCAAACATTTGTGTGCGCTGGTAGGAAATGAAGGTTCCAACAGGTAGACCGGTTTTGCACACTCCTGGCGCTAATAACAACACGTTCATTGGTTAGCTAAAATTAGTTAACATTGTATATATTATGTTGATCAATGCATTTTTCTTTTCTTTAATTGTATTTTTATTGCATTTATTGTGTTATAGTGTTTGTTATGATAATGTATCTATTGAATTAATGAATTTAACGTATTCACATATTTATTGTATTCAAGTATTTATTGTATTCATGTAATTATTCTATCTACGTATTTATTTTTACTATCACATCCATAAATGATGGAAAGTGATGAAATGAAACTGATCCTTTCACACAAGAAACATCAACCGACTCCTTTTCAGGGCCACAGTTAACAATTATCTCTACAATTATCAAGGGTATATCATCCGCCAAAGAAGAACTACTGCAAAACCTTTGTAACTAGCATGGATGCCATGTGCTATGCATATAGGAGACACATATAAGCTATAAAATGCACAGACCAAAATTAAAGGGAATGGTCCTTGCAATAGAAAAACGTCATGATAAGTATGGAAGCGCCATCTTTGTCCATCCAGATGTTCAAGTCCTGTCCACGGCACTCACAGAGGAAAACAACATTGAAGTTATCAGTCTAGAAACAGCCAACTTTACGATTTCATCTCTTTATAAACCACCTGGCGCTGATTTCATCATCAATAAGCCATCCAATTTCCAAAATAAAAGCACACAGATTTCTTCAATAGCCAAAGCTGCATATGGGTATATGATCATGAAGATAATGTGCAAGAAATAAATCACCTTACCCTGATCCACGATGCAAAACAGCCTGCATCATTCAATAGTGGGAGATGGAAACGAGGTTACAACCCTGACCTCATTTTCAGCAGTAACAGAATCAGCGAACTATGTCCTCCAATACCTAATACACAGCACCGGCCAATAATGTGCCAAATATTTGCTGCCTTTATACCTCAGAAGGTACCATTCCACTGGAGGTACAACTTCAAGAAAGCTGACTGGTCGAAATTTGCAGATATGTTGGACATCGAAGTGAACTCAGAATCCTATGACATCTTCACCACCACTGTAAAGAAGTGCTCCAGAAGGTCTATACCTCGGGGCTGCCGGACTTCATTTATACCTGGTCTCACATCAGATGAAGCTGCCTTACTCACAGAATTCTTCTTCTTAGGACGTCCTCTCCCTAACGAAGGTTGGCGATCCAACTGGCTATAATTGTGCGTGAAACTGCACCTCTGATAAACTCCATAGATGTCCGTCCGAACCATCGACGCAGTTCCTTTGGCCATGAGTTCTGCCGTCTGCCCACAGATTGTTTGCTCTCGATCTTTCCTTCGATGAGGAGTCGGAGGAACTCGTACCGCTCTCATCTCAGAACGTGTCCGATGTATTGGAGCTTTCGTTCTTTGTTGGTTGTCAGCAGTTGTTTACCTTTACCTATTCTCCTTAACACTTCTATACGGCGATACCAGTACATCTCAAAGGCGTCAATGCGGCTCTCCATTGATTGGCAGAACGTCCAGCTCTCGGAGCCATAGACTAGCATTGGGAAGATGTAACAGTGCAATATGCGTATGCGGAGCTGTAGCTTTAGGTCTCTACTGGTATAGAGGTTCTTCATGGAGACTCACAGAATACAGGAAACCCTTTGAAGAAAGCAAACAAAACGGGATCAATGGGCTAGCACTACAGAAGACCTGAATCTGAGAAGAGACAGCCATAAGGCATGGAGACTTTTAAGACGTCTAAGCAATGATCCGACAAAGACCTCTGTACGTTACAACATCACCGCCAACCAAATATCACGTCAGCTTTTGATAAACGGGAAGCCCATCCACAAGCACAAAGTGCCCAGACATTCAAGAGGAAAATAACGATCTTACAATACCACTCAGAATAGCAGAACTGGAGAAGGCCATCAAACAGACTAAACATGGAAATTCAACCAGCTTGGATGACATTTGGACAGTACAAATTAAGCATTTCGGCTTAAAAACAAAGGAATGGATGGTGTTCTTCATCAATAACTACATGAAGAATTATCAAATCCCAAAGATATGGCGGAAGAGCCGTTTGATAACTCTGCTGAAACCTGGCAAAGAAGGGAAGAACCTGAAGAGCTTCAGACCAGTTACACTCCTGTGTCTCCTCTACAAACTACTAGAATGAATGATTTTGAATCGCCTTCTACCCGAAATTCATCCGCTGCTCATACCCGAGCAAGTCGGATTTCGTCCCGGCAAAAGCTATACTGGACACTTGCTGAACCTTACACAGTTCATATAAGATGCTTTGGAAGCAGCTAAGGTAACTGGAGTGGCATTTCTTGATTTATCGGCAGCCTACGACACTGTTAACCATCAGCTCCTACTTGCTAAGGTCTACACGTTGACTAAGAACTCCAGCCTAACCAGGTTCATTGCCACTCTCCTGCAGAATCGGAGGTATTTTTTGGACTTCCAAGGGCAACGTAGCCGATGGAGACTACAGAAGAATGTCTTACCCTTCAATGCAAAATAGTTTTATAATTTCTTCAATATAGTTTTTGAAAATGTAAAGAATAATAATATTATAAAGTCTGTGAGTACGGTCTGAAGTCACAAAGTCTGTGACTACAGTCTGAAGTCATAAAGTCTGTGACTACAGTCTGAAGTCATAAAGTCTGTGACTACAGTCTGAAGTCATAAAGTCTGTGACTACAGTCTGAAGTCATAAAGTCTGTAACTACAGTCTGAAGTCATAAAGTCTGTGACTACAGTCTGAAGTCATAAAGTCCGTGACTACAGTCTGAATTGTTGTCCTTTCTCTGAGGTTTTGTTTTGGATATGTTAAACTTAGATCACAAATAGAAGATGCGAATGTTAAATGAGTTACATAGGAAAAATATCCTTTGCGGAGTGGAAAATTTGTCCATTTTCCAATGAACAGTTGAAAGAAGCTCTCAAAAATTGAAATTTTTTTGTTTTCATGTGTTAGAACAAATAATTTTTCTTTCATCAAAACTTAAGAAGATCTGAAAGAAATGTATCAGGATTCAAACTGAAGATTGATTATCAATTTACGTTTTCTTTTTGTTTCTGTAAATAATTTGTGGTGCAAATGGGGTGTGGTAGTGTCTTCTGAGTATGCAGTTACAGTCGGGCTATCACACTCAATTCCTACTCCTACGTCCTCGTCGGGCACCACGGGCAACGTGAGCAACCTTGAGTGAGATACGGTAACCAACCCGTGTAAAGCTCAGGATCACGGCTAACGGAGAGGGAGCTTTAGTTGGGCCACTCCATCGTTTTTAGAGCCCACTACAGTATCCAGCGTTTATTCACCAGCGGATGCGGCTGTAAGCGGACGTCTAGAACTCGGATGTGTTTCAAGATTTCAAAGTAAAATGCCTAAATATAGGGATTCTTTATCAATCGATTTTTTCAATTCAGTATTCTCTGCAATACCTACAATAACATAATTGTTAAACTATTTAATAATTGAAATAATAATGAGTTAAAATAATTAAAATATTTAATATTTAAAAAATTGTCTCTTTGTTGAGACTTTGGACCAAGTCTGATGTGTGGTTTTATACAAAGAAAAATCTTCCCTAGAACTGGGTTTGTTTCATTTTATTTTTTAGTCTAAACTACGAAGATCCTTCATCTGTGTATCTCCATTAAAGACTGGATGTTAAAGACTATATGGTGTCCTGCTTATAAATCTATGTTACATGAATACTTTTCATATTATTTCATATTTTATTTTTTTGTTTAAACTGAAAAGACCCTTCATCTTATCAAGATGTATGTCAATTATACCGTAGACATAATTTTCAATTTGGTGAAGTGGCAAGTTTAATTTGTTTTTTACTTCGGCGAATTCTGCCTTATTTAAACGATTAATACTTTTAATTTATTTGAAAATAACTTTTTGCGGTTCATGTTGACTTTAGTTTACCTATATTTGACCCGCGGGAATTTTTTCTTATAAATTTGGTTCTCTGGCATTTTCAGTCGTGTAGACTTACTTTACAATATATTTACATTTTACTATTATCCCAGGGATTCTAAATATTTGAAATTTATAAAATGTATGTTATATCAATACTTTTCATATTAATACTAACCCATTTTCTACCAACGCGCAGTAATGACACTCATTTTTGGGCATAATTTTGAGGACCCTACAAAAGACCAAAACATTAAAAACGTATTCGAAAACCAACACAAATGTCACATTTGCAGTGTCTGGTGAGGTTAGCACTTATGTTTCTATTGCAACTCTCGTGACCCTTCTTCGCACTTTGGTTTACTAAATACCGGTCACGTATATATGCAAAAATTTGCGGCTTGAGGAGTTGCTGTTCATGTCTGTTGCTGTTCAATCACAACGAATCCGTCTTAATCCGAAGTTATGAGGTTTGAAACTGCGAAGACTCGCTATTGCAAAGTGATTCCGTTAATCTTAATACATACCGTCATGCATACATACCTTAATAATACTCATACATACATACCTTATTAATACAAACATACCTTAATACATCCGTCAATACATACAATACATTTAATAGTTTTTAATACCAGTGGCTCTTGTTTGTTTCGCGCTTTCCGAACCGGTAAGATCCAAGAAAAACAATTGCGACACTTTTACTTGATCGCTGTCACCGGGATTCTCGGTAATTGCTGAAGATTCAATTACGATCTTGAAAATGACGTTCGATCTTGAACTTTTCTTATTCATTTCTGTTTTGGCGATGTGCCGGTTCTTTTTGCCTTCACAAAACGACATCGAGCAGTTCTTTGTTGTTTCGTACAACAACTTCTGTACACTTTTTTTTTGTAGCCGATTTCTATCCTTTGGATGTAGGCCACGTTCAAATTTGACCATTGGCTTCGGTTTTGCGCAACTTAATACCAATTTAAGCCTGCCCGGTGTTATAGCTTGGCCGAGGTATTCTCCTTTTTATTGTGCCGTCTGCATCTGGTGTATTTGTAATAAACTGGGTCTTTGTGTAGTTCATGTGTAATCCTACTCTTGCAGCCTCATCTTGTAGTTCTTCCAAAATATCAATCAATTCCTGTTAGTATTGCAAATAGTGCAATATCGTCGAAAAATCTCAGATTGTGCAAGCGTTCACCATGTATGTTCAATTCTTTGTTTTCCCATTGTATCTTTTTAAAAACATCCTCGAGTACTAAGGTGAATAGTTTTGGAGATATTACGTCCCCTTTCCGAACTCCTCTTTAGGCGTTTATTTTGTTAGATGATTCATGAAGTCTTATCGACATTGTCGAAGTCCTATAGATGTTTTCAAAAAGGTTTATATAACGTTGATCAACTCTAGCATTTCTCAATGAATTTATTATTGCCCAGATTTCTATTGTGTTGAAGGCTTTTGGGAAATCGACAAAAGCCATATATAGGCTTATGGTATATTCTGTAGTTTTCTCGACCATCTGCCTTACTGTGTGTAGGTGTTCTGTCGTACTATAGTCACTTCGGAACCCAGCTTGTTCCTTTGGTTGGTAAGCTTCGAGTTTTCGCTCTAATCTGTTTGTGATTATTCTGGTCAATAATTTATATATCTGTGATAGTAAGCTTATCGGCCGGTAGTTTTCGAGATCAGTCGGGTCACCTTTCTTGTAGATCATAACAACTACGGCATTCTCCCAATTTTTGGGCAAATGTTCTTCTGTTAAGCACTTATTGAATAATTTCACTAGTTCTTGTCTCGTCTTGATATCACTTTCCTTAAGCATTGTATTTCTGTACACTTAAGTTTAAATAATTAATTAATTGAAACTTTGTCTTTGCTCTTTATACCAGTTCCACTTGGCACATGTCCAGATGATCTATAATTCCATCCATCCGTGGCCTTACAGCCCTCTGTGGGCCTTAGCCTCCTCCTTTCTTAGCCTCGTTTAGCATTCTTTTCCATCCTTTTCTGTCCGCTGCTGCTCTTTTCCAGTTCCTTATGCCTATTAGTTCTCTTGCAATTTTCTTTGCCTTGTCCGTCTTCGTGTTATCTGTCCTGCTTTCCAAGGCATATCTTGAGGTTTCGTAACAATTGGTGTTTTACGGGATGGGGTTGTTAGCCCCACGCCCAACCCTCTTTTAGGAGGGCCATTTCTCCCGCTCTCGTCAGCCCTGACCTCTCTTTCCACCGGGGGTTGGTTACCCGATCTCCAGAGAGGTTGTTCAGGTTACCCGGGTTTCTCCACCTTTATCTTCATATAAAGGCTGCTTGAAGGTGTGAGTCGGAATTGGGTAGGAGAGGTTATGCGACGCTATAAAGAAGCGGCATCGTTTGGTACGCATGCACTACCCCATTTGAACCCCATGATCTATAATTGCTTCATTTATAATATATACCTTGAGCTCGGTATCCAGTTATTGCAATCTACTCCTCAATACCTTTTGTAGAGTCGGAATCGTGGCGAGATATAAGACATTTGTTGTTACTGCATCTATTAAGAATTGTGCAGGTGATATAAAATAAAGAAAATTTATTACTCAAAAAACAATTAAAAAAAAGAAGAAAAGACCAAAAAAGAAATAAGGAATTATTTCTACCTTCTTCTGCTACAGGTAATAATGTATTGCCTCTCATTCGAGTCACATTTAACATTGGTCTCTATGATCCTAAGGTGTGTCTACGTTTCTCCACGTAATCCATCCTCAATAACCGTAATTGAGAAGACAAATATTTTTGTCCTTTTTCTCTATCTCACCCTAAAACAAACATCTATAATTAATTGAAACTTTGTCTTTGCTATTTATACCAATTAATAAGTATATTGGCTACTGATATTGCGTTAACAGATTCGTGATCAAGTCAAATAAAAAATAAAAGAAAGTACTTTTGTATCCCTGCAGTTTGATGAGTATATATTTAAAACTGATCCCCAGGGGGGTCGCGAAAGGGGGGGTCGGCCAAATTGGCTATATGTATGACATTACATGACTACACAGTTGAAATGCAATCTTGATATTAAATTTTCAATAATTCTTATTAGAATCCCATTCTCATAACATGTAACATTATTTTAGATCTATAACTACTCACCGTGAATACCACCCAAGAATATATAATGATAAAATTAGAGCTTCACACGAGAGACTCGTTTCCGATCTCGTCTTCAATCTTCGACTCTAACACGGGCAGCCATAACTTTCCTTCATAAATTTGTTCTGCTTGTTCTGGGCTCGGGCAAGTTCGGGTTGCTCGAGTTCAAATTTATGAAGAAAATGTTACCGCTGGCCGGAACGAGATCAGAAACGAGACTAGTATGAAGCCCTAGATAAAATAAACATAAACAAAATACAAAAATCAGTGCGTATGTAACAAAGGGCCTATGGTTTGAAATATATAGAAGTTAAAATTCCTGTTAGATTCTGGTTTATTAAATAATCTTAGGTGTTATCATTTTGGTTAAGTATTTGAACAAACTTGTTTGATCTTTCCTGGTTATTATCAAACATATTTGATCTAATAGCAAATAGTAATTATTATTCTTATACAAAAAAAGCGGTCACTAGATTCATTATTTAAACATAAAAATCCAAATCAACGAGATCGCTTTAAAAAAATATATTTAATATTCAAAATAGTTCCATTTTGTTGAGTATTTTTGTTTGTATAACAATATTAATATTGGGCAAGGGGATCAGTCCATGACTGCAATCTTAAAACTAATTTCAAATCTAGTCATTAAAGTAATTCGACGAGCATGGGCCGCACAAAAATTGCCATCTTCAAACAATTTTTTTTTGTGTAGGGCTCGTTTGGCTGCAAAGCCTTTCTTCACTGCGACCAGCTTGATCTATTGTGCTTGACCCTACTATAATTACTCTCCCAGGAATTCAACTTCGTGAACGAAGTCTAAGATATTCCTGAGAGGCTTAGAGACCTTACGACTCCAAAGTGGGCAAGCCTAATGTGTGCTAGCGCCACACATGTACAATTTATGTGTTCAGCGGTTTCTTCATCTGATTCACATAATCTACAGGCAACTTCCTCTGCCTTTCCCATTTTGTGTAGGTGATATCTCACCGGACAATGTCCTGTGAGTATGCCTACCAAAATTCTGATTTCTCGTCTAGAGAAGTATCTGCTGCATTATTGCGGCAGAGTAGTTTATGAGCATTTTAGCTTGTCGCTGTCCTGGCGTGTTCTTCCAGTGGGTTTGCTTCTGCTCTTCTTCCCATTTCTTAGACCCCTACCTTAAGTGGGCCTTTGTAAGCCCACAAGTTGGCTCCGGGCCCGAGAAGGGAGCCTCGGCCCCGCTGTTGGCCAGTGCGTCGGCCATTTCATTCCCATATATGCCCTGGTGACCCGGTGACCACATTAGCGTGAGTCTGTTACCTTTCACCAGTTGCTTTAGGGTTTGTTTACAGTTCCAGGTTACTTTGGAATTAAAGTTGTGGGCTTTTAAATTCCTTAGAGCTACCTGGCTGTCCATTAAGATGTAGATTTGCACACCTTTAACACGTTTCTTTAGGTATATTTGTGCGCGTCTTTAAATGGCTATAATTTCAGCCTGTAGTACCGTGGGAGCCTAGCCCAATGCCGTGGACTCCCTGTGACTCCGGCTGTATATGCCAATTCCTGTACCCTTAGCAGTTTTTGATGCGTCGGTGTACCACATGGACGCTTTGTCTTTCAGGTTTTCGATTCTTTGAACAATGCTTTGGCGGCCATTGATGACCACTTCAACGGCTGTGTCAAAGTCGTATTCTATAGACATTGCGTCCCAGGGCTGCTTTAGAAATTTATCTCCGATTTGTTCCCTTATTTTCATGTGTCTCTGAATAGGCGATGTACACCTTAGTCTCAGAGCACTGATAAGACCTTCTTTTTCTACCTGTTTGTGCAGTGGAAGTGAGGTCCAACAGAACTTCCATTGCTGTGGTTGGAGTAGATTGCATCGCTCCTGTTATACCCAAGCACGCAAGCCGTTGAAGCTGTTGTAGCATGTTTTGGGTCTTTACTTCTTTTGTTTTGTAGCACCATATGAGTGAACCGTAGGTGATAATCGGTCTTACCACTAGTGTGTAAGACCAAAGGACCATTTTGGGTTTTAGTCCCCATGTTTTCCCAAAAGCTTACGGCAGATCCAAAAGGCCGCTGTGGCTTTTGAGAGCGTTTTGTTCAGATGCGAGTTCCAAGTGAGTTTCTTATCCAAGGTAACCCCTAGATATTTTACCTCCTCGGAAAACTCCAACGTCTGACCTTCAATGGTTGGAGCTTTCAAGTTCAGCTTCCTCTTTCTGGTAAAGGGGACCATTACTATTTTGCTCGGGTTGATACTAAGGCCCTCCTTCTTGCACCAACAGTTGATGGTGTTAAGTGCACTCTGTGCAAGGTTCACGATTGTATTACCAAACTTACCCCTTATTATGATGGCAACATCGTCTGCATAGCCAACCGCTTTATACCCGTTCTTTGTTAGCACATCTAGGAGATCATCAACGACCAGGCACCACAACAGAGGCGATAACACCCCCCCTTGTGGGCAGCCTCTCTCTGTGGTTACCGTCCTCGTTGATCCCCCCAGTGCTGCGGTAATTTTACGGTTGGTCAGCATGTTTTGAATCCACTCAATGATAGGGTCTTCGATCCCTTTGTTGATGGCTGCATTCTTTATTGATAAACGGGTTGTGTTGTCATACGCTCCCTCTATATCTATAAAGATACCTACTGCAATTTCTTTGCAGTCCAGTGCTGCCTCCAATGTGTTCGTTATCTCTTGTAGAGCGTCCACTGTGGATTTGCCTGGCTGATAAGTGTATTGATGCTTATGGAGAGGACTTTTTTTAAGAGGTCTGCACCGTATGTGGTTGTCCACAATTTTTTCCATTGTTTTCAGGAGGAAGGAAGTGAGGCTAATTGGTCGGTAGGACTTTTCCAGGTCTTGAGGCCTGCGCCCTGCCTTAGGAATAAATATCACCTTGGCCTCTTTCTATTCGAAATGTATTATGTACGCCAGTCGAAAGCTGGCCTTATATATCTCAGCAATGCAGGGGGCTATGGTTTCGATCCCTTTATGTAGCATTGCCGGGAAAATGCCGTCAGGTCCGGCAGCCTTAAATGGCTTGAAACTGTTCACAGCCCATGCGACTTTTTGAACAATAAACATGGTTGTTGCCATGTTTTTGCAGATTTTGGTTGGGCGCTTCATCCGCGTTAAAACCTTCAACAGTGATGGTTGATTTAGAGCCAGGAAAGTGCGTCTGCAGTAAAACGCTAAGACTTTCCTCTAAATCTTTTGTATACTTACCAGTCGGTGTCTTAATAAGCCCGATTTCATTTGAGTGGTCCTTTGCCAAAACCTTTTGCAGCCTTGCCGTTGGGGCACATTGATCAATGCTCTCACAGAAGTCACGCCGGGTTTTCATTTTCGACATTCTCAATTCTTTGATGTAATCAGTAAGTGCTACTCTGTAGGCTTCCCAGTTGCCTGTTCTTTTCGCACCGTAGTAGGGAAAGATTATATGTTCTATTCCCTCCTACCCCATAAAGATTTACATGTAACCCTCCGCCTTATGCGAAATTACATGTAATCCCTCCGCCTTATAGGGAATTACATGTAAAATTTAACCTGCCCCTCCGTATGGGGAATCCTATAGAAAATAGTTCTGAACATAGTCGAGCGTGTATATGTAGATGGCGCCAGCGCTAGGGAGGGGGCACCGGAGGGAAAGAGGGATTCAGGCCGGACAAGGGCGGACAATACCGAACACGAATAGACTAAGCGGGAAAATTCAAAAAGGGTTGCGGGATGGTGAGTGTAGAAACACTGTCAGTTTTTTTGAATTAATGTGTTTATCCTCAGTTTCTTGTAATTGTTCTATGTTTATTCTAGAAACGTGACCGTAGCAATAAACACTGTCGGTTTCTTAGAATTAATGTGTTTATCCTATTAAGAGTTTGACCTAGTTTTTAACCCATGCAAGTGAATCGTGAGAAAGTTAAAACCGTGGAGTCAGCATTTTCCTGAACGTGACCATAGAAATGAACACTGTTTCTTGGGATTAATGTGTTTATCCTACCGTTGAGTCAGCATTTTCCTGAACGTGACCGTAGAAATAAACACTGTTTCTTTGAATTAATTTGTTTATCTTATTAAGAGTTTGACCTAGTTTTGACCCGTGCAAGTGAATCGTGAGAAAGTTAAAACCGTCGAGTCAGCATTTTCTTGTTTCAACTTGTCTGGGTGATTCTGAGAAATTTATAAGTTATTTAAACTCATCTGTATCCTCTATCGTATTAATTATTTAAATATTATAATAAATAAAAAAAGTATTTCTGTTATTAGGGTTTAATTATGAGTGAGAAATGGTATTCTTTCTTTTAAGTTTACATAATCAGTTTAGTATTTGCACTTGAAGATTTTAAATGTGTGTCAAGGGAATAACATACGATTATTTTAACAACTACTACGGCAGTGAATGTTTATGTACCGCATGCCTACATAGGACCGAGCGCTTGATAAAATATATAAACAATCGTGTACAATTTAAAATTGCAACCGCTGCAATAAATAAACTATCGCAATAAGAAACGGCGTGTAATCAATTTAGTATTTGAAGTTTGTGCGCGTGAGAGTGGAATGTCTGAATTGCGAAATAGTTGAACCACCGAGTCATCATTTTTTTGTAACAAATTGTTTTCATCAAGAAAGAGAGCTCTAGATCAGTTCATAACTAGACTCAGTCATGACAAGTCGACATCGAGACAGCTTAAAAATGTATACCTGCGATAAGTGTGAAAAAGTTTTTGGAAGACTAGATAATCTCCAGCGCCATTTGAAATCATGTGGCGCAAATAAAAAAATGAGCTATAAATGCACCGCTTGCAATTCAACTTTCACAAGAATGGACAGCTACAAACGCCACAAGCAACAACATTACAACAACGATACACCCTCCACCTCGAAGAGATTCATAGATACCAACGATTCACCCTCAACCTCCAAGAAGATAAAGTTGGAACCACCTCCACCAAAAAATTTCTGCAAAATTTGTAACCAGCAGCTGCCCTCAAAAATCAAGTACGCCGGACATCTACGATCACAGAAACACCTCCAGGCATCAGTTAAGCCATTCCAACAAGATATAACCGAAGTCTGCTCCAGTTTCAATAAAAGGGTTGCAACTTATAGAATTAATGGTTCAGGTATTGATATAAACAGTTTTATTAGTAAATTGAGGGATACTGTTGGTAGCATGCTTGAAAACGTTATCAAATCATATAATTCAGGTATCAAGTTTAATATAGAACTCTTTGGTATTTATATAAATGAAAAAAATCCGGCGGGCGAATTAAAGTCATTTAACACAAAATATCGCGAAATAACACATAGCATGAGTAACTTTGATGAAATTTATGACAGTATGTGTGCCAAAATTAAAACCAAATGTAGCGAGTTTCAGGAGAAAGATTAGGGTTGGTCACTAAGGGAGATTTCCCATTTAGAAATTAATAATAATAAATATAAACCAATACGTGGGTCGTCATTTATTGAACTGCCAAAAGAGATTAGGGATCGGAAAGCTTGCATCAATATTCAAAATGAAGACGAATTTTGCTTTTTATGGAGTATTGTATCCGCATTACACTCCCCCGCGAATACGCATCCAGATCGCCCGGCATCATATCCCCACTTTTCTTCAATTTTAAAATATGACAGACTAGAGTTTCGGCTTAGAATTAAAGACATTCCTAATTTTGAACAGCTGAATAATATTAGTATTAACGTTTATAGCTTGAGTTTAATTTTAAATCTAAACAACATGGCGTAGTAGGAACCATTTTTCATTCTAACGAGACTAGGGAGAGACATGTATATTTATTATATTTAGAAGAGGGGGTTAAAGGTCATTATGTATGGATAAAAGATATGTCTAGACTTGTAAGAAGTCAAATTTCATCGCGTTGTGATAAAAAAATATTTATGCGATGGTTGTTTAACCTTTTTTTCAACGGAATTCGCGTTTAATCAACATAAATTGTATGACTGTAACAAAATTTACACTATTATGCCGACAGAAGACCTTGTAAAAGATAAGAGAGTTGATATGATGCCGGGGAATATATTAAAATTTCAAAATTTCGATAGAAAAATGCGTATACCCTTTGTTGTATACGCAGATTTTGAATTAATTTTACAACCTATAGATACATGCTCGCCCAACCCTAACAATAGCTATACTAATCAGACAAATATCCACGTAACATACAGTTTCGCCTATAATATAAAATGTTCATTCGATGACTCATTGAGTAAATTTTTCACTTATACCGGGGAAGATTGTCCGAATTTGTTTTGTCAGAATCTCTATGCAGATGTTAAGGAATTATACAGGGAACATTTAAGCGTTATACTTCCGATGATTAAATTAACTGCAGATGAGCAAAATTCATACGATACGGCCACTTCTTGTCACATATGTAATAAATTATTGCAAGCAACAGACAAAGTCACCGATCATTATCATTTAACGGGTAAATTTCGGGGAGCCGCCCACTCAAATTGTAATTTGAATTATAAAATACCTAAAATGATCCCGATATTTTTCCATTACATGTCGAATTATGATATTCATTTATTTATTAAACAAATTGGATCTGACGTGGAAAAAATTGATATCATCCCCCAAAATAAGGAAAAATATATATCCATCACCAAAAATCTACCTGTTGGTGAATATGTAGATAAAAAGGGGGTAGAAAATAAAATTTATTTGAAATTAAGATTTATCGATTCATTAAGATTTATGACCAGCTCGTTGGAGAAACTCGCGAAAAATTTAACAGATGAACAATGCATAGAGGTTAGAAAAATTTTCCCCGGCAATGAACATTTTGTATTATTACGGCAGAAAGGTGTTTTCCCGTACAAACACATGGACTCATTCGATAGGTTGACTGAGACATCTTTACCACACAAGGACTGCTTTAACGATTCTTTAAATAACTATATCATCACCGACAAAGAATATAATTTTCCCAGACTGTTTGAAATACCTTCAATTGTCGAAATTTAAAAGATTACTCTGACGTATATTTAAAGACCGACGTATTATTACTGACGGACATTTTTGAACAATTCCGAAACGTATGTATGACGACATATCAGCTTGATCCAGCCCATTATTATACGGTACCTGGACTAAGCTGGGATGCAATGCTGAAAATAACTGACATAAATTTAGAACTTTTCACGGGCATAGACATGAACCATTTTATTTCCAAAGGTATTAGAGGAGGTATTTGCCAAGCCTCACTGAGATATGCTAAGGCGAATAACAAATACTTAACCGAGTATAATTCGAACCAACCCAGTACATATTTAGCGTACTGGGATGCGAATAATTTGTATGGCTGGGCACTTTCTCAACTAATGCCTTACGGCGGTTTTAAATGGTTGACAGAGACTGAAATTTTAGACTTTGACGTGACGAGAATGAGTGACGATTCACCTATCGGCTATTTCATCGAAGCAGACATCGAGTATCCTGAATCGCTACAGACCCCACATGACGATTTACCATTCCTCGTTGAAAGCATGACTCCACCAGGTTCAAAATTTAATAATAGAAAACTTATTCCAAATTTGAAAAACAAAGCAAAGTATATTGTTCACTACAGAAACTTAAAGCAGGCAATAAATCACGGACTTAAAATCACAAAAATTCACAGAATTATAGAATTATAGAATTCAAACAATCTGATTGGCTAAAACAATATATTGATCTAAACACTACCTTAAGACAGGCAGCTAAAAACGATTTCGAAAAAGACCTTTTTAAATTAATGAATAATAGTGTATTTGGCAAAACAATGGAGAATGTAAATAAACGAGTAGATGTAAAACTTATCAATCATTGGAACGATATTGGCCGTAAACCTGGCGTGGGAACACTTCTCGCTAAACCGAACATGAGAAGTGTTTCAACATTCACAGAAAAATTAATTGCTATACAATCTGAAAAATTAAAAGTTATTTATAACAAACCGATCTATGTGGGGTTTGTCGTTTTGGATTTGTCGAAATTGTAATTGTATGAGTTTTATTACGATTTTTTGAAACCAAAGTATGGTGATAAAGTTACTCTATGCTACTGTGATACCGATAGTTTTATTTTATTGATCGAAACAGATGATATTTATGCGGATATTAAAGAGAATATTGAAAAATTTGACACCAGCAATTTCGGGTCTGATAACGTTTTCAATATGCCGCTAAAAAATAAAGCTGTGTTAGGCTTAATGAAGGATGAGTTAGGGGGTGAGATTATGTTTGAATTTGTTGGGGTAAGAAAGAAAATGTATGCCCATTGTACAGACAGGGATAAAGTGAACTGGAAGAAAAAAGCTAAAGGTGTAAAAAAAAGTGTAGTGGATAAGGATATTAGTGGTGAGGATTATAGCAATGTATGTTAACCGGGGAAAGAATATATCGCAAGCAGCAAACTTTTAGAAGCTATAAGCATGTCATATATACCATCGATCAAAATAAAATTGCATTGAGTAGCAATGATTATAAACGATACATTTGCCCTAACGGAATAAATACTCTCGCATGGGGCAATTCTCGTATTCCATAATTGTAATAAGTTCATATATGATGTTTATATATATATATATATATATATATATATATATATATATATATATATATATATATATATATATATATATATATATATATTTGTTCTTGTAAATATTGTTTATATATCTTTCATTGTAAATTATGTATATTTGTTGTATTGTAAGTATTAATAATATAATATATATATATATATATATATATATATATATATATATATATATATATATATATATATATATATATATATATATATATATATATACTTTTATCGCAACTGTTAATAATGTTTATACATATATTGTTCATTCTATAAAACTGTAAAACATGTGCATATTTTTCTCCATTTTTATCATAGTGTTGCGAACTGGTAATTTGGTATGGTGCTGCTCCAGGATCAGGACAATGGATGAATTAATTACACGCAAATATGTCCTTTATATGTAATTAAATACTACTTATCTACTAATATCTTACAATATGTACAACTAATCGCTAACTTATTACAATAATTACTAACTAACAACAATACACTTAATTCTACAATGCTTGTGGTCGAAACCCGGAATTTACTTCGACGAAAATACGGAGGTTCGTTTTCAAAACTCAAATTACTCTCTTGCTAGCTCCATTCTGACTGCCCCTTTTTAACTTCCCCTCTACCTCATCACCTCGGTCTTGGTGTGAGTCCTCCCCTAATCTTTATGGAAAATTTCCAGAACTTATAAAACAAAATCCTCTCGGCGTCTCGGCACGATCCCTAAGTTCGAGCGTCTGCCCGCATGATTTAGATAAGCCAGACTAATGGTCCTAAATAAACAAAAACTAATCGGGTGTCCACTTAGTTTTCTTTGCCGACTCGTGAGAAACTCAAATTCTTTGAAACCAAAATCGCGAGATCACAACACTCCCTCACTTAATAAAAAGTTGGCGCTACTCAAAGTGACAAATTTTTCATATTTTGCCACCGCGTTGTCGTTGTCGTACGAATAATTTCTAGTCGCCGGTTCCTCTCCTGATGAATATGATTCCTTCCAATTTTGCATCTTACGATTAGTAACGGCCGGTCGACGGTTCAACGATGTTTTATAATATTCACAGACCTCGGAAACCTCTCTTGTTTCCGCTAAAAAGTTCGTCTCACACATTCCACTATTTGTATCAGAAATATTAGTCAATTTTATTTACAAACATATTGTCACATATTACACTTAACACTTAACAAAAAACAACAAGATGGAAACATGTATACCTTTGTGTAACGTTAACAACAAAATATTTCGCGACAGGCTCTGTAATTATGAACTTATTCGCAGGTAGGCTCATGAATAATGGAGTTCCAAACTCAAGATTCTAAACATCTAAACTAAAATAAAATAAACATCTAAACTAAATAAGAGAAACTAAACTCGAGATTCCGCGAAATCAACATGGCATTTTTTTATTCTATTTTTATGTACCTTGACGTATTTTTCTTTTATTTTAAGCGTACAATTGACATCTGAATCTATAGAAACTATCTTAAATGGTCCTAAATATCTTGAATGTAATTTTTTGCTTTTGTTCGTTTTGGTACTTTCATCGAATAGCCAAACCGAATCTCCTTCTTCATATTCTATATTTGAACTACTCCTATCATATAAAACTTTCGACCTTTCCTTCCTTCTGATTAGGTTGTCTCTAGCTTCTTGTCTAGTCACGCGTAATTTGTGTTTCAAGTTCGTCAGATAATCGTCGTAATTGTATGAAAATTCTGGTGGAGCTGTAATTGACGTTGGTAAAATAGGTTGTTTGCCGTACACTAATTCGAATGGCATAAACGTGGTGGTTGAATGTGGTGTAGTATTATATGAAAACAAAAAGTAAGGGACATGGCTACACCAATCAGTTTTATTTTTATTAACAAAATTCCTCAAGTATTCGCCCAAAGTTCGATGAGATCTTTCGACCGAATTTGATTCGGGGTGGTAACTAGTGCAATTTAATTTCTTTATTTTCAAAAGTTTGCAAACATCTTTGAATAGCTCCGACATGAAATTACTTCCCTGATCTGTGACGATTTCGCTCATTATACCGAATTTACAAATAACTTCATTTACAAAACTTGTGGCTATCGTAGCTGATTCTATATTGGGAACCGGGATTGCTATTAAATATTTACTCAAGGCATCCTGACACGTTAGTAAAAATCTGTTGCCTTGTTCGGATATAGGTAACGGTCCTACGCAGTCAAGGTAACACTTTTCAAACACTAATTCGGGAGTATCTGTAATAATTAAGGGTGCCCTATGAGTCTTATTTTGAACCTTATTTTGTTGGCACTGCCTACATTTTTTAACAAATTCTCTTACATCTGATATTAAATTATCCCAAATATATTTGCGCCTAATTCTTTTGTACATTCGGCCTATACCTGGGTGTCCTCCGGTGGGCAGGTCATGATATTCCGTTAAAATTGTATGTTTTTCATTTTCACAAAAGTTTTCCTTCCGGACCTTGTTATGGCACACACAAATTTTGATTCCCGAATTTTTAAATATATATTTTAACATTAGCCTAACCTTACACCACTTCAAATTGTTACCAAAATTACTCCCTGCATAAAAAATTGTTATGTTATGTTCAATAAGTTTTTCTTTTAATTTTATCAAAATATAAAATATATTTTCATATGAAACCTTCAAAAGAGAATTGACTGAGGGTACGAGACAAATAAGTTTCCTATTATTAGTGATATTCATTAAATAAACGTTTCCCCGTTGTACGTCAAGTTTGTCAAGGTCGTCTTGACATTGTAATTTATTTACGACGTCAACATAGGGTTCTAATGGTCTCGCATTTTCGTCGAATTCTAAACAAAAATTTGCGTTAGCAGGCAAATCATCTAGAAGTGAATCTTGGCATTCTTGAATACCGTCGTCGGCTATAATCACATTACCTTCTAAATACTTGCAAAAAATTTCGTAATCGTTAATTACTTCATTTGTCAAATTAATACTACGACTGGGTTCTCTGATAATTGTTTGATCCCAATCTATTCTACTTAAAGCGTCCGCGTTTTTATTGAATTTGCCGGGCTTGTAACTAACTTCGAAATCGAATTCTTCCAATTTGAGTCTCATTCGAGTTAAACGGGAATTTGGGGACTTAATATTTTTTAAACTAATGCCTTATTGTCACTGTGAACGAAAAATTTGTTGCCAAACAAATACGGTCTAAAATAATTGCAAGACCAAACAATTGACAATAATTCCTTTTCGCATGTGCTGTAATTTCTTTCGGCCTTATTGAGCGATCTTGATGCGTAAGCGACGGGCAGGATCCTGACCTATCTTACCCTGCGACAAAACACTACCGATAGCATAATCTGAAGCATCGGTCGTTAATATGAACGGTTTTGAAAAATCAGGATAAATCAAAATTGGCGAATTAGTTAATAAATGTTTTAATTCATCAAATGCAATTTGGCAACGTTGCGACCATTGAAAATGCACATCCTTTTTTAACAAGTTATTTATCGGGGAAACAACCTTTGAAAAATCCTTAATAAATCGTCTATAGTACGAAGCCAAACCTAAAAACGACTTTACTTGTTTCTGACATGTTGGTACAGGAAAATTTTTTTACCGCTAAGATTTTATCTTCGTCAGGCAAAATTCCTTCATCAGTAATTTTGTGACCTAGGTTACAATCTCTTTATTTAGAAATTCGCATTTTTCCGGACTTAATTTTAGGTTAAAAGTTCGTAATCTTTCAAAAATTTCTTGCAATTTTTCACAATGAGTACGCAAATTATTTGAAAATACTATAATATCATCCAGGTAAACAAATGCGCGAATTCCCTGTATTCCCGACAACACGCTATTCATAAGGCGTTGAAATGATGCTCCAGCTGATTTTAGACCGAAAGGCATTCTTTTAAATTCATAGTGAGCAAATTGATGTGAAAATGCCGTTTTATGCCTGTCATCGGGATGTATTTCTATCTGATGGTACGCGTTCGATAGATCTAACTTTGAATAATACTTGGAATTCCCTAGTTTGTCTAAAATGTCGCTAATATTGGGAATTGGGTACGAAAATCCTACAGTAGACTCGTTTAGCCTCCTAAAATCTACAACAACGCGCCAATTAAGTTTACCGGCCGCACCTGCTTTCTTGGGTACGACTAATAATGGGGCGTTATAAGCGCTGTCGCTCTCTACAATGATATTATCATCCAACATTTTATCAATCTGCCTCTGTACCTCACTCTTTTGACTTTCTGGTAACCTATACTGCCTAATATGAATGGGAGGTGAATCACCGATTAATGGAATTTTATGCTGAACTGCATCGGTGCAAGTCAGCTTTTCTCCATTCAGATGGAAAATATCAGAATATCTGTAAATCAATTCACCGATAGCCTTCTGTTCCTCTACATTCAAATGATCGAGTTTTATCGATTCCCTTAATAATTCGCTTCTATTTCGAAACTGATCAAATCCTACGTTATTACAATTATAAATAACTGAATCGAAACTATCTGACTCAATTGATACTAAATCTATTGGCTCGAGACTGACATTGACCGAATCTTCTGACGTATTCAGAATTCCCACGAAACATTTATTTTCCCTAACATACGAAATTGAGTTAGTAATAAAAATATTGTCGCTGATTTGGCGACCTTCACAAATATAGACGAATGAATCAGGGTTGTCTACCCTGCACGAAACTTGAAATATATTTTCACTCCGAGGTATGTTTAATACGTTTCCTTCTAAATTATCTAAACCGACCTCAGTTTTAACAATGCGACCTTGACGCGGAGATGTCAAGTAATTAGTGTCCCTTATATCTAAATTTTCATTAAAACTCAAACACTTTTCTCCGAAAAGCATTCGTTTCTCTCCGAAATCCAAATTAACATTAAATAACTCAAAAAAATCACTTCCCAAAATACCATCGAAACATATAGGGAAATCGTTTGAAACGACGTGGAATAATTGATTTTTGTCCTCTAATTTCTCGAATATGGCTCCTAATGTTTCCACAAAACCATTTGTAATGCCCCGAATTTTCGTTTTCCTGTCACTATCCCAATTTAATTCATTCCTTAAAATTCCTAATTTAATAATGCTTATGTCGGCTCCCGTATCTAACAGAAATGTTGCAAAACCTTGTTTCGAAATTTGTAACGGTAAATGTACATTTTTTAAACCTGCTCCGTTAATGCTCTTGGAAACATATACCGACAATTCACTAAATTTATTTTCGATTTTATTTTTTTGAACATGTTCCGGGCTTAAATTGCTCGGTCCGACGACACGGAACTTACTGTCGGACCCGAACCACTAGCAATGTTATACGAATGACGCTCTTTAGTAAATTGTTGGTTTACTTCGCTTACATTTGTCTGCCGGTTTTGTTCGTTGTAAATTCTTCTCCTACACTCGGAAATTCTATGACCCGGTTTCTTACAATAAAAACATATAATCGGGGAAATAGCTCGGGAATTTTGGGATATCTGTGCGCCGTATACTGAACCTTCACCTTTTATTCGAACGGTATTGTAATTTTGAGGTGGTTCGCTGTTTCTATTTCTTAAGTGACAATCCTTCCCTAAATAACCGCTCTTATTGCAAACATCGCAAGATTTTACCCCACGTTGTATGTCTATTCTACTAAATGCACTATTTAACTGACACGCTTCCGATCGGGCAAGCTCAACCGCCTCCTTTAACGAATTTGGTCTTTGTGCCTTTACTATAATTTTTAAAGAATCCGACAAGCCTTGCAAAAATACATTTGATGCCTGAATATCGTAAATATCGTTGATCTCTTTAGCTATTGCTAAAGTCTTGCCAACCACAGAGGCGTCAATCAAATTCGACAAACGTTTTTCAATTCTATTAGCATAGTCAATTACACCTTCACCATTATATTGGTAAGTTGAATGTAACTCCATTTGACAACAGGAAATTGAACGTTTTTCTAAAAATCTGTCCCCAAAATGGCCCCTTAATTCGCCCCATGTCGAAAAATCCCCGTACCTAGTCAAATCTCTAGCCCTACCTATTAATTTAGATGTTTTTATTATCTTAAATAATATATCTTGGGCGTCTAAAGCTACAGCATCCATCGCCAAATCGCACGATTCTATGAAATCTTGCACTTTACCCGCCTGTCCATCGTACTCCTTGATATATCTCATTGCTACATCTAACGTCATAAGAGCCATTTTTATTATAACGTGCAATTCGTCAACAATTATGCGAAATATTTTGCGTACGAAACAAAGATATACAGTTTTTTACGAAATCTCAGACGTAGTTTGTATCTAATCAACCGAATTGTCCTATTGTGGAGCTGCGTGATGTACGGCGGAACGACACTCGTAGATTCACTGCATTTGACGTAGACTTGGACGGAACTCGCTGCGACCAAAGGCAACCAAATTTCCAATTCCTTTTTGGATACTTTCTGGATCCAACCGATTTTGAATTCCGAGGAATTCCACCAATTTCGGATTCTTCTGGATCCCACCGCTGCCACCAAAAATATATAGTATCTCTGTTGCGAACTGGTAATTTGGTATGGTGCTGCTCCAGGATCAGGACAATGGATGAATTAATTACACGCAAATATGTCCTTTATATGTAATTAAATACTACTTATCTACTAATATCTTACAATATGTACAACTAATCGCTAACTTATTACAATAATTACTAACTAACAACAATACACTTAATTCTACGATGCTTGTGGTCGAAACCCGGAATTTACTTCGACGAAAATACGGAGGTTCGTTTTCAAAACTCAAATTACTCTCTTGCTAGCTCCATTCTGACTGCCCCTTTTTAACTTCCCCTCTACCTCATCACCTCGGTCTTGGTGTGAGTCCTCCCCTAATCTTTATGGAAAATTTCCAGAACTTATAAAACAAAATCCTCTCGGCGTCTCGGCACGATCCCTAAGTTCGAGCGTCTGCCCGCATGATTTAGATAAGCCAGACTAATGGTCCTAAATAAACAAAAACTAATCGGGTGTCCACTTAGTTTTCTTTGCCGACTCGTGAGAAACTCAAATTCTTTGAAACCAAAATCGCGAGATCACAACAATAGTCACCAATCAAACTCTCAACTTTATTCTTTTGACGTCTAGGAACCGACTCATATGATGGTGATAAACTAGTAGATATTCTAAGTGGAGTCAAATAGATGGTTTTATTACGGGCACGCTTCTCACCAAATACAATCCCCATCTTGATAGTAAAACACCAGCGTTAACACTAAATTATAAATGCTATCCAACCCTATTTATATCGTGCAGAGTTCTTTGCATCGATGAGGGTGTGAGGTTTATGTGACCCCACGTTAAACAGGGTGTGAGGTCTATGTGACCCCACGCTGAACAGGGTGTGAGGTCTATGTAACCCCACGCTAAACAGGGTGTGAGGTCTATGTGACCCCACGCTAAAGAGGGTGTGAGGTCTATTTTTAGTCAGCTTTTATCAGCTTTAATCAGCTTTTAATCAACTTTAATCTCATTGGGTTAGTTGGGTTAGCATTAGGAATGAGCGCTTCATTCCTATATATATATATATATATATATATATATATATATATATATATATATATATATATATCATATTAGTTTTATATTGCTATTATCCAGGGCTATTTCGGTTGGATATATTCTATTGTCTCTTTTAGTCTTAAATATGATTAAATTAGTCTTTTCTTTATTTAAAACTAGTTTATTTTAATTGAACCAAGATGATATTATTCTAATTGTAGAGTTAATGTTAGGTTCAATGTCATGTACATTTGTGTTTAATGATATTATGCTGGTGTCATCTGCATAACTGGTCAACTTCGTAGTTTTGTTTAGCTGCATATTGGGCAGATCATTTACATATAGAGTAAACAAGAGGGGTCCTAGGACACTCCCTTGAGGGATTACAATGTTTGTTGTGGTTGACTGTGATCTAAGCCTTCCTTCTGCTTTGTATATTTCGACTATTTGTTTTCTATTTGATAAGTAGGAAGAAATCCAATTTAATGGGATACCTCTAATTCCATACTTTTGTTGTTTTTTTTTCAATATCTTGTGGTCCACTGTGTCGTATGCCTTTGATAAATCTAAAAGAATTCCGCAGGGGATATAGCTTCTTTCAATTTGATAAATCGCTTCTTTAATAAATTCGAAGCATGCTGTATCTGTATTTCGGCATTTTATATATCCGTGTTGATGACTGTTTAATATGTTGAATTTTTCGTAAATGTTGATGATTCTTTTGCATATTAACTTTTCAATTATTATGGAAAATGATGTTTGCACGCTGATTGGTCTGAAATTTTTGATTTTGTCAATATTCCCTTTTTTATGTACAGGTACAATTTTAGAAAATTTGAGACAATTGGGAAAGATTCCTTCCTGCAAGGAGTTATTAATTAAGTGTACGAGTGGTTCTATAAAATTTCAGACTAACATGTTTTATAACGGACCTAGGTAGCTCATCAATTCCCGAGCTTTTTGTGTTTTTTAGGTCCTTATAATAATTTTCAATTCTTCTTCGTTGGTTGGATATAAAAATATTGATTCAGTGTTATTAATTATATTGTCATTATGAATGTTATTTTCTAAGTGTGCTGTCATTTTTTTAGGTTGCTCTGCGAAAAAACAGTTTATGGAATTGGGGTTGTGACTCGGTCCAAAAGTATGTGTTGATTTTGATTTAGTTTTAAGGTTTGATATTTCGGAAACTGCCGCCCATGTAGATTTTATTATGTTATCGCTGTCCGTAATACTACGTTCGTAATATTTCTTTTTTTCTTGTCGTAGTAACTTTTTATATCGTCTCAGTAGTATATTTCGGTTTCGTTTTAAGTCAGTGTTCGTCTTTGACAGTATGCAGTATAACTCTATACGTTTACGCATTTTTTCGATTGAGTTATTTGAAAAGATCTTTCTCTTTTTTTGTTTATCGGTTATTGTTTTTAGCGGAAAGCAAGTGTTAAAATGTCTTTTGAACGTTTGTGTGAACAGTGAACATGTGAACATTGTTTATCAACATCAGAATTTTGAGTGGCGAGAACTTCCTCCCACCCTTCTTTTTGCATAGCCTCCTTGAAATTTCCCATTTGATTTTCGGTGTAAGTTCTGATCGTTCTTATTGTGGGTTGCGTATTTTCGTGTTCGAAGATAATATATTGAGCAAGGTGGTCGGATATATGATAGTTTAATGTTTGAGTTATGTAGGGCGTCTCTTTGCTGATAGCTATGTTATCTATGCATGAGTTAAAGTTGGGATGGCTTGTTTCCTCAAATGTCAGGCACATATTGAATGAATCGAAGAGGGAAATGAAGTCTCTACTTTCAGTACTATTCTTCAAAATATTTACGTTAAAATCACCTGCAATTGTGCATTTTTTTCTTTTCTTTTTGTAGCTTATTTAATAGGTTATGGCGTTTTTGTAAAAATTGTTTAAAATTTGTTAGGGGTGCCCTATATATACCTACTAACACGACGTCCTTCATATTTAGGTTTAACTCAATCGCCATACATTCAAATACGTGACTTTTGGCAAGAGAGTTGATATCTGTTGATATCTGAGTTGATCCCTGTTTTTGTAACTTTTGGTTCGTTTACAATATATGACTACACAGCCGTGTTTCCGTTCAGTTCGGCAGAAATATGAGGCTAGTTGGAAGTTGTTAATTTTAATTATTTCTATTTGTTCTAAACTTTTTCAGTGCTCGGTCACTACTAGGAGTTAGCATTCGTTATTTTTGTTTAACATATACTCAATTTTGTCTGAGGAGTTTCCTATTGACTGACTGTTTATGTTTATTAGTCCGACACGAGTACTGGTGTTTTTGTTATTGTGAATGTAATTCAATTCCAGTTTCTTTATCTCACTGTTGGCCGAGTGATTGCCTGTGTAAAATATGCCTGACGGTTTCTATCTAAGCGGTTGAAATTCAGCCTCTCGTGCAAAATCCCTTCCGGCCAGAAATCAGAGCTATATACTTGATCTTTCAGAGAGAGATCCACTCCGACTTTGAAGCTATTATTGTTAGCCTTCTTTACTTTTGGTATGATATTTTCAACTATGAAACCTGATTCATCATGACCAGTTTTTTGTGATAGTTATTTAAGTACTATGTCCTCTGTGACATGGTCCCTTGTCCTAGCAATGTACAGCCATATTTTCTTGGTCTCAACTTTCCTTCCTACAAAAGCAGTGTTAATATCTTCTTCACTAACCTTAGCTTTACCAATCGATGCAAGGTGTCTTCTCCTTCTTCTTTGTTTGGCGAACCCTAGGTTTTCGGGGACTATAAGTTCTGTATTTGGGTCCACGTGGTCCCTGTTGTCCCTAATGGTATTATTTTCCTCCGATTTGTTTTGGGGTTCGTGTTGTTTGTTTATAGTTTTTGTGTTTGAGCGCGTATCCTTGTAGATTATTTCTTTTCCTGTCCTATCTTCTGCGTTTTAATCGATATCGTCGATAACGGGTACCTCGCTCTTTTTAAGTTCAATCTGTTTAGTTAATTCTCTAATTAATAATGACAGAGGGTCCATCTATTTGATTTAATATGTGATTCTACAGCAAACATTACCGTCTGCGATAGTCTCTCGTTTCTTTGCTTCAATTCTCTAATTTGTTCTGCCAAGTGACGATTTTCTTCATGCAGTGGTTCCATATGTTTTTTTATTATTCCAGATATACAGTTTTCAAAAACGTCGCTCTGGATGAAGGTGGTCAAGATGTCGGTCAGTTTTTCTGTGGGTATATTGGATCTAAGTTCCCTTGACATGTTGCATGTATTTATTACTACAATATTTAGTATGTGTTATAATATATCTAATAATTTTCTCTAATTCCTATAACTGTTCAATTTGATTGTCTGTCAAATTGACAATGATGAACTATCTTAAGGAATTCGTCGACGACAGGCTAATAAGCAAAGACCGATTTCCCCCACGTTCTTGTGATCTAACTCCTCTGGACTTTTTTCTTTTTCCATATTTAAAAAATCAGTATTCAGCAGTCCAGTGCATACAGTAGAAGATCTGCGAAACAATGTAATAAGCAAATGTGAAGAGATAGAAAACACAGTATTACAAAATGTGTTCGATAACATAAAACGGCGTATTAATTTGTGTATTCGTGAAAATGTACACCACATTCAACATATGTTGTAATGTTTGTTCTTCTTTGTTTATTTTATAATTCACAACACTATAAAATAAGTCAGTATTAAATTTATGAGAAGGCGTTTTATTTATAGCTAATGAAATTGTTGAACTTAACACTAAAAACAATGCGACAACCTCAAGACCACTGACAGCTACTTAAAAAATGACATTTGATAAATTGTTTAATTTTATGTCTGGAATTAAGAAATGACCTACCTCTTCAAATTCATGGCAAGAGTGGATTCCAAGACTTCTGGGACTCACGATATATTAATTTCAATAAATATTTTGAGAACTTTTTTTTATTATAAAGCTCGATTATTGTTTAATATATTAACGATAAAAGAACATTTCTCATTTTTGTGTTGAAACTTCACGCCTTGACTGGCTAGAAATGCCAAAACTTCATTGAACTGCGGAATTTGTTATCATCAATGAGAAACACTGGCGGTCGAAGTATAACTCAAGCACTCATTGTATTTTTAGTCAAGCTTCGCACAGGCAATTCAAATAAGTTGATATCTACAATTTTAGAGATCGAAGAAGAGTTAATGTCAATATATTGTGAACAAGTGACTCAATCTTTCGAAAAAGACATAACCTCTTCATTTTGGATTAAATGCAATATCCAGAAATGATCTCATTCAAAATCATACATCTGCGGTTGCTAAAAAGCTTTATAATATTCTCAATGGCAAACGCATTATTATTTGTGATGGGTCCTATGCTCGTCATGAGAAAAGTTCAAACAATGAGTGCTAGAGAAAGTCATATTCGGGGCAAAAAAAGTGCCGCTGTGTAAACCATTTACGATTTGTACAACTGATGGATACATTATCGATATGCTAGAACTGTATTATGCTACCCAAAATGATGCTATTATTATGAGAGATATTATAGATAATCGAAATGGTATATGTAATTTATTGAAACCTGGTGATGTATTTTTGGTTGATCGTGGGTTCCGTATAGATGCTTTATTGATGACAAGCCAAATACTATCGGATACAAAAGCTTTACGAGAAGCAGCTGGGAGTGTGCAAATGGACTTAGAACGATTGGTCATTCTACCAAACTACTACCAAACATGCTCGATGAATTTTCAGCAGATTTTCTCTTAAAAAGTGTGCAATTTTTATATTTTGATCGACTTCTCGATCCATAATAAAAAAAGTAGCAAGGGGTGTTGTTTAATGTAGGTTAGGATGTATACCACGAAGTGGCAGATAAATCAAACCGCTATATACTTGACAGATACAAAAAATACTTGTAATTATAACTATTTTTATTCAATTGGGAATCGTTTGGGAAGATTTGGGAATATAATTTTATTATTTAGGACTTATTAGTTATCATGTAATTAATTAATCTTTTTTGGACGTATAGTTAGCAGGTCTGAAATTAAATCAACATTATTTTTACGTAATTTGATAGTAATTTATTTGGGAATCACGTTAAACACGGATTTAGCATTTGGGACAGTATAATTTATTAATTACACCTATTTTTTCTTAGTTATTTTAGTCAACAGAACATCTGGCAACAGACGTAATTGACTGGCGGCAAAATTCAAACGTTGCTCCTTTTAAAATAATTAAATATATTTCTATTAATGCTATTTATGGGTATATTGTATAGCTATGTAATTAACGTTAGGTTTTCATCAATTCATCAATTTAATTTTTGTTTTATTTATGCAGAGTAAAAATTTGATTTTTTTTTAAGCTGCAATAATAGCGATAAAGATCTGTGCTCCCTCCAGTGATGCCAACTTGGGGGTTTTACCCCCAAATTTAGGGGGAACCATGTAAAGGGATTTTTTTAGGGGGTACAATTATTTAGGGGGAATTTTTTATCGGGTACATTATTTAAGAAATTTTTTTGAGGACGATAGATTAAAACGTATATCTTGAAAAAAAAAAAATGAAAAAGAAAAGAATGTATATATAATGACACAAAACATAATAATTTATAAACCCAAATAATGCGCAAGTGAGCACAAATAACATGAACTCACTACAAACAAAAATGCAGGACTCTATAAATATATAATTTATAGAGTAATATAAATTTTTAATATAAATACAATTTATATTAAGCCTTGATACAACCATTGCACATTGTTTAGAGTTGTGCTTACAAATTAACAAAAAACTTAAAAAAGCAAAAACAAAACTAATATCCCGTCACTAGCCCTCATTTAATACATATCTCGATAATATTTCAAGAATTGTGTCAACATTATGTCTAGGGGACAAAAAACGAGACATTTTATGAAACTTTTTTTTAATTTAAATTATTTCTTGTTTAACTTAAAAAAGAAAAGTTAACAAAAGAAGAATATAAAAAGCAAAAAATAATGTCACTATCATTTATAGTTCACACCTCTTTCATTGGTCGAATTTTTAATCTTTAATCAAAATAATAACGTATTTTATCTACGACCACTATTGTAAATGCACATTACTGTACAGTTTGTATGTAAATACATCATACCACAAAGATATGTAACAATCCGCCATTAATATTATGTAATAATTCAAAATCACCCATGAACGTTTGCTTTACGATTCGTTGATTTGTTGAGATGAGCTGCACGTTGATACTATTTTTAAATATAGTACTCCGTGATTTCCAAATAATCATTAAACGTTACAGCATTCACATAGAAGCTGTGATTCATTTCGTTTTTTTCACGTTTAAATCTAACGAAAACTACAAATAAGTACTAAATAAAAAGGTAACCATTATGAATGTATTTCTTTTCATTTCTATCAAGTTAAATAAGGTCGAAGGTGTTACATCAAACATATTATTCTTATTAAACAGAAACAAATTAGTGTGGTCGTAGATAAAGTATAGTACATAATTCGAGTTGCAAGGCAATTACGTACTCGCGGAATTAGGCGCTCCCCTCTACGCGGGTCGCGCGTAACCGTTCTGCTCTTACGTAATATGCTTCTTACAACTCTCATTACGTAATATACTATTAATACAAAAATTTGAGAGTAGTTTCGCGGAATGCAATAAGGTAATGTAATGATAGGTGTTTTTTTTTTACTCTTATCTCGTAAAAATTGAATATTTTGACATAAAATTCACACCCCAAGATTCAGTGTGTTTTGAAAAAGGTTCATTGCTATATATTATCACAAGACCTTCAGACTTTCATTATCATAGTTTTATATGATAAAAATAATTCTTAAAGGGAATTTGTGTTTGTATTGCTGTCAATCCCTTGCACTTTTGAGTTCATGGAATTGATGGAATAGAAATTCTTAAATCGCAGTTCAAAGCTATAGGTATTTTAAAGTAATTTACTCATAAAAATAATCAATTATTACTAAAGTGCAATTTACGTCTGGCAAAGCAGGAGGGTAACGGCTCGTGCTAATATATAACCAACATTTGAATTTTGCCGCCATATATATCAGTCAATGACGTCAGTTGCAGGTGTTCTGGTGACTAAAATAACTAACCAAAAAATAGGTTTAATTAATTAATTATACTGTCCCAAATGCTAAATCCGTGTTTAACGTGATTCCCAAATAAGTTACTATCAAATTACGTAAAAATAATGTTGATTTAATTTCAGACCTGCTAACTATACGTCCAAAAAAGATTAATTAATTACATGATAACTAATAAGTCCTAAATAATAAAATTATATTCCCAAATCTTCCCAAACGATTCCCAATTGAATAAAAATAGTTATAATTAAAAATATTTTTTTTACCTGTCAAGTATATAGCGGTATAAATCAATGCCTCGATCTAAGATAAGCTAAAGTGGCAAAGACTGTTAGTCTAACTTTGGTTAGGTTGCACAGCGCGTGGCAGAAAGAAAAAGGAATACTACACACGGCAAGAGCCGGCGAGATACAAAATAAGATAAAGCTGTAAAGCTGAATGTTGGTCTAACCTAGGTTAGGCTATTTGGTTGCATGCCACAGCTATTTGGTTGCCATGCTTGCAGCGCAAGATAAATTCGGACCATATGCGACCCTCGAACTCAAACGAAGTCGGAACTGATAGTAATAGAATCAAAAAACAATAACTTTAAAACTGTAATAGATGTAATAGAAACTCTTTCTGATCCATTAAGATCACAGTTATTTCTTTTTAAACAATTTGGCCATTTTAAAATCTTCATGGCCTATAACGTTCACACTGGATTTTTTTAAATAAAGAAACTACTTTGGAAATCAAGTCAAAGTTGACAACATCAACGTTAGTTGAGTAATTTATTGGTGATGATGATTTTTTTTGTGAGACTTTCAGTAACAAAATTTTGAAATGTGTTGCTAATTGTCTAAAATCAAAAGAGTGATATTGGAAATCAAGAGTAAACAACTTTCATAAAAGGAGGTTACTATATATGATAAAGTGATGTTAGTAACTAAGGCTAACAACTTTTACGAAAAAAGTCTTTGTCGTAACAGCTGATTTTTTTTGAATTGGTTATGTTATTTGTCAAACTTGACCACAAAAACGTCAATTCCGTAAAACGTTGGTGAGATTGTGTTTGACTATGTTGGTAACTCAACTTGATTAAAACAATATATGTTGGCTATATTGAACGTCAAAGTTTACAGCATCAATGTCATTTGATTAATTTAAAGGTTGTGAAATTTTTAGTGAAATCTTAAGTAACTTTTATGCAACAACTAATTTTTTTTCGTCAATTTTGTAAGCCTTAATAACTAATATCACACTATTAGATATAGTAACTTTTTTCATGAACATTGGCTACTGTTTATTTCTAATAGCACTTTTTAATTATAATAACTTTCAGACAATTGGCAACACTATATGATTAAGTTCATTTCAAAAGTGTTTGATTATATTATTTTTTTGGCCTCCTGAATTGTAAAGCTAGCTTTGACAACGTGTATACATCAAGCGAAACTAGGATTTTACTCACAATGTTGCAAAGTACGGCTACGATGCGGTAAAGTGACCAGTAAATTTTAACCTTTCAGGGACACTTACAAAAAATAATTTATAAGCATAAGACAATAAAATCTAATTTAGAAAACGCTACTTTACACCATATTTGTCACAATAATGTAGAAAATATGTAGTTGATTTGCCTATTATCACTAGCTTCCTTTTTACTGGGCCATTCATATTAGCAGCTACAAACACTGTAATACGCTCTTTGGAGAATTTTCCTCCTACACACTTTTCTCCTTTAAATTTCAAAGTTTTATCTGGAGTCAACTTAAAGAAAATTCCGACTTCATCAGCATTAAAAATGTCACTTGGAGCGTACTTTTCTTTAAATTTTGGCCACACTCTATTAATCCAGTCGTCAATAACATTCGTATCAACACTTCGTGCTTCTCCATTAATTTTACCATAGTTGATATGGTGACGTTGCTTGAACTTTCCGAGTCATACTTCTGATGCTTTGAAAGCCGTTAAGCCATGTTCTTCAGAAAATTTATCTGCCTTAGCTTTCACGATCGGCCCCGAGACAGGCAAGTTATTCAGGCGCTGTCTGTGAAACCATGATAGCATAGCTTGATCCAAATCTTAGGTTTTTTTAGGTTTTAGGTTTCTTTAATTTCTTAGAAGATTTTCCATCCTCCTCTGCCTGTAGAATTTGTTCTTTGTTTTTCCATATTGTAGACACGGTAGAGCGACTGAATCCAGGCGTCTTCCAACATCACTTATTTTTTCTCCCGCCTCTATTGCGCGTATTAATAAAACTTTTTCGTTAATACACAAAGATTTTCTCTTACTCGCCATGTTCACAGTTTAAAAGATTGTGACCAACTAAGAATATGATAACGTATATATAATGCATAACAACCTAAAAACAGTCTAGCAGCCGAGGTAAACACGTGCAAGATAATTACAATAAACAAACAAACGAATTTCTTAAAATCTTCGGTACGGATGATGCCGACAGTCGAGGTAAATACGGGTTAGACAATAAAGCAATATAATAATAAACACAAGAACATACACAGTTGCAGTTATTATTAATTTTGGCAACGTAGAAAATTCTGTTTATTGCTTAATAATTACGTATTGTTGTCGTTATGAAGAGGCTATGATGCTACATAGAGTGCTACATAGAGTGTATCATTCTATGGACAACAAGGTAAACCAACCAAAGTCAAGTAATTTCGATGTTTTAATGAGTTTGTCGTTAAATCGAGTGACGTTACATCGAGTTTACATTGTATTTGAAAAAAAGTTCGATGAATATCTTAAAAAAATAATAAAGATGTTATATATTTACTTAATTTCTACCTCTATTATGATAAAAAATACAAACGAATATTAATAGAAGAAACATGTAAATAAAAAATTAACTTGTAAATAAAATAAGAAAAGTGTAAATAAAAAATTAACGTGTTTAATTTTACCATGAAGTCCTATTTGTTACAAATATTTTTCTATTACCTCTCTTCTTTTGTAAATTAAACTTAATAATTGAACGAACTTACCTAAGTGAAGTTCTATTATAATTATACGAAGTGCTTCGTCCTCAAGATTAGTACCTGAAATGTTTAAACTACCTGTAGATATTGAGAGTACAGGTTCAGGAAATATCCTCGAGAACAAACAATAGCCTTGAATTAATGTCAGTTTCTTCATAGAGAGGACCGAAGAACCTATCTACAGGTTATCGCACTCGCTAATGAATTACAATCCTCCTACAATTGTTTGATTATAGAATTTTCGGAATGTACGAGAGGTACCACTCCCAGTTCTCCATATTTCGTCTATATTTTCTGCTAGCTAGAAGGCTTTTATAGCGCGTACTATGCGCTGAAAAGTGGACACATCTATTCCACTGTCCCTTTGGTGTGAATTTAATTCAATGCAAGGGCTTAAAGTCTGGGTTAACACAACCTTGTGCGGTTCTTTATAACTGATAGAATGAGTATTCGTGTTTCGTAGGTCCTTGGACCTATTAATGTAATCAATTAGAGTCGTAGCCGGTCAAACTTTTCATGGGAAAAAAAGGTAAACATAGCACTGTTTGGTTAGCCTCTACTCTAGATGTCTTGATCGAAACTAGTATCTTTATAATAACTTTAGATGAATTAATCTCAACACTTATATTACTTATATTTATCCTTGAAAGGGTTTGTACTCTATGAGCTCTATTAGCCACAGGAACGGGCTAATAGAGTTATGGATTTTCTTGAGAGCTTTTTCAGCGAAAGTTCTTCATCCAAGTACCACTCAACCAGGGAGTCTAAGACAACTGGTATATCTAACGTGTTCCGTCGTGTAGCTAATAATATAATTATTCTTAATTATTTTTAAAACCTTTACGTCTTTTATACAGCCATAAACAATCTATTTTTATGGATGTAAGTTCTTTTATTTTATTTAAATTTTAAATACATTTAGTTGTTTTTCGATTTATTTATGGCTGGAAATTTCCAAGCCTTATGTAAGAGCTTATCCTCATGTCTAGGCCATATTGTTGGATACTTAAGTTATTTGCTAGTTTTTTATCTACTTATAAATGTAAATGTATTGTGTAGATATTTCCCATAATAATGTTTTTGGGTCTTTTTGCTGATCAGCTTATATATTTCATAAGTTACCTGATGGGATAGTTTTTTGTCTGCATTTTAATCCTATAATTACAAAATAATTTGTGGAAATATTTGTAAATCCCATTTGTAAATTGCCCATCCAGCTAGAAAGTCTTGCACTTTTCTCCCCTTCCCTGCATAGTCTCCGAAGTGCAGGACTTGCTAATTATCCCGCCTTCTAATCACTTTCCTGTTTCACTATTCGTTTTTTCCTACCCCGAATTTTCCGAATTCCGAATTTTCCTACCCCTGATTTTCCTACCTTGTAGGTGTAACTCCTAGATTTATTTTAGCATAAAATAGATTGTGTTATCTCTTGTGCCAAGTTATTCGAGTTATTCAAGTTTCATACTTTGTAGCGCACAGTAGCATTTTGTTTTAAGTTAAGTTTAAGAATAAAATCGAATAAAATTTACAATCGTGCCTCTTTTAATATAAGAGTTACTTATATTCTTAACTCAATTCAACCAATCACTTAATTCTTTCTCCTACATCATAAAGACTTTTTTGGTGCAAATATAACATTAATTTGCACGTAACATCAGACGGTATAGAATTTTTTATTCTGTTGAAAGTGATCTTATGACATTTATCAGAGTTCAACTGTAACTTATTAATATCGCATCAACATGAAACATTATTTAGGTCATATTGCAATGATTCGACATATCTTAAACTATCAATAATTAGGAACATTTTAAGATCGTCAGCAAACAGAAGAAATTGACTCTGAAGGATGCTACAATCTACATCATTGATGAATAAATTGAATAACATTGGTCCTATATGTGATCCTTGAGGCACCCCTGAGTTACTGTAATCGGCATTTATATGTAGTTTCCATATTTATCAAATTGTACTCAAATTGAGGTAATCCAATCCGAAACTTGACCACTTATACCAATAGCATTAAGTTTTGCAATTAATAGTTCATGATTTATATGATCAAATGCTCGCGCCAAATCTGTATAAATTGCATCAACCTGTTTCCTATTATCCGAAGCATTTGTAATGTAAATTTGATATAAAATTAGATTAGTGCAAGTAGATTAACCTTGGCTAAAACCATGTTATTGATTGGAGATAATGTGTCTGCAGTCCCAAGAAACTTTTTTCGTTGTCAAGTTATCCAGCATCTTTGGAAGTTCAGACTGATTGCATACCGCCCTGTGATTCTATACATTATTATGACACCCATTCTTTAATATAGGTTTAAGATAACTATGCTTCCAAAAGTGTGGAAATTGTGTGGTTCTTAAAGACGCATTAAACAGTGAGTGTATGGGTTTAGCCAATGTAAAAATACATATTTTAATATAGAGAGGGATTTCATCTGGACCTGTTGTTAATTTCCAAGGCATTGACAAAGTGAGATCGATTATTTCTTCAATATTTACTGTTTAAAAAAACAAAATATTAAATCTAAAAATACATTTCTAGAGTTGGGAATAATACTATTCACTTGATACAAATTATGGTAGCTGAAAGCATTCAGTAGTGCCAGGGCTGGAGAATTTTTAGGACAATTTACATTCGCACAAAAATTGTCGCTACCCCACTTTGCTTCAGGAATGTGAAAATCTCCACAAAGAATCAATTTGTGATCAGGGCTTAGTATTTTAGAAATACTATCAACGACTTTGACATGTTCTAAGTAAAGATCCAATCTAGTTGAAGGTGCAATATATACACCTCCAATAATGTACTTATCTTCACCTAGAGATAGACTGATGAAAAGTTGTTATACACTTCACAAAGTAACCTTATTCATGTTTACAGAGAAGCATTTTATAACTGCTATTTATATTCCGCCATCACAGGTTTTTACAGAGTCAGTTTCGTCTCTATCTAGCCTAAATAACACAAATCCTTTCAATCCCAATTTGAAACCAGAAATGTCTTTAGTGAGCCATGTTTCTATTAGTATAATCACATCATAAACTGAACAAAAAGTAGTCTGTAATTCCAATAGTTTAGTTCGCATTACCCCACATTTTGATAATAACAAGACACTTCATTGTTTTTTACTTTTTTGGAGATTGCTTAACTATCTGAGGCATGCCATTTTTGAACCTAATAACTACATCATCTTCACCATTCCGTTTCCTCTCCTTCACTTCTTTCTTCAAATTATTCCAGTTATCCATTTGACCAGGTGTCAGATCAGCATTAACAAAAATCATTTTATTTCTCGGAGCATCCTTCTTCTATGTAATAACTTTGTTAGCCTCTTCTGCACACGTAAAGACTATCTTAATAGCACGGACTACCTTTTATTATTTTTTCCCACTCTTAAAACCTTACTGATGTTCAGGTCTTCATTTGTAACCTGTTTTGCTAATTCCTTTGCTACATTTAGATCTGATGAACCACCTTCAGGAAGATTGAAGATCATTACATTCTTAGCTCTCTTTTGCCTTTCATAAATTTTATCAATGATCACATCTTCACTGATTAAAGAACAGAACAGATTAACCCTTTCGCTACTGGAACCGGATAAAGCAGTAAAATATTTTCGTGCCCTGTGTACGGGAACCGGATTAATACGCAAGTGTCTTTTTTGTACTTAATATGGGAAATTAACTTATCCACTGTATTATAATTATCATATACCTACACTACTAAAAATGTTATAGACACATCAAAACTTGATTTCAGAGTAATCCATTTTTTTGGCCCAAACTACGGGAACCATATTAATCCGCTTGCATCATTTCAATGAAGCCCCTTCAAAAAAAGCATAAACCAGAACTGTCCAGCCTTTCATTTATAATTCCGGACGTATGCTAAGCCTACCAAGAATTGAATTGCGTATTATTTTGGTTACCCATTAAGAAAATAAAATGAAACGAGTAAAATAAAATAAATGAATTTGAAACTACTACAGACTACGGAAACCGTATTTATACGCAAAGAGTAAGTACCTAACTACGGGAACCGGGCGAATACGCACTACCCCGTACACAGGGCACGACGGGTAGAAAAGCACCCCATAGCGAAAAGGTTAAAGAACATTTTAGTTTTTATTTTCAAATATAAAAAGTTCATATTATTCCCTGATGATGGCTAATTTTTAATATAAATAAAGGGCCGAAACTAGTCGATAATAATAGTAATTATTCATTTTCTTGAAGAAAATCAAGTATATACTAAATAACAAAACCAAATTATTAGTTTACATCGCCCAGTTGATTTTTTTGCATTTTTTTGCTAAAATATGCCAATATTGATAAATATCATATTCTGATTTCATATTTTGTCTCTGAATGTCATTCCCGAACATCCTTAATATAAATGTGAATTATTTTAAATTCGATTCGACTGTTATTTTTATTCGTTAGGCTTTTACCGCGCGAAAGATTTCAAATAAGCTTCATGATTTAAGCCAAAGAGTATAAGCCAATTATATATAAGCCTTATCGCCAATTTTTACAATAAAATATTTTTTTAAAATATGAAATAATGATTTTTGTATATTAATAATTTTTTTTAATAAAATTCTTTCTAAATTTAAATTGATTAGAATGGATTTTACCGCGCATTTGATGTTTCATGACTGGACAGAACCGCTAGAGGCGTTGAAACACGTATACTCGTTTTTAACATTGGCGATAATGGGAGCCTTCCCCTCCATCTTGTACTCTTTGATTCAAGCATTTTAGGTTAGGATTACGTTTTGTACCACTTGTTGCAAGCGTGTTTTTATCATCGTTTGATTTACCTAAAATACATTTATTAAAAACTTGGTACGCGAAGGGTAACTGACGTTCTTCTATTCAATTTACCTAAATTATTCAAGGTAAGTAAGGAATCCTTGCAATGTTGAGTAGAATTATAATAATTAATTTGTTGTATAAGTATGTATATTTTTTCCCTTTACTTATAGGTTTATAAAAATTCCAAAATATTTACATTTACACATAAAAACAATACATATAATTTATAGCTAATAAACCTAAATATATCATCATTCCATCCATCATTCCTATCCCTAAACTGATTAGCAGCTTCGTGCCCCACATATTCTTCTTCTTCTCCTTCTTAAATTTCTTCATTCATTCGATCTCTCTTCCATCCTCATTAAAAATTTCTTCTCTACTCTCATCTCTCTCTCTCTCTCTCCCGCAGCATTCATTCAACAAGTGCTCTATCCTCTCCTTTTTTTCTCTGCACATCCTGCATATTCTATTCCTATCCTCCATCCAATATTTATTCTCTCTCTCTTCATTTCCACATCTAAATCTTGCCATTTTTACTCTCTCTTCCTAGGTACTTTGGCAGTTCTTCCGTTTTTATTTTTTTCATATTTTACATTGTACCTAGACTCCCTAATTCTTGTCCTTCTTTCTTGCACTTGCACATCTCTTTCTCTCATTTCACAGCATTATTTCTATCTCCACACCTGCACACCTGTTTCTTTCGAGATATGCCTCCCTCTCTTTCCACACCCCCTTTCCTATTTCTTTCCTTGTTTCTTTCAGACACTCTTGCAAAATTATGCAGTCTCCTCTCTCTATTATTCTCTCCTCAAAATTTATTGATCTCTTTCCTGCTTCTATTTTTATTCCATATCTCTTTGTTTCCTCAATCACTATATACCCTGGTGTCTCTCTATCTACTCCTAGCAGCCATTTCACATGTTTTTCTTGCACCCTTTCAATTCCTTCTTGCTCTCTCCATCCCCATATTTCCCCTCCATACATCATCACGCTTTTCACCAGGCTATCAAACATCATTACTCTCCTTCTATAGTTATGTACGAATTTTTTCCCTCATATTCCCCATACTGCCTATTAATTCATTACCTTTTTTGACCAGCTCTTTCACCTGTGCTGTTGCTGTCTTTCTTTCATTAAACACATATCCTAGGTACTTACATTCTTTCACATTTTCACAATTTTCTCCTTCTCCCATCTCCACTCATTTACTCTTCTTCTACCACCCCCTTTTCTAAACACCATCATCTTGGATTTCTCAACATTCACCGTCAGCTTTTTCCTTATATATTTCTCCATACTTACCATTTCTTTCATACCTTTCTCCTCTCTCGCTAGCACCACCAAATCGTCCGCGTATGCTAAGGACCACAGCGTATACTAAGCCTACCACAACTCCCGTCTGCACCTTGCTGAACATCTCTTCTATATCTCTAATAGACGCTACAAACAGGCTGGGGCTTAGTAGGCAGCCTTGTCATACTCCCTTATGAGTCTTAAAACATTCACTCACCCTTCCATCAACTCCCACTCTACTTATCATCTCTTCATATATCTCTTCTATTTTTGTTATCAGATGCTCATTTATCCCCTTCTTTCTCAAGCATTCCCACATTGAATCTTTTTCCACATTATCAAAGGCCACCCCTAAATCTTGCCATCCCTCTTTTTTATTTCATTCCATACTATGAGATTCAAGATATATAAATTGTCCATGGTCCCTCTACCTTTCCAAAATCCCGCCTGTCCGCACGGTAACACACCCCGCTCCTTCATCTTTCCATTTCCTTCATCAGTCTCTCTTCCACAATCATCGCGTAAACCTTATATGCCATATTGAGAAGAGTGATCCCCCCATAGTTACTAACTATATCCCTTTCTCCTTTGTTATATATGGGGCATATTATCCCCTCTTTCCACTCCTGTGGGAACCCTTCCACACTCCATTCATTATCTCTAACAACTTGTCAGCTTCCTTTTCAGTTCCATATATCCATTATTCATTCTGTATACCGTCCGTCCCCGGTGCCTTTTACCTTTTCAGTTTTCTCAGTTGTTCTAATTCTTCTCTTGTTATCTCTTCTATTTCTCTCACTCAGAGTTGTCTCTTTTTCTTTTCTTGTCTATTTTCATCACCCCCCAGTAGGTCACTGAAGTATTTTCTCCATTCCTTCATAGTAATTCTATCACTCACTCTTGCTACTTTTTTCTTTCTTTCCCTATTTATGTATTTCCATACCTCTTCTTCCGTCTTTATGCCCTTCATCTTTAGTTCTTGTTCCATCCGTTTCTTCTGCTTCTTCTCTTTGCATACTAATCTGTATCTCTTGAGTGCTCTCTTCTACTCTTCCTTAGCTACTTTTTCTCTTTTCCAATTTCTTAGTTTCTTTCTTACTGCTTGCTTTCCTTCGCTGCATTCTTTATCCCACCACTCGTTTTTCCAAGACCCCACCTTCTCTCTTGTCTCTATCACTTTTTTTCTGCTGCGTTTTTTACGTAATCGCCCAGTTTCTTCACTTTTTCGTTTATCCCTTCTTCTTCGTATCTTGCCTCCCTAAGACTTGTTCTATAATTTTCTTTTCCTTCTTCCTTCACACTTCCAACTTTCTCTCTTCCTTTTGTCTTTACTTTCAATGGCATATGGTCCAATTCGACTCCAATTCTCCCACCTTGAATTGTTCTATTTCATCCCATGCTTCTTCATTCACCCTAATATAGTCATTAACTGTCTCCCCTCTTGGTCCAATATACCTGTACTGGCCCTTTCTCATATCCTATGCTGTTTCCATTAAGTAAGGCCCACCCTCTTTCTTCTACTAAACTAATCAGTAGTCTCCCTTCTGCGTTTTCTGTTGCATCTTTTGCTGGTCTTCTTTCTATTGTTGTTTGTTCTTCTTCTATCCGTCTTCCTTTTCCCCCAATTCTTGCGTTAAAATCTCCCCTATTGACCAGGGTTCCTTCTTATTGCTCTTTTACTCACTCTTCTATCATTCTCTTCGTTTCTTTCATAGTTCTACTGTATATTGTTACAATTCTCTATTTTCTCTGTTTACTTTTTACCGTTTTTTTTTTCTTTCAATAATCCCTCTTACTTCTTTTGCTTCGGTTCCATTTTCATCTTCCAATCCCTATTTCACCCCCTTATTATCCCACCTTTAGCTCTCCTGCTTTTCCTCTCTGCATATTGACACTTCCACTTAAACTCTTTCGGCATTCTTTTTTCCAATTTTTCCCACCCCTTCTCTTCCATCCACGTTTCTACCATTCCCACTATGTCAAATTTTCCCAAATACTCCCAAAACTCATTGTCTGTATTTTATACCCGATGAGCTCCAGAATACTATTCTTATTTGCTCCCTTTTCTTCCTTATTTCTCTCAATGTTCGTTTTCTCTTTTGTGCACTGTCGTCTTTTTCTTGTGTTCTTAGTCAAAAGTTTGCTGTATTTAGCTCCCGCGTTTCTTCGTCCCACTTAAACCCTTTTCCCTCTAGCCATATCTTTTTATAACTGACTTTCACCTGCAGTCCTTTTTGTCACACTTCTTTGGCTAGCGCTCTTAATTCCTTCTGTATGTCTCTTTCCCTCTTCGTCAGATCATCTTCTATGTATACTCTCTTCCCCTTTTTTTTTCTCTTAGTTTCCTCTTATTTTCCATAACTTTCCGCTTTTCACCCCTGCTCCCAAGTTCCGCCACCAACATTTTTCCTCCACTAACTTTATACATCTCTTTCACCGTCACTTCTACCTCTAATTCTGCCTACCTTCATCCATTTTTTTCTTGTTCTCACATTCCTCGTCGTCCAGTCCCGTTACGACAATATTCTTTTTTCTCATTCTTTTTTCCTCTCCATTTTTATCTCTAATCTTTTCATTTTTTCTTTTAGTTCCTTCTTTTCTCTTGACCACTTTTTTTTCCTTTTCACACAACATAGTTTTCAAATGTTTCAGTTCCCGTCTCATCTTCCGATTCTCCTCCTTTTCATCCTCCATATTTTTTTTCAGCATCTCTTTCATTTGAGTCCTGTGAAGTTAGCTACCGAATTTGCAAAAATATAATATTATACGAAATAGTTCTAGAGTACTCTGTGCAAAATTTGAATATTTCTGCAGAATTTCGCGAAAAAAATGGACCACGCTTTAAACCATGATTTAAAAAAACACGCTTGTATTAACCCTTTGGGTGGATTTGACAGCTGAGACTCATCTTGCATTCTCTAAATAAATACCTATCCCAAAGAGTTTAAATACACCAAAAAGGGTGGAAATAAATAGATAGGAAAAGATCACTATATAAATTTAAATAAAATCATGACATTTGTGACTATAAATAAAAGCGTGGAGCGGGCACGAAAATTACATCAGTAGTAGTTTCAACGCCCAATTCTGCAGAACTATTCAAATTTTGCACAAAGTACTCTAGAACTATTTCATATCTCCGGGAACTCCCGATGTAATATTATATTTTTGCAAATTCGTTTGCTAACTTCACAGGACTTTTCATTTGCTCACCCATTTCCTTTTTAACCGGTGATCTTTCCAATTTTTTACTTTTTCGAAACGGGTTAATTCTTTCTTCCGATTCTCGTCTTTCTTCTCTTTATCTTTTATATTCCTCGTTTCTCTCACTATCACTTTTTTCTTTCTAATTCGTTTTCACGATTTCTTAATCGCTTATCTTAACGCCGCAAAAACACGCGCCACATAAAAACGAGGTCCACAAAACCCGCTCCACAAAACACGTCCGCTCGGTTCAACTACTCGATTTGGAATCCCAAGAATTAATTTGTATATATACGGTTTGTTCAATTAAGTCCGCATCATGTAGGAAACTTGTATATTATTAATTTTAGGAAAAAAGTTATCAAACAAGCTGTGCATGGTCTAAAACAGGGGTTCCCAAAATGCGACCCGCAAAGTCCGTGAATTCGACGCGCGATATCGATACGATATATTATATTTTTATAAAAAAATAAAAAAGTATATAGTAAAATGAATTAAAAATATTACAAATAAGATATAATTAAATATTTTAATATTTAAAAAAAAAATTTACAGAGCTTTAATTACACATTTGTTTAGAAATATAATATAGTAGTCTCAAATAGATACAGAACTGTTAACATTTAAGACATGCAATTTGAATTGATAGAATTACAGGAAAATATCGATGCTAAGAATTCTTATCGGAACAATTCCTTAATTGATTTTTATAATGGATTATCATGCGTGAATTATCCGAAATATGAAAACATGCTCAATAAATGTTTTCATTATTTGGGAGCACATATATTTGCGAAAAAACTTTTTCAATTATGAACATAATAAGTCGAAATTAATATCAAAATTGAGTGATAATCAAGGACAAATAAGCAAAGTTTAATGACATCATTAAAATAAAACATCTACACAAGTCGCACAATAGGGTACAAATGAATAAATTCATTACAAGTTTTTAAATTCACATTATTTTTGTTAGTGTTAATTAATAGTTGTAGTTTGTAATCATTGTTGCAATGATTAAAAATATTCAATAGTTATAAATTTTTATAATAAGATGGCTTTAGTTATTTATATATTTTTTTGTTTTGTTTTAATAAATATATAATTTAAGATTTATATTAAATTTATAATATTAATAAAAAATAATTCAAAAGTTAAGAAGAAGAAGTTAAATGTATTTAACACGTCGTGGTTATTGTTTTGATTTTATTCCGTTCTTTTTTGGTCCGACAAAAAAATCGGTAATACTGAATTGGCCCGCCTAAGTAACTTTGGGAACCCCTGGTATAAAACTTAAAATACAACCATCAGATATCAATTTTTTAAGCCGTATACGAGATTTGTCAAAAAATATAAATTTTACTCAAGGGTAAAGTCAATTTATGTTCGAAAATAGCGACAATTGTTATTAAGAAAAGTTGATCATAATTGGAAACTATTGTCAGATATCCAATATTATCCATCCAACATGAAAAACGATCTATAATATTTTTTGATTATTGTTATTATTAACTTCACTTATTATTATTATTAACACTTGAGTCATTTCATGTTCACTTTCTGAAATGTTTGTTTCTGAGTGATCATTATTTCTTAATGCATCGGCAATGTCCGTTTTAAATTTATCCATGTCCAGTGGGGCTGCCCATGCTCGATTGGCCGTTCTCTTTGTAGGTTTGTACCTTTCTTTTCCCAGGTCTATTTGGATTTTACTTCTTAACATTCTGTGGTCACTTCCCGTTCTGCAGTTTGTTGAGTACTGTTACGTTTTTTGACTATTTGTTTATTATTGGAAATTATAAAATCAATTTCGTTGCGAGTTCTACCGTCTGGGCTTTCCCAAGCCCATATTCTATTAGGTTTTTTTATTGAAGAAACTATTCATTTGGTAGAGATTGTTTTGTAAGAGAAAGTCCACCATCGTTTTACCGCGAGCATTTCTTCCCTCTGATCCGAAGTTTCCTAGACAGATCTCCGACTGATTTTGTTTAATAGCGATTTTAGCGTTAAAATCGCCGCATGCTATGGTGAACTGGGTTTTCATGTCCCCCAGAGCCAAACATATATCTTCGTAGAATATGTCCACTTGGTCGTCTTTGTGGGATGACGTCGGTGCGTATACTTGTATTACTGCTCTTATTGAGGTTTAGTATTAAAGAAGCTACTCTTGTTGAGAATTTCTTTACTGATTAGAAAGCAATTTCCTCCTTCTGATTTGTCGGGTTCTCCAACATATTAAAGGAGATGCCCAGATTTTTGTTTTAATAGATCCTCGCCTCGCTTTCTGACTTTACAGAGGCCTATAACGTCCCACTTCAATCTCCAGTTCGATCAAGGTATCATTCGATAATTAAAATAACTCGACTACTAATAATTCGATTATCTAAAATCTAATACATTCGATTATGCCCATCACTAGTAACATTTGTCCACGTCTGTGGTACATATCCGGTTGAAAGGGCGTTGAAACTACTACTGATGTAATTTTCGTGCCCGCTCAACGCTTTTATTTATAGTCACAATTGTCATGATTTTATTTAAATTTATATAGTGTACTTTTCCTATCTATTTTTTTCCACCCTTTTTAGTGTATTTAAACTCTTTGGGATATGTATTTATTTAGAGAATGCAAGATGAGTCTCAGCTGTCAAATCCACCCAAAGGGTTACTACAAGCGTGTTTTTTTAAATCATGGTTTAAAGCGTGTTTTTTTATATAATTTATTGAAAATTCACCTGAGTTTAGAAAGGAAATGTTTTAGACATTGGATAGATTGCATATCTTTCAATGTATTAGCATGTTTTATTTAAAATTGAACCTAGAACTATTTGTATAAGAATATTAAATCTTCCTTCTCTGCAATACATAATTGTTCAAAATTACAATTAACGACTTAACTACAACTTTTTAACCCTTTCTCTGCGAATTACTTTTTTTGAACTGATGTGATTGTGTGCTCAATATTCTGAACATTACATTATAGCCCGTGCGGAATACTTTTATAACTTTGTATTATTTGCAATAATTTGCCAATATTGCCAAATTTTCAAAAACCAAAAGCACTATTCAAAGCTAATTTTGTTTTTTTTTGTTGATTTGACTGGACAAACTTTGCAAAATTCATTTGTTTTATGTCAAAATTAAACAAAAATGTCAAAATAATTGCCAAATATTGCAAAATTTTCAAAATCTCATCAACACCAAAATCTCTATTTGAAGCAAAATTTGTTATTTTTCGTTGATTTGAATGGACAAACCTTGCAATATTCTTTTGTTTTATGTCAAAATTGGACGAAAACGTCAAAATAATTTGCAAAAATTGCCAGATTTTCAAAACCAAAATCTGTATTCGAATCATTTTTTTTTATGATTTGAGTGGACAAACTTTTCAAAATTCATTTGTTTTATGTCAAAATTGTAAACAAAAAAATATTATTTATTTATTGTTATGTTTAAAAAAGCCACAATTAATTCATGCAGTCTGTAGACTGCTACAGCAATCCATAACATCTGACCACCCAATGAATATATATATATTAATATATATATATATATATATATATATATATATATATATATATATATATCTGAGATATATATTATTTTTCCAAAAGTCTTCAATTTTGTTTTCTTTTTTTGTATAAACAGATGGCTAACAGAAAATCTGCAAGGAATAAATCTGGACCAAAGGCAAAAAATCAGGAGGAGAGTAGTAGTAGTGGAAGGACAAGGAAATCTACGGGGAATAAATCTAGACCAAATAGAGGAAGAGGAAGGAGAAGAATTACCCTATCATCAAAATCCTTTACGCAAAAACAATTTAAAAAAGATAATAGAAAAGTTGAAATTATAGTTGGATCAAAAAAATCCGTGGTAACAGTGGGCATGTTACGCGAAATGAAAAAGCTACAACAGATCACAGGATATTTGATTCCTAAGTTGCCCTTTTGCCGACTGCTCCGGGAGGTGATGCAAAACTACGGCCAATTTTGGATTCAACGTGAAGCCATTGCTGGGGTTCAATGCGCAGCGGAAATGTATTTGACTCAGTTGTTTGAAGATGGCAATTTTTGTGCGGCCCATGCTCGTCGCATTACTTTAATGACTCCAGATTTGAGATTAGTTTTAAGATTGCAGTCACGGACTGATCCCCTTGCCCAATATTAATATTTTGTATATTATTATTTTTTTCTTAAAAGCGAGCTCGTTGATTTGGATTTTTATGTTTAAATAATGAATCTTGTGACCGCTTTCTTTGTATAAGAATAATAATTACTATTTACTATTAGATCAAATAAGTTTGATAATAACCAGCAAAGATAAAATAAGTTTGTTCAAATACTTAACCAAAATGATAACACCTAAGAATATTTAAGAAACCAGAATCTAACAGGAATCTTAGTTTCTATATATTTCATAGCCATATGCCCTTTGTTACATACGCACTGATTTTTGTATTTTGTTTATTTTATTTTTTTATCTGGGGCTTCACACGAGTCTCGTTTCTGATCTCGTTCCGGGCAGCGGTAACATTTTCTTCATAAATTTGAACTCGAGCAACCCGAACTTGCCCGAGCTCAGAACGAGCAGTACAAATTTATGAAGAAAATGTTATGGCTTTCATGTGAAGCTCTAATTTTATCATTTTATATTCTTGGGTGATTTTCACAGTGAGTAGTTGTAGATCTAAAATAATGTGACTTACATGTTATAAGAATGGGATTCTAAAAAGAATTATTAACAATGTAATATCAAGATTGCATTTCTACTGTGTAGTCATGTAATGTCATACATAGCCAATATTTAATTTACTGTGAAGCTAAAAGGTTCTTTCAACTTGTGTGTTTTTGAAGTGAGTAATGATTTTTTATCTTTAAGCATAAATTGAAGACCTCAGGGAAATCACTTTGCCAAGAATTTTCCGGAGAACGTTCTTTAGGTTAAAAATACGAATTTTCCTCTAGAGGCAAATCTTGTGACCCGAAAGATTCTTCCACAGTATAAATATGCCATGCGATAGCATAACCCAGCAGCTAAATGTGGCATGGAAATCTTGATTTGAGACAAAATGTGACTTGACACGTTCTTTCACTGAGGTCTTATGTATCTTATCTATTTTATGTATCTTATACATTTTATTCCAATTTTAAAAATTCAACTAACATGAAGACCTCAGGGAAAGAACGTGTCAAGTCACATTTTGTCTCAAATCGAGATTTCCATGCCACATTTTGGATTCTGGACTATACTATAAATACGTATATAATTATAAACATGTTAAATATATCTTTTATATATTCATAAATATACATTTTTTTAAATCTTTATTATTACTTTAACACAATGCAGTTGCTCTGAATTGAAAAACTCACTATATTCTTAAGACTAATGTTTGTGAAAATATATAATAATAACTTGTGAAGTTATATAAATTTACACACTTTACACGACTCGAGTTTCGACTGTTGATGGTCAATTCCAGGTGCATTACAAATTAATTAAATTGAATTTATACTAAGAGATTTGGTGGAGAGGAGTATCTGTTGTTTGGGGACTTATCTGGAGACGATTCATCATCATCATCATGGCCTTTTGGTGATCCAATCTTGGATGTAGGCCTCTTCGTTCTTCTTCCACTCGATCTTGTGCCCGTCTCATCCAGTCTCGACCTCCGTGCCGTCGAATGTCGTCCATCCAGCGTTGCAGTGGTCTGCCACGCCTTCGAGTATCCGCTCTGGGTCTCCATTCAAGGACTCGTCTCGTCCAGCGACTCTCGTTCATTCTCGCAATGTGTCCTGCCCATGTCTACTTTTGCCTTGCTATGACAGCCATGACGTCTTTCACCTTGGTCTTATTTCGGATCCATTCGTTACGTTTCCGGTCACGAAGAACCTGAGCATCGCTCTCTACATGCCCCTCCGCGCGACTCGGAACTTCTCAGCGGTCTTCTACGTAAGGGTCATGGTCTCTGTACCGTAGGTGAGCATGACACACTGCTCGAAGACTTTCACTTTGAGATCCAGGGATATTTTGCCACGTAGAAGAGCAAGCAATTTATATCGCGACTACAGATCGATGGGGTGATAATGCCTGATTTTCTTGGAAGCTCAAAGAAGAATAAGTCGTTTGAAGATTGTTAGTGACACAGCTGAAAGGGCTCAAACTATTGCAAGATTTTCACGGACTTATCACGGTTGAAGAACAACAAAAACAATTCCTGTTGCGCTGTGCAACATTTTGTATCCGGAAGGTAAAAAACATACCCTTAAGAGAAGTTACCCTGGTTGACGGTTGTTATTTTATATGTTTAAATAAAGATAAATATTTCTCTAATTTCATTTTATCTTTTCACTTTTAATTTTTTGTGTTTTTATTAATTTTGTAGGACTAACAAGAATTAAAGGTAGGACTAAACAAGAAAAACAAGATTTTTAATCAATTTTGTGACACAGTCGGCAGGGGTTGCAATAATGCTAAAATGATAAAATTTAGTATAGTTTCCACCAACAAACTTTCAGGGCTGATCCTATGATCGATAAAACTCTTAATACCCATAGGGTCAAAAACGCTTTAAAAAAGAGTTTTACCAGTAACACAAACAATGGGGTTATAAAATTATATTTATTGATAAAATTTACAAACATAAATATGAACTATGTATAATTTACAAAAATTGTTCAAAATTTCGCCCCCAATGTGTTCAATACACCGCCGACACCGCTGCAATAAAGAACGACGAACGCGTCCATAAACGGCGAGTACGCTTCTAACTGTTCAACACGCTTAAGTTACACATCGCAGTAGCTCCTCAAGTGCTCTGACTCGAGTTTCATACACCATGGTTTTCAGATGACCCAATAAAAAATGCAGGGGATTCCTGCCTATCCATTTATCATGATACCTCGCATCGAGACATGCACGGGCCGGGCGACTAAAATGTGCTGGTGCACCGTCTTGTGCAATCTTCTTATTGGCACCGAACGCTGCGCGATCCGCCTTTCCACTTCCGCTACCTGGTTCTCAAAGCCTAGTGTAATCTTATGCCCCAGATATATATACTCGATTACTTTATCCACTGGAAGATGGTAGTCTGTGATTTCGGGAATGTTGGTCATAATCTTGGTTTCCTCCATGTTCATTTTAAGACCCGTCTTCTCGGATTCCACTCTCAAATCCTACAGCATCGTCATCATCTCCCCAAGCTCTCTGAGATCAGAACCAGGTGATCAGCAAACCTCTGGTCATTCTCTCTCACAATCATCAGCCCCTTCCCTGCCCATTGCATCTGTTGGAATATACATTCTAGTGCTAGGGTAAAGAGCTTCAGTGATATTGTGTCTCCTTGTCTGACACCTCTCTCTAGATGAAATTTGTTGGTTTTCTTGTGCAGGGAGACACAGGCAGTCGCGTTGTGATGCAGGTGGTTAAGGATCTGTATGTACCTTTCATCGATACGGCATTTAACTAGAGGTCTAACCTAACCTAACTCTATGGTAGAGGCGAGCCTCAGCTACCTACCGGGTCACAGGTGGCGGATAGTGAAACAGTCCTGTAGTACGCAGGATTGCTGTGAATAAGGTTTACCAAATAAGCAGTCCCGGACCGAGACGGTAGGGTCACCAGGGAGTGTTGGGGCATTCAGTGGCGTGGGTGCTCCCCAGAAAAGACACAGAAGTCCCGATAACGACCCTATGACATGGCGAGCAACCACCACCATCAAATAAGTGTTGCCCTGGTAGAGGGCAGCAGCCTGTCAGTAACTAGCAGGGACGGAGCTCGTGGGGAGCGGAACGACCGACTAGTAGATCAACTGCTTGCGACAATGGGTAATATCAGAATCGGTTGCAGTACTGCGATCACCAACCCGTCGTGTATATATATATATATATATATATATATATATATATATATATATATATATATATATATATATATATATATATATATATATCATGAGAAAAGTCCTTGACGATTGGGAAGGTGGAATATCAATTGGAGGAAGAAAAATAAGTAGCCTGAGTTATGCGGACTACACCTTGCTTATTGCAGCAGACGAAGAACAACTGATAAACATAATGAACAAATTAGAGATCTATAGTAGAGAATATGGTTTAAATATCAACAAAACAAAAACCAAAGTAATGATCATCGATCGATCCAATGACACATCCAATATCAATTTCGTAGCGAGATATGATGTGGTCGACAAGCTTGTATACCTGGGATCGTTAATAACCGAAGATGGAGGCTGTTCAGAGGAAATTAAGAGAAGATTGGCAATGGCCAGATCAGCAACAACTAAACTCATAAAAATATGGAGAGATCAAACCATTACAAAAACAGTGAAAGTAACGCTGGCCAATTCCTTGATCTTCTCAATTGCTATTTACTCCGCTGAAACATGGACACTAAAGAAAACAGATCGAAAAACGAATCCTAATAGTGTCATGGGTGAAACACAGAACAAACGCCTCTGTTCTACAAGAACTAAAAATCAAAGAGCGTCTACTAAACCAAATCAAGAGAGCATACCTCAGTTACTTTGGCCACATAGCTAGAAGAACAGGTGAGATGGAAAACCTCGTGGTCGAGGGAAAAGTCGTGGGAAAAAGACCTAGAGGACGGTCTCCAATGAGATTGACCGACGGATTAAAAGAAATGACAGGACACTCAATGCACAACGCAATACATCTAGCACAAGATAGAAACGCATGGAAACAACAAATTCAAACACATACCGAAAATAGTATCACTACACCCTCCAGAGGGTAAAAGGACTGAGATGATGTATTTAGAGGATTTTTGTGAAAGAGAATTATTCAATCTTCTAAACAGAAATAAAAATTCGCATGGGCCAGATGGTCTACCCTATGGTTTATTTAAGTAGAACTTAGAACATCTAAGGAAGCCGCTACTAAATATAATAAATTGCTCCTTCAATACCGAAGAATTTCTGGCAAGGGGCCAAAACAGTCCTTAATAACTACAGACCAATTGCTTTAATCTCAGTGCTGTCTACAATATTAGAATACTGTTTCCTACAGAGACACTTCGTCCTATCATTGCGAAGCATAAAATAATACACCCGCACAGTGGGCAAAAATCCCAAGAAGCTGGCCATAATGCAAAAAAAATATTTTTTTTCGGTATTTTAAGATTTAAATGATTACAGTAATTCCCCTAGCATCATTTGAGAACATTAGTTGAGAGCAGGTAGTTTTCTAAACACCCTTTTTTCGTTCTCATTCATAGACGTTATTATAAGTTGAAACGTGTGCACGTCTCGACCAAAAATACCAGATTTTTAATAGAGTATAGTTTTTACATCGAGTGACCAATTTTAATAGAAAGACATGGATTTTTCTCGTGAATGTAAGTACTTTAATAAATAACTAATTATAAATATATGTGACAACGGTGGAAATTATAAATTGATACACAATGGACTGCGGTTTTTAGATACTTGAATTATTTCACGCTGATAAAAATAGTTTTAAAAAAACTCCTGCTAGATCCTGTCTTGTTTTCATAATTAAATAGTAGGTTACATATTTATACAAAACATATCTGAAAATTGAGACCGGAACGATCCGGTAGCCTGTCGATTTTATGCCCCTTGTAACAACCCTCATTGTAGAATGCGTTATAAATACTGTAACATATGTTATATCAGTTCTGATCTAATCTATTCTTTACATAAATGATGTTTCATTATTTACAAAATATTAAAAAAATCTGCAGCAGGTTTGCGGCAGTAATAAGGACTTTTAGTGGATGCCCCAAAACATGGATATGGGAGTACTAATGACGGTAATACAGCGCGCCGCTTTTTCCAAAAATAATATAGAAATAGATAGACGTAAATTTAATCAAGAGGTTCCATGTAATACTTCAAGTTATTTCGTGTGGCTTTGATGTAAATATTTCAAAGTTTGAGGAGTACGCTGTTTCAACCGCGCGAAGATTCGTAGAATTGTATCCATGGTACTACATGCCTACTAGTGTACACAAAATATTAATACACGGGCCACAAATAATAGATGCATCTTTGTTGCCTATTGGACAAATGTCTGAAGTTTCGTCAGGATTTCAGCCGAAAATGTAGTAGGACTAAAACTATGGAGGATGTTTTTCGAAGACTATTAGTTACGTCCGATCCTTTTATTTCAAGCTTGCGAAAACTTAATGCAAAAAAAATGAGATCCTTGTCGCCTGAAACTATCGAATTGTTGATAGAACCTCCAATTGAAATTGTAAACGTACAAGGTTCATCGACAGACGAAGTGAATTACAGTGACACCGAATAAGTACGGGAGTGATACGGGAGAATACTTGTATATACTTGTGTATTGTCTTTAATTTTTGTTAAAATATGTATATAAAAAGGACTTAAAGTGACTTTATGTGTATATAAAAAGTACTATAAATTTGTTATATGTCCATATAAAAAGGACTAAAAGTTATTGTGGATATTATTATTGTATAATATGTATAATTGTATAGTATTATATAGCTTAGGTTAATTTATGTTAGTTTTTATTAAGTCATTAAAATTCATAAATATCAGTCGCTATTTTGCATCCGTCATTTTGTTTTTTGGAAAACCAATATCAGATTCGTAATCAGCGACCCCAAAAACCCCCGAGTTAGAAAATTAATTGCAAACTAATGATATTTTCGAATTATGGCCAGCTTTTTGGGATTTTTGCCCACTGTGCCCACAACATGGCTTTCAAAGCGGGAAATCTACTAGTACAGCTATTCTAAAACTCATAATAAAATCCAATAAAATCTTATCTGCATTCGCGAGTTGGCGTACAGCGTGAGTGGACGTATGTAAAGCTAGTCAATGTAATTTACTCGCTTAGAATAATGTGATACTTAAAAGTTAAAAAAAGTGTTTTAATATAAATAGATAAGCAGTACTTACATAATCAGTTCTACAATGCCAGTGGACTCAATGGTGCCAATGGTCAAATATCCCGAATGAAAAAAATCTCGATATCCTGACAAATGTTTTGGAAAGCCCTAAGTTTGAAAGCATTATGTCAGGGATTATTAAAAAACATGTGGAGCCCTTGCACAAGGTAATAGCAGACTTAACAGAAAAAAATAAGGAAATGAAAGAAAATAATTAAGAGAAACGAGAAGTCGAAATCTTTAACGAGTGCCACTTTGCGGGAAAATCCAACAATTTCAGATAAATCAACCCAAAAGCATCGAGATGTAGCGTATGGGAGAAATGGCGGCTTATCCCAACGGCCTGATAGTGTAGAAAAAGTAGATGCTGCTAAGGATGGGTGCATTGTCGGAAAAACCAATAACTTGAATACTGGAACGATTAAGAAAACAAAACAACCGAACTCATATAATGGAAAACATAAATGACAACAATGGTAACGAGAAAGGAGAGTTAGTTAGGGAGCTAATACTAGAGGATGGGATGGGATTTAAGACTGACCCCTACAGAATTGGAGGATCTTCTGGTTAAGGTTTGTCCATTTATAACAAAACAAGACACCAGATTACAAGATGCTATACCACCACCTGATAAACTTGCAGTTACTTTACAGTTTTTGGCCACTGGTGATTCTTTTGCAAGTTTGATGTACATGCACAGAATATCAAAAAGGTCGATTTGCCACATTATTAGTGATGTGTGTGATGCTATATATGTAAAGTGTTACCAGGGCAAATAAAGGTATGTAAAAGTATAAAAAATATGGATATTTTATTTTATGTAATAAACATATGTACTCAATATTTACTTTATTGTTGTTACTTCATATGCTGGTGAAAAAATGAAGCACAATAACGGTTCTCATTAGGAGTGCTGTGTGGCAGGTGTTTTCTCTAGCAGCATAGATTATAGTGAAGTTGGTGATTGTTGTTGGGATAAATTAGATGAAGAACTTCCAGGGGTAAGGTTGATGTTGACAAAGTTGATCTTCATTTGTATCCATATCATTTTTGTCTATTTCAGCATTAAACAATGCAACATGAATGGCCTGTTTTGCTTCGGACAATATACGGGCATACTTGTGGCTAGCATATTTCCTCATTTCTGAGGCAACTTAATTGCCAAAAACTTGGAATTCATCAGTTTCTTTACTGCCTGCTATTTTTTTACCCACTGCCGCCATCTATTTGACCATTGCTTGCATATCAGGATTGGTACTTTTATGCCTTTTTCTCGGCGTACTATATGGTTCTGCAGACATATCTTAGTTTCCAATGGGTTCATCATTAAAATGATGTAATTAATAGTTTTGCAAGTTTATATTTTTAACTTACACCACTACCAACATAAACAATCCAATCATTAACACAAATTGTAGTTACTAATGGAATATTATGTTGGTAGTTGTATATAATGGTTATAAGCGTCGTCTTATAATGTAGCCTTCCATATATATATATGTTTATGTTTTGTTATTATTTTGTACATAATTATATATACTTACGTTTTCCGTGCCATAAGCGCATGCGCGATGAGTTTATTTATGCGCATGAAATGTCAGTCTTTTACTACGTTTATCGCTATTTTAAATCGAAATAATAATTTTTAATTAATTAAAAATAAAATAAAAGTAAACATCCAAGATCATGCATAGAAACTATATGAAGATAAATAGATCGCTTTTGAAGATTTATCTGTATGTAAATTAATTTTTGTTTGGAATATTCTTTACGACGTTTAATTTTTTTCTCCTTCTAAGCTGTGATTGTTCGATGTTCAGAAATTTCTCAATTAACTATTGCAAGAGTTTTTTTCTTATTCTTATCTCTATATCGCTGACTATTAATTTTATTTTGGAGTTTTATTATTTTATTGTAATTTTGTCTTTTCAGGCGTCATTATTCTTTTAGTATTTGTCGATATTATGTTTTGAATTGGCAACACTGTTAATTATATTATGTTTGTGTGTGAAGTTGTTTTTGTCGGAGTAAATAATTCTGATGTCCTGTAAAGTCGTTAATAAACAATTAATATAGTAGTTTTACTAGTGTTTTGTATTATTAAAATTCACAAACTCTAATAGAGTTTCCTTCCTTTGGAGAGCACACGAGTACATTTGGTTGCCTAAAACTTTTATGGGTCTGTTTCGTGATTTACCATGAATTCTTCGATACAATCCAGTAATCTGAACATTCCAATAGTCCGGCACTAGTATATCTACTAGCACATCCGTCAAGAGTACTTACTTTTGTACTGCACACTGATTATAGGGTTTGATATATCCTTAGAGGCGCTGCGTTCTGTCAACACTGCCAAAAACTTTCCAATAATTCCGGCACTAGTACATCTACTATTACATCCGGTAAAAGTACTTACTCTTGTACTGCACACTAATTCTACTTGAATCTACATCTTTGAGTAATAGAAATTTTTTCTATAGAACGCAGCCTTTCATGAAGATGACGCAAATGTATGAGTTTACCCCCTACCCAAATGTCATTCAACGCGGCTAGAGAAGTTTTCACTTCAAAAATGTAATTAAAATTAGATTCAATAAATATATTTAAAAATAACTATCTTACTTCCTATGTGTATAGCTAAGAACTACTTATTTATAAATACTTTGTTTTAAATTGTCCACTTTTCAATTGTCCACCAATTAATTGTCCACCAATTAATTGACCACTTAAGGTTCTTTGCCGTTGCCGAAACTCGAATTCTTAGAAACAAACTCATAAAATGCCTAAAACACAGAGTGCGGACTGCAATGTTTGCAGCCCACGATAAACATATTACAAAAACGTATATTGTGGGTGGGGGTAATCACCTCAATACACTAACTACGCGGTTTTACTCGGTCTGCACTGACTGCAGCCCGACATATGAATATACAACCGCACTAAATTACACAATACACATATACAGAGCGCCTATCGAGGTATTTATTACATACAATTAAAAAAATAAATATACTACGAACAGAAAAATATGTTTTTGTAAAATAGTTGTATACTAATGGAATAGTTTATAATAATTAAAAAATGTTTTCATTTTGGCGGGAGGGCTGCAGCACTGCAGCCCTTATGGGCGAGCCGCCACTGATATATACCCCTCCAATAATGTTCTTATCTTCACCTAGAGATAGACTGATGAAAAGTTGTTCTACACTTCCCAAAGGAACCTTAATCATGTTTAAAGAGAAGCATTTTATAACTGCTATTAATATTCCGCCACCACGAGTTTTTACCGAGTCAGTTTCGTCTCTATCTAGCCTAAATAACACAAATCCTTTCAATCCCAATTCTAAACTAGAAATGTCTTTATTGAGCCATGTTTCTATTAGTATAATCACATCATAAACTGAACAAAAAGTTGTTGTCATTCCAATAGTTTAGATTGCATTCCCCCCACATTTTGATAATAACAAGACACTTCATTGTTTTTTACTTTTTTGGAGATTGCTTAACTATCTGAGGCATGCCATTTTTGTACCTAATAACTACATCATCTTCACCATTCCGTTTCCTCTCCTCCACTTCTTTCTTCAAATTATTCCAGTTATCCATTTGACAAGGTGTCAGATCAGCATTAACAAAAATCCTTTTATTTCTCGGAGCATCCTTCTTCTATGTAATAACTTTGTTAGCCTCTTCTGCACACATAAAGACTACCTTCATAGCACGAACTCCGTTTTTATTATTTTTCCCCACTCTTAAAACCTTACTGATGTTCAGGTCTTCATTTGTAACCTGTTTTACTAATTCCTTTGCTACATTTAGATCTGATGAACCACCTTCAGGAAGATTGAAGATCATTACATTCTTAGCTCTTTTTTGCTTTTCATAAATTTCATCAATGATCACATCTTGACTGATTAAAGAACAGAACAGATTAACCCTTTCGCTACTGGAACCGGATAAAGCAGTAAAATATTTTCGTGCCCTATGTACGGGAACCGGATTAATACGCAATCGTTGTTTTTGTACTTAATATGGGAAATTAACTTAACCACTGGATTATAATTGGGTTGTTGAATAAAAAAAAATTATCGTTTTTTTTATGTATTTTAAAACCTTATTATAAATAATTCGGATGTGCGATGCGAAAAAGTTAAAAAAAAAAAATGTTCAATTAATTATAAACAATTTAAAAGTGATGAATTTTGAAAATAATCACGTGACTCCAAACGCGCAATAATTTGTTTGTGAAGTCGAAAGGGAGAAACTTCATTCTAACATTCAAACATAAACATTCTTTACAAAATCGTTGTTTTAGAATTTTTTGGGCGCACTGTTTAAAACCATTGGTTTCGACGTTTAACAATGTGGGACATTTAAAAACATTTTTTGAGTTCTTTTTATAGTACCTACTCCTACACGATGGTACGAAACAAACACAATAACTTTTAATATTTGACATATTTGACATGTCTACTACAACTACTGTATCAACAAAGTCAGGAGCGGGTAGAAATTACATATTACGTCACAATGGTACATTTGTGCGTTTTGGGTACCGAGTTTAAAAATATATTTTCAATTTGTTATAACTTTTAATTACAACGAAAAAAAGAAAACAAAAAACAGTTTTGTCATAAAACTTATATATGAGCTTTCGATTTATGACAAAAAAAAATTGATTCAAATACCCAATTATCATATATACTACTAAAAATGTTATAGACACATCAAAACTTGATTTCAGAGTAATCAATTTTTTTGGCCCAAACTACGGGAACCGTATTAATCCGCTTGCATCATTTCAATGCAGCCCCTTCAAAAAAACGCATAAACCAGGACTGTCCAGCCTTTCATTTATAATTCCGGACGTATGCTAAGAATACCAAGAACTGAATTACATATTATTTTGGTTACCCATTAAGAAAATAAAATTAAACGAGTAAAATAAAATAAATGAATTTGAAACTACTACAGACTACGGGAACCGTATTAATACGCAAAGAGTAAGTACCTAACTACGGGAAAGAAAACCGGACGAATCCGCACTACCCCGTACACAGGGCACGACTTGTAGAAAAGCACCCCGTAGCGAAAAGGTTACAGAACATTTTAGTTTCTATTTTCAAATAAAAAAGGTTCATATTATTCCCTGATGATGACTAATTTTTAATATACATAAAGGGCCGAAACTAGTCGATAATAATAGTAATTATTCATTTTCTTGAAGAAAATCAAGGATAAAATAACAAAACAAAAACACCTAAACAAATTATTAGTAATGAAAGTAGGAGATTATCACTACGATATCTTCAAATCTGTCAGTAGCTGGAATTACACGGACAGCTTCTGTTAATTTATTTAATTACACGGACTACAAAGATGTCCCTGTAATTCCAGCTACTGACAGATTTGAAGATATCTCATCATCATCATGCCATCTCATTTTAAACAAATTATTACATCGCCCACTTGATTTTTTTGCATTTTTATGCAAAAATATGCTAATATTGATAAATACCGTATTCTGATTTCATATTTTGTCTCCGAATGTCCTTCCCGAACATCCTTAATATAAATGTGATTTATTTTTAATTCGATTCCACTTTTTATTTTATTATATTCGTTAGGCCTTTACCGCGCGAAAGATTTCAAATAAGGTTCATGATTCAAGCCAAAGAGTATAAGCCAATTATATATAAGCCTTATCGCCAATTTTTACAATAAAATATATATTTTTAAATATGAAATAATGGTTTTTGTATATATTAATATTTTTTGTTTATAAAATTATTTTTAAATTGATTAGAATGGATTTTACCGCGCGTTTTATGTTTTCATGACTCGACAGAACCGCTAGAGGCGTTGAAACTCGTTTAGGGCTTTTTCATACTACAGGACACGATTCCGACACGGCCCCGGCACGGCAGAGTCAACGATGTCGGTGGAATGGAATTTACATTAAAATAAATGGGACGGTTTCACACTAGACGACATATCGCTGCCGTGTCGATGTCGTCGCCGGCTATCGCCAAGGAGCAATCTTCCCACTCGTGTCGTCCCGATAAAACTTGGTGTTTTCAGTTGGTGTTTTCAAGATGGGTTTTAAGATTAATATTGTGACTCTGAACTTGTAGAAAAAAAATTGCAATTTGGGATAAAAATAACGAAAATCATAAAAATAAATTATTAAAAGAAAAATGTTGGCAAGAAACCTTTCGATATTTGGATTGAAACATTTCTTCAGGTGGTATGACATTCGAAATGGAATATCGTTTTTCTTGATTTCATCTTTTAAGCTGCTCAATATTATGTATATTTATTACCCTTACGGGTTTATAAATTGATTCCAAAATTTACATATATAACTAAAACTAACATCGAACATAATATAAATAAGCATAATAATAAAAAGAAAAATTAAAAAAAAGAAACATATGCTGCTCAAACAAAAAAAAGAAAGTCACTAAATTCCTATTCCTAAACCGATTAACAGCTTCCTCCCCAAATATTGCTCTTCTTCTGTCCTCAACTTTCTTCATCCAATCTATCCCTCTTCCATCCTCGTTTAAAATCTCTTCTCTACACTCGTCTCTTTCTCCCATTTCTAAACATTCGTTCAGCAAGTGCTCTATTGTCTCCTTGTTTTCTCCACACATCCTGCATACTCTATTCCTATCCTCCATCCAAAATTTATTCTCTCTCTCTCTTCATTTCCACATCTGAATCTTGCCTTTGTCACTCTCTCTTTTCTACTTTCTCTTCCTAGGTACTTTGGCAGTTCTTCCGTTATTATTTTTTCATATTTCCCATTGTACCTAGACTCCCTAATTCTTGCTCTCCTTTCTTGCCTTTGCACATCTCGATCTCTCTGGACTAATTCTTCTGTCATTACTCTACCTCTCTCTCTCAATCTTTCTATCTCCGCTCTTAAATTACCTCTTAAATACCCGTTTCTTTCTAGATTTTCCTCCCTCTCTTTCCACACCCCCTTTCCTATTTCTTTCCTTTTTTCTTTGAGGCACTCTTGCAGAATTCTGCACTCTCCTCTCTCTATCACTCTCTCCTCAAAACTTATTGCTCTCTTTCCTGCTTCTATTCTCATTCCATATTTCTTTGTTTCCTCCATCACTATATACCCCGGAGTCTCTCTACCTAGTCCTAGCACCCATTTCAAATATTTTTCTTGCACCCTTTCCGGCCTTTTTTGCTCTCTCCATCCCCATATTTCCGCTCCATACATCATCACACTTTTCCCCAGGCTATCAAACATCATCACTCTCCTTCTATAGTCGTGTCCAAATTTTCTCTCTCCTATTCCTCATACCGCTCCTAGTATTTTATTAGCTTTCTTTACTAACTCTCTCACGTGTGCTGTTTCAGTATTTCTCTCATTAAACACGTACCCTAGGTGTACGTACCTGCTCAATATATATATATATATATATATATATATATATATATATATATATATATATATATATATATATATATATATATATATATATATATATTCAAATGTATTTTTGGTCATTCAAAAGTAATTAAAGAATTTTATTTCGTCGCAACACAATTTTTCGAAAAGAGTGTAATAACTATCCTCAACATATCTCTCTTTTAAAATTGGATGTACCCATAACTGTCCACATTTTTGCCTTCTACGACGTCGAAGATGTAATAAGTATATATAAGTATTACTTATTAACAGCCGCCATAATACTAGGGGAGTAAAAAAAGTCTAAAACTAAAAAAGTTACTTATCTATAATTTTAAATTATAAACTGTTTACTAAAAAATGGCTTTTATCGATGTCGTGTCGTCCACACGTGCCGTGAGGTGTGAACTCTTGTCGTGCCGGAGCCGTGTCGAAGTCGTGTCGTGTAATAAGAAAACGCCCATTATACTCGTTGTAACATTGGCGGTAATATGGGAGCCTTCCCCTCCATCTTATACTCTTTGATTCAAGCATTTTAGGTTAGGTTTACGTTTTAAACCACTTGTTGCAGGCGTGCTTTTATCATCGTTTGATTTACCTAAAATACATTTATTAAAAACTTGGTACACGAAGGGCAACTGACGTTCTTCTATCCAATTTACCTAAATAATTCAAGGTAAGGAATCCTTGCAATGTTGAGTTGAATTATAAGAATTTATATATCATGTGAATTATAAGGATATAAATACCTCGGGCAACTTACAACCCGTTGCCCACGCTAATTAACATCCTTTTAATTCCCTTGATACATAAATACTATAATTTGTAGTAGAAGTATCTATATTTTTTCCCTTTATAGGTTTATAAAAATTCCAAAATATTTACATTTCCACATAAAAACAATACATATAATTTATAGCCAATAAACCTAAATATATCCATCATTCCTATCCCTAAACTGTTTAGCAGCTACCTGCCCCACATATTGTTCTTCTTCTCCCCTCAAATTTCTTCATCCATTTGATCCCTCTTCCATCCTCATTCAAAATTTCTTCTCTACTCTCATCTCTCTCTCTCTCTCTCGCAGCATTCATTCAACAAGTGCTCTATCGTCTCTTTTTTTTTCTCTGCACATCCTGCATATTCTATTCCTATCCTCCATCCAATATTTATTCTCTCTTTCTTCATTTCCACATCTAAATCTTGCCATTTTCACCCTCCTTTTCTACTCTCTCTTCCTAGGTACTTTGGCAGTTCTTCCGTTATTTTTTTTTTCATATTTTACATTGTACCTAGACTCCCTAATTCTCGTCCTTCTTTCTTGCACTTGCACATCTATATCTCTCATTTCACAGCATTCTTTCTATCTCCACACCTGCATACCTGTTTCTTTCGAGATATGCCTCCCTCTCTTTCCACACCCCCTTTCGTATTTCTTTCCTTGTTTCTTTCACACTCTTGCAAAATTATGCACTCTCCTCTCTCTATCATTCTCTCCTCAAAATTTATTGCTCTCTTTCCTGCTTCTATTCTTATTCCATATCTCTTTGTTTCCTTCATCACTAAATACCCCGGTGTCTCTCTATCTACTCCTAGCACCCATTTCACATGTTTTTCTTGCACAGTTTCAATTCCTTCTTGCTCTCTCCATCCCCATATTTCCCCTCCATACATCATCATGCTTTTCACCAGGCTATCAAACATCATTGCTCTCCTTCTATAGTCATGTCTGAATTTTTTCCCTCATATTCCCCATACCGCCTATTAATTCATTAGCTTTTTTGACCAGCTCTTTCACCTGTGCTGTTGCTGTGTTTCTTTCATTAAACACATATCCTAGGTACTTAAATTCTTTCACCTCTTCAATTTTCTCCTTCTCCCATCTCCACTCATTTACTCTTCTTCTACCACCCCTCATCTAAACACCTACATCTTGGATTTCTCAACATTCACCATCAGCTTTTTCCTTCTCATATATTTCTCTATACTTATCATTTCTTTAATACCTTTCTCCTCTCTCGCTAACACCACCAAATCGTCAGCGTATGCTAAGGACCACAGCGTTTGCTAAGCCTACCACAACTCCTGTCTGCGCCTTGCTGAACATCTCTTCTATATCTCTAATAGACGCTGCAAACAGGCTGGGGCTTAGTGGGCAGCCTTGTCTTACTCCCTTATGAATCTTAAAACATTCACTCACCCTTCCATCAACTTATCTTCTCTCCATATATCTCTTCTATTTTTGTTATCAGATGCTCATTTATCCCTTTCTTTCTCAAGCATTCCCACAGTGAATCTCTTTCCACATTATCAAAGGCCGCCTTCAGGTCCACAAAAAATACATAAATCTTGCCACCCCTCTTTTTTATCTCATTCCCTACTATGAGATTCAAGATATATAAATTGTCCATGGTCCCTCTACCTTTCCTAAATCCCGCCTGTCCGTCTGGTAACACACCCCACTCCTTCATCTTTCCATTTCCTTCAGTCTCTCTTCCACAATCATCGCGTAAACCTTATATGCCATATTGAGAAGAGTGATCCCCCATAGTTACTAACTGTATCCCTTTCTCCTTTCTTATATATGGGGCATATTATCCCCTCTTTCCACTCCTGTAGGAACCCTTCCACACTCCATTCATTATCTCTAACAACTTGTCAGCTTCCCTTTCAGTTCCATATATCCACGATCCATTCTGTATACCGTCCCTCCCCGGTGCCTGTTACCTTTTCAGTTTTCTCAATTGTTGTTCTAATTCTTCTCTTGTTATCTCTTCTATTTCTCTCACTCGGTGTTGTCTCTTTTTCTTTTCTTGTCTATTTTCATCACCCCCCAGTAGCTCACTGAAGTATTTTCTCCATTACTCCATAGTAATTCTATCACTCACTCTTTCTACTTTTTTCTTTCTTTCCGTATTTATGTATTTCCATACCTCTTCTTCCATCTTAATGCCCTTCATCTTTAGTTCTTCTTCCATCTGTTTCTTCTGCTTCTTCGATTTGCATACTAATTTGTATCTCTTGAGTGCTCTCTTCTACTCTTTCTTAGTTGCTTTTTCTCTTTTACAATTTCTTAGTTTCTTTCTTACTGCTTGCTTCCCTTCGCTGCATTCTTTATTCCACCACTCGTTTTTCCATGACCCCACCTTCTCTCTTGTCTCTATCACTTTTTTTCTGCTGCATTTTTTACGTAATCACCCAGTTTCTTCACTGTTTCGTTTATTCCTTCTTCTTCGTATCTTGCCTCCCTATGACTTGTTCTATAATTTTTTTTTTCTTCTTCCTTCACACTTCTATCTTTCTCTCTTCCTTTTGTCTTTACTTCCAATGGCATATGCTCCAATTGGACTCTATCTCTTACCTTGAATTGTTCTATTTCATCCCATGCTTCTTCATTCACCATAATATAGTCAATAATTGTCTCCCCTCTTTTTCCAATATAGATGTACTCCCCTTTCTCATGTCTTATGCTGTTTCCATTAAGTAAGGTACACCCTCTTTCTTCTACTTAACTAATCAGTAGTCTCCCTTCTGCGTTTTCTGTCGCATCTTTTGCAGGTCTTTCTATTGTTGTTTGTTCTTCTTCTATCCGTCTTCATTTTTCTCCAATTCTTGCGTTAAAGTCTCCCCTAATCAACAGTGTTCCTTCTTCTTGCTCTTTTACTCACACTTCTATCATTCTCTTCCTTTCTTTCATAGTTGTACTGTATATTGTTACAATTCTCTATTTTCTCTGTTTACTTTTCACCGTTCTTTCCATAATCCCTCTTACTTCTTTTGCTTCGGTTCCGTTTTCTTCTTCCAATCCCTTTTTCACCCCCATTATTATACGGCCTTTAGCTCTCCTGCTTTCCCTCTCTGCATATTGACACTTCCACTTAAACTCTTTCGGCATTCTTTTTTCCAATTTTTCCCACCCCTTCTCTTCCACCCACGTTTCTACCATTCCCACTATGTCAAATTTTCCCAAATACTCCCAAAACTCATTATCTTTGTTTTTTATTCCTGCTGAGCTCCAGAATATTATTCTTATTTGCTCCCTTTGCTTCCCTTTGTGTTCGTTTTCTCTTTTGTGCCCTGTCGTCTTTTTCTTGTGTTCTTAATCAAAAGTTTGCAGTATTTAGCTCCCGCGTTTCTTCGTCCCACTTAAACCCTTTTCCCTCTAGCCATATCTTTTTATAACCGACATTCACCTGCAGTTCTTTTTGTCACTATTCTTTGGCTAGCGCTCTTAATTCCTTCTGTATGTCTCTTTCCTTCTTCTTCAGATCATCTTCTATGTATTCTCTCTTCCCTTTTTTTCTCTTAGTTTCCTCTTATTTTCCATAACTTTCCGCTTTTCACCCCTGCTACCAAGTTCCGCTACCAACATTTTTCCTCCACTTACTTTAGACATCTCATTCACCGTCACTTCTACCTTTAATTCTGCCTTCATCCATTTTCCAGTTTTTCTTCTTCTCACATTCCTCGTCGTCCGGTCCCGTTGCGACAATATTCTTTTTTCTCATTCTTTTTTCCTCCTCTTCCATTTTATCCTCTAATCTTTCAATTTTTTTCTTTTAGTTCCTTCTTTTCTCTTGACCATTTTTCTTCCTTTCCCCGCATCATAGTTTTCAAATGTTTCAATTCCCGTCTCATCTTCCGATTAATATCAAAATTGAGTGATAATCAAGGATATATAAGCAAAGTTTAAAATAAAATATCTACACAAGTCGCACAATAGGGTACAAATGAATAAATTTATTTAAGTTTTTAAATTCACATTATTTTTGTTAGTATTAATTAATAGTTCTAGTTTGTAATCATTGTTGCAATGATTAAAAATATTATATAATTTACGACGGATTTCGATATTTATATATATATATATATATATATATATATATATATATATATAAAAATAAATATATAATTAAAGATTTATATTTATATTAAATTTATTAAACTAATAAAAAAAATGAAAAAGTTAAGAAGACGTTAAATGTATTTAACACAAAAAAAGTCGTGGTTATTGTTTTGATTTTATTCTGTTCTTTTTTTGGCCCGACAAAAAAATCGGCAATACTAAATTGGCATGCCTAAGTAACTTTGGGAACCCCTGGTCTAAAACTTAAAATACAACCATCAGATATCAATTTTTTTTAAGCCGTATACGAGATTTGTCAAAAGATATGAATTTTACTTAAGGGTAAAGTAAATTTATTTTCGAAAATAGCGACAATTGCTATTAAGAAAAGTTGATCATAATTGGAAACTATTGTCAGATATCCAATATTATCCATCCGACATGAAAAACGATCTATAATAATTTTTGATTATTATTATTATTAACTTGACTTATTATTATTATTAACACTTGAGTCATTTCATGTTCACTTTCTGAACTTGTCTTTGAACTTTTTGAAATGTTTGTTTCTGAGTGATCATTATTTCTTAATGCATCGGCAATGTCCGTTTTAAATTTATCCATGTCCAGTGGGGCTGCCCATGCTCGATTGGTCGTTGTCTTTGTAGGTTTGTATCTTTCTTTTCCCAGGTCTATTTGGATTTTTCTTCTTAACATTCTGTGGTCATTCCCGTTCTGCAGTTGTTGAGTACTGTTACGTTTTTTGACTATTTGTTTATTATTGGAAATTATAAAATCAATTTCGTTCCGAGTTCTACCGTCTGGGCTTTCCCAAGTCCAGTCCATCTTCTATTAGGTTTTTTATTGAAGAAACTATTCATTTGGTAGAGACTGTTTTGTAAGAGAAAGTTCACCATCGTTTCACCGCGAGCATTTCTTCTTTTTAATCCGAAGTTTCCTAAACAAATTTCCTCGCCGCATGCTATGGTGAACTGGGTTTTTACGTCCCCCAGGGCCAGACATATATCTTCGTAGAATATGTCCACTTGTTCGTCTTTGTGGGATGACGTCGGTGCTTACTTGAATTACTGGTCTTATTGAGGTTTAGTATTAAAGAAGCTATTCTTGTTGAGAATTTCTTGACTGATAGAATGTCGTTACTCAAGCGTCTGTGGATTAGAAATCCAATTCCTCCTTCTGATTTGTCGGGTTCTCCAACATATTAAAGGTGATGCCCAGATTTTTGTTTTAATAGATCCTCGCCTCGCCTTCTGACTTTACTGAGGCCTATAACTTCCCACTTTATTTTCTTCACTTCAATCTCCAGTTCGATCAAGGTATCATTCGATAATTAAAATAACTCGATTACTAATCATTGGACTATCTAAAATCTAAATCATTCGATTATGCCCATCACTAGTAACATTTGTCCACGTCTGCGGTAAAACTACTACTGATGTAATTTTCGTGCCCGCTCTACGCTTTTATTTATAGTCACAAATTTCATGATTTTATTTGAATTTATATAGTGTTCTTTTTAGTGTATTTTAACTCTTTGGGGTAGATATTCATTTAGAGAATGCATGATGAGTCTCAGCTGTTAAATCCACCCAAATGGTTAATACAAATGCGTGTTTTTTAAATCATGGTTTAGAGCGTGTGTTTTTTTTTATATAATTTATTGAAAATTTACCTAAGTTTAGAAAGAAAATGTTTTAGACATTGGATAGATTGCATATCTTTCAATGTATTTGCATGTTTTATTTAAAATTGAACCTAGAATTATTTGTATAAGAATATTAAATCTTCCTTCTCTGCAATACATAATTGTTCAAAATTACAATTAACGACTTTACTATAACTTTTTAACCCTTTCGCTGCGAATTACTTTTTTAACTGATGTGATTGTGAGATCAATATTCTGAACATTACATTATAGCCCGTGCGGAATACTTTTACAACTTTGTATTATTTGCAATAATTTGCAAATATTGCCAAATTTTCAAATCCAAAATCAATATTCCAAGCTAATTTTGTTTTTTTTTTGTTGATTTGTGTGGACAAACTTTGTAAAATTCATTTGTTTTATGTCAAAAATGTCAAAATAATTGGCAAATATTGCAAAGTTTTTACAAAAATCTCCATTTGAAGCAAAATTTGTTATTTTTAGTTGATTTGAATGCACAAACCTTGCAATATTCTTTTGTTTTATGTCAAAATTTGACGAAAACGTCAAAATAATTTGCAAAAATTGCCAGATTTTCAAAACCAATATCTTTATTCGAAGCAAATTTTGTTTTTTTGTTGATTTGAGTGGACAAACTTTGCAAAATACATTTGTTTTATGTCAAAGTTGTACGAAAATGTCACAATAATTGGCAAATATTGCAAAATTTTCAAAAACCCAAATCTCTACTCAAAGCAAATTTTGTTTTTTTGTTGATTTGAGTGTGGACACGCTTTGCAAAATTCTTTCGTTTTATGTCAAAATTGAACGAAAACGACAAAATCATTTGCAAGTCTAGTCTTGTCTGTCTTGTCTTGTCCATCTAGTCTTGTCCGTCCAAACTTGTTTATCTAGTCTTGTCTTGTCTGAATCAAATTCAAGTTGAAACTTCGAATTGCCACAGCTTCATGTTGCAACAACGTCATGTTGAAACGGCTGGATCGAAACAATCTATCTAGTTTCAACTACGAGAAGAGATCTATTCACCTCGAATCTGCAATTCATCTTCAAATTCACGTTGAAACAACTTCATGTTGCGACAACTTCATGTTGAAACCACTTCATGTTGAGACAACTTCATGTTGAAACCACTTCATGTTGCGGCTTCGCATTGCGACAACTTCAAGTTGCAACAACTTCATGTTGAACTTGAATTAGACTACTAACTTATACTACTAATACTTAAGTGGACCGAGGAAAGCACAATCTAATACATCTAGTCCAATCCAATTAGCATTGTAGAGAAGTCATTAAATTAAATACAAATTTAATCTAGTAGACTATATAGACAAGACAAAAAAAAAGACAAGACTAGATAAAGACAAGAAGGAGACAAAACTAGACAAGACTAAACAAGACTAGACAAGACTAGGCAAGACTGGACCAGACTAGACAAGATTAGACAAGACTAGATGGGACTAGACATGACTAGATAAGATTAGACAAGACTAGACATGGCAAAAAAAAAAAAATATATATATATATATAAATATATATATATATATATATATATATATATATATATATATATATATATATATGCTATCCGCATAGTTCACAATAATTTGTTGAGATTTTTTTTTTTTTTTTTTAGACCCCACGCTCCAATGAGAGTGTATGTATTAAATTAATTTCTTTGTTATGTTTAAAAAAGCCACAATTAATTCATGCAGTCTGTAGACTGCTATAGCAGTCTATAACATCTGACCGCCCATTCTATATATATATATATATATATATATATATATATATATATATATATGAGATATATATTATTTTTCCAAGTCTTCAATTTTGTTTTCTTTTTTTGTATAAACAGATGGCTAACAGAAAATCTGCAAGGAATAAATCTGGACCAAAGGCAAAAAATCAGGAGGAGAGTAGTAGTAGTGGAAGGAGAAGGAAATCTACGGGGAATAAATCTGGACCAAAGAGAGGAAGGAGAAGAATTACCCTATCATCAAAATCCTTTACGCGAAAAGTATTGAAAAAAGATAATAGAAAAGTTGAAACTATAGTTGGATCAAAAAAATCCGTGGTAACAGTGGGCATGTTAAGCTTAATGAAAAAGCTACAACAGATCACAGGATATTTGATTCCTAAGTTGCCCTTTTGCCGACTGCTCCGGGAGGTGATGCAAAACTACGGACAATTTTGCATTCAAAGTGAAGCCATTGCTGGGGTTCAATGCGCAGCGGAAATGTATTTGACTCAGTTGTTTGAAGATGGCAATTTTTGTGCGGCCCATGCTCGACGCATTACTTTAATGACTCCAGATTTGAGATTAGTTTTAAGATTGCAGTCACGAACTGATCCCCTTGCCCAATATTAATATTTTGAATATTAAATATATTTAAAATGAGATGTCATGGTTTGAACCAAAATTGAATTCAATTCTATTAAATATATTTTGAATATTAAATATTTTTTTTAAAAGCGATCGTTGATTTGGATTTTTATGTTTAAATAATGAACCTAGTGACCGCTTTCTTTGTATAAGAATAACAATTACTATTTACTATTAGATCAAATAAGTTTGATAATAACCAGCAAAGATCAAATAAGTTTGTTCAAATACTTAACCAAAATGATAACACCTAAGAATATTTAATAAACCAGAATCTAACAGGAATCTTAACTTCTATATATTTCATAGCCATAGGCCCTTTGTTACATTCGCACTAATTTTTGTATTTTGTTTATTTGTATTTTATCTGAGGCTTCACACGAGAGTCTTGTTTCTGATCTCGTTCCGGGCAGCGGTATCTTTTTCTTCATATTTTTGAACTCGAGCAACCCGAACTTGCCCGAGCCCAGAACGAGCAGTACAAATTTTATGGCTGTAAGAAAATGTTATGGCTGCCCGTGTTACAGTCGAAGAATGAAGACGAGATCAGAAACGAGACTCTCGTGTGAAGCTCTAATTTTATCATTATATATTCTAGGGTGATATTCACAGTGAGTAGTTGTAGATCTAAAATAATGTTACTTACATGTTATAAGAATGGGATTCTAAAAAGAATTATTTAAAATTTAATATCAAGATTACATTTCTACTGTGTAGTCATGTAATGTCATACATAGCTCATAATATTTGATTTAATGTGAAGCTAAAAGGTTATTCCAACTTGTGTGTTTTTGAAGTGTGTAATGATTTTTTTATCTTTAAGCATAAATTCAAGACCTCAGGGAAGTCACTTTGACAAGAATTTTCAGGAGAGTGTTCTTTAGGTTAAAAATACGAATTTAATTTACTCTAGAAGAAAATCTTCTGACCCGAAAGATTCTTCCACAGTATAAATATGCCATGCGATAGCATAACCCGGCAGCTAAATGTGGCATGGAAATCTTGATTTGAGACAAAATGTGACTTGACACGTTCTTTCACTGAGGTCTTATGTATCTTATCTATTTTATGTATCTTATACATTTTATTCCAATTTCAAAAACTCAACTAATATGAAGACCTCATGGAAAGAGCGTGTCAAGTTAGATTTTATCTGAAATCGAGATTTCCATGCCACATTTTGGCTGCTGGACTATACTTTAAATACGTATATAATTATAAACATGTTAAATATAGCTTTTATATATTCTTAAATATACATTTTTTTAATCTTTATTTTTACTTTAACACTATCCAGTTGCTCCGAATTGAAAAACTCACTATATTCTTAAGACTAATATTTGTGAAAATATATAACTTGTGAAGTTTTATAAATTTACACACTTTACACGACTAGAGTTTCGACTATTGATGGTCAATTCCAGGTGGATTACAAATTGATGAAATTGAATTTATACTATGAGATTTGGTGGGGAGGTCTATCTGTTGTTTGGGGACTTACCTGGAGACGATTCATCAACATCATCATGGCCTTTTGGTGATCCAATCTTGGATGTAGGCCTCTTCCTTTTTCTTCCACCCTTGGCGATCTTGTGCCCGTCTCATCCAGTCTCGACCTCCATGCCGTCGAATGTCGTCCATCCAGCGTTGCAGTGGTCTGCCGCGCCTTCGAGTATCCGCTATGGGTCTCCATTCAAGGACTCGTCTCGTCCAGCGACTCTCTTTCATTCTCGCAATGTGTCCTGCCCATGTCCACTTTTGCCTTGCTATGACAACCATGACGTCTTGCATCTTGGTCTTATTTCGGATCTATTCGTTACGTTTCCGGTCACGAAGATCCTGAGCGTCGCTCTCTCCATGCCCCTCCGCTCGACTCGGAACTTCTCGGCGGTCTTCTACGTAAGGGTCATGGTCTCTGTACCGTAGGTGAGCACGGGCATGACACACTGCTCGAAGACTTTCACTTTGAGATCCAGGGATATTTTGCCACGTGGAATCTTCTTATTGGCACCGAACGCTGCGCGATCCGCCTTTCCACTTCCGCTACCTGGTTCTTAAAGCCTAGTGTAACCTTATGCCCCAAATATATATACTCGGTTACTTTCTCCACTGGAAGCTGGTAGTCCGTGATTTCGGGAGTGTTGGTCATAATCTTGGTTTTCTCCATGTTCATTTTAAGACCCGTCTTCTCGGATTCCATTCTCCAATCCTCCAGCATCGTCATCATCTCCCCAATGCTCTCTGAGATCAGAACCAGGTCATCAGCAAACCTCAGATTGGTCATTCTTTCTCCATCAATCATCAGCCCCTTCCCTGCCCATTGCATCTGTTGGAATATACATTCTAGTGCTAGGGTAGAGATCTTCGGTGATATTGTGTCTCCTTGTCTGACACCTCTCTCTAGAATAAATTTGTTGGTTTTCTTGTGCAGGGAGACACAGGCAGTTGCGTTGTGATGCAGGTGCTTCAGGATCTGTATGTACCTTTCATCGATACGGCATTTAACTAGAGCTTACTCTATGGTAGAGGCGAGCCTCAGCTACCTACCGGGTCGCAGGTGGCGGATAGTGAAACAGTCCTGTAGTACGCAGAATAGCTGTGAATTAGGTTTACCAAATAAGCAGTCCCGGACCGAGGCGGTAGGGTCACCAGGGAGTGTTGGGGCATTCAGTGACGTGGTTGCTCCCCAGAAAAGACACAGAAGTCCCGATGACGACACCACCATCAAATAAGTTTTGCCCTGGTAGAGGGCAGCAGCCTGGCAGTAACTAGCAAGGACGTAGCTTGTGGGAAACAGAACGACCGACTAGTAGCTCAACTGCTTGCGACAATGGGTAACATCAGAATCGGTTGCAGTACTGCGATCGCCAACCCGTCGTGGCTGACGTGGTGATTATGGCTAACTTTCCTTCCCTTCAAAACCATGACACACAAAACTAAATATCGATTCCGAGTTCCCAGCGCCTCGTCAATCCCTCGTCGGAACAGTGGCCAGGCGAAACGGGGCAGGTGTGCGACAGTAATCCCTGGGAGATGATAAACTGCTACAAATTTAAACTTTTAACATACAACATACAATCGCTGTCGTCGGAGGATAGACCGGTGGAACTAGAGACCAAACTTGACAACACTGGAGACGATTGCGTTGGATTAAAAAGAAAACATCTTCAAAGAATTTTTAAAAAAAGCCCTAATCTACAAGTAAATCTCCTTAACGATTAAAGCGACCTAGTTTACTCGTTAAGGAGATTTACTTATAGATTACAGCTTTGAAAATTTCTAATAACTCCAGGAGATAAAGCTTCCGGCCATTAGTGCAATTATGCTAGAGTTTTAAATTACCTACTTCTGAGAATTTAATAATTACTTTCTAGAAGGTCGGCAACCTTTTTTGGCTGCCTGTCAAGAACAGCCAACATGTGATTAAGTAAGTATTAAGGTCGATTCTCATATACGCGACACTCAACTACGCGATGAAGTATCGCGAATTGTAGCGTCGCTGGTAGGTATTCTCATATATGCGATACTCATTGTCAGCTACGCGATTATTTGCTGCAAGTATCAAATCTGCATATTCTCTACATTTCAGGTTATATTTTCAAAATATCAAGTTCGGATGATGATTTTTTCGTCGTAGCCATATGTTATGAAAATGAGAAATATAAATGAAAAGAGGAAAAGAAAATATTGGGTGCATCAGATCTTAAGAACAAAACCCAGCCAGCGTTGAATGTTGCAGGAATGTTGCAGCAATGTTACTTTCGCAACGTTAAACATTGCTGCAACATTCCCAAAATATTCCTATGTCCGCCTCTCTGCAACGTTCAGAAATGTTGTGGGAACGTTGCACGGAACATTGCAAGAGCGTTGCGGGAATGTTGCGAACATTGCAGGAACGTCCGGAAACATTACGAACATTGCAGGAACGTTGCGGGAATATTGTGAACGTTGCATGAATGTTGCAGGAACATTGCGAGCATTGCATGAATGTTGCAGCAATATTGCGAATATTACAGGAATGTTACAAGGTTTACAACTATTGAATATTGAAAAATAGAAAAGTTTATTTTTAGTTTTATTCTCTTTTATTTCATCTTTCACTTTCACTTTTAATATATTTTTTAAATTTATGTACTGTTACTGTTATTCTCGTCGGAGGAAACTTCCGCATTTGGTTTTTTGGCTCGACTCACTCTTGTTGGAGTTTGCATAAGCCATTTCGCCAGAGTCTCTTCTAAATCTTTTTCCGACCATTTCTCTCCGCCAAGTCTCTGTAAAATTGTAGGCCAATATAAAATATAAGTAAAAATATCTGGCAAAAGTATAAAAATGTTCACTTTTAAAGAAATAAACTTACTGCAGAGTAATTTCGCCATCATCAATTTTCTAAAACATCGTTTCTTATTCGAACGACCATGCCAACTGAATTTTAAGGCAATGTGTTTGTTGTACAAGTAGGTTATGTAAACGCGTTTAGGAGGGACTCAGCGTTCGCAGTTTACCTGCATTTTTGTAATCTCAAGAGAATCGGCAAACAGTGCCATGTCAACTGCAAAGGCCAGGCAATCTACAAGGTATCGTTCTTACGTCCCAGGTAGATACCACTCTGAGCACCCAAATTGTTCAGTTGCTTGCGCCATTCTCTCATAACCTTTTCAAGGATACAGTTGAAGAGAAGTGGGGAAAGTTCATCTCCTTGTATCACTCCAGTTTTTATTTCGAAGCTTTCTGAAATCTCGCCTCTAAATTTAACCTAGGAATGGGTGTTGGTCAAAGTTTCTAGTATGAGTCTGCGGGTTTTGTTGTTTAGTGCTAGCTCCTGGAGTACTTTGTTAAGCGTTTCTCTATTAATGGAATCGTAGGTCTTCCTAAAATCAAAAAAGGTGACGACCACCTTGCGGTTTCTCATCTTGGGGTATGCAAGTACAGTTTTAAGATTCAGGATCTGTTCAACACAGGATCGGGTCTTCCTGAAGCCCTCCTGGTATTCTCCCAGTTGACTATCAACTCTTTATCAACTCTTATCAACTGATTTTCTGCCCTTTGTAACGCCTTCGAGAGAATCTTGTATGTTACCGGGACGAGAGAAATTCCACGGTAGTTGTTTAGATCAGTAAAATTTCCCTTTTTGTGAAGCGGATGGATCAGAGCAGATTTCCAATCGGGTTGTAATTTCTCTGTTTCCCAGATGTCCTGGATTATCTCGGATAGCTTGCGCACGGCATTGTTTTCAGCACCTTTCCACAGTTCAGCAACGATAGAGTCCTCTCCAGCTGCCTTATTATTCTTAAGAAGTTGAATGATCCAATGAAGGGGGAAGCGAGTCTGGGTTGGGTGTGGTTTGTTTATAGTCAAAGTCTTCGCTGGGTGGGTCACAGTTGAGTAGATTTAAAGTACTGAGCCAAAAGGTGGCAATTGTCCTTGTCCTTATAAGCCAGTTTGCCTTGTGAGTCTCTGAAGTGGAGGCTTGGCGGAGCGTATTTTCTGAGTGCCTGCTTAAAGGTTTCACAGAAATCTCTGGAATTATTCTTAGCAAAGCTCTCTTCGATTTGGGTTAGTTGGTTTTGTGTGAAGGTTCGTTTGGTTCCTCGAATTATCTTGGCTGTAACCTTTCTTTGTTCCAAAAATTGATGCCAATTTTCCTTGGTCTCTTTAGAATTCCACTTCACCCAGGCTATCTGTCTTTGGGGTATTGCATTGTCACAGTCTTCAGTCCACCACGGCTACTTCCTTCTTCTAGCGAGAGGGGCGAGTTCATTGGCCGCCTTGACAAGAGCCTCCTTCAGTTGGTCCCAGTTGTTTAAATCTGTGTTGATATAAATGTTATACTTTATTTATATAAGTATTATCTATTTATCGTTTTATATTTTATATTAAACAATATTTTTATTATGAATTTAAATTAGTTTTAATTAACCTCGAATTTCTTACATATAAGCGATAACATAATGTTCTCTTCAAAATGATGACATCATCAACATTCCGACATCATTTTTAAGATATCAAAAAGATGTCCCTAGGTGGCGCATACGAGACGCGTATGATAACTTTATGTTAGCTTTATGGTAACTTTCTGACAACTATTTCGTATATCAGAAACTAAAAATGTTAACTTTATGTTATTTTGCCGAATGGGTCCATTTGAAATCTAACCTCAAAGAACACGTCATAATAAGTGAAGTGTCACATAAAGAAGTGTCATAATTGCTATTTATTTTGGATTGCTTTATTTGACAATGAAATTTTCTAGGCATTGTCGAAATTATTCCTGTTGTAACAATTAGAGATTGGACAATGATTAGAAAAAAAATTCTTCTGACAATAATAAAACATTCATTGTCAGTTTTACTTTTGACATTTATAATTTGTGACAGGCATTTGCCCATACAATTGCAATAATTGTGAGAAATCATTTGCATCATTTCGATCCTTAATGGATCACTCTCGAATACATGCCAATGAGAAGCCCCATTCTTGTCAAATCGGTAGGAAGGCTTTCGTGACAGATGCATCATTGATCTCGCACGTCAAACAGCATTGGCCAATGGAACGAGGACATGGAATTGTCTTAGAGGTGAAAGCTGTAACAGATTCATTGATAAAAGTGGAAAAAAAGCCACAAATATCAAGGTAAAAGTGAAGTTTGATAAAAGCAGGACTTGATATATAGTTGTCATAAATGTAATAGATTTGACATAGTTGTTATAATTTTAACATATTTATTATAAATTTGACATAGTTATAAGTTTGATATAGTTATCATAAATTGTAAAATTTAATGTTGCATCTCTACGCTTTTAATTGTTTCAATTTGTCATTGTGAAATTTGACATTCTGTCAATCTATTTTCTATCAAACCACATTTGTAGTCAAATGCGATTTTGCCAAACCTCTAAACTAAGTGTGTCAAATTTTCTTTCTAATTTCAGTTTGACAAAACAGAATTTCTGTGAGCTTTGTTATACGATAGTCAGAAATATGACAACACATAACAAGAAAGAGCACGGGGAAGGGGACATAAAGGAAAGCTTGAAACTCTGCATGGTTTGTGGAAAAGGATTCAAGTAAGATTTATTGCTATATATAACAGATCAAGACAAATTTGTTACATTAAGGGCCGATTTTTCAATCCTCAGTTAAATCGTCGAATAACTATCTGGAGTATAATATTATCTATTTGTTTATCCGACGAATAATTTTTTTCAATTTTTCAATCGTATATCTAGCGAATAGCTATCAGTGGTGTATACTAGCGAACTTCACACTTATCATGTGCAAGCGAGATGCACAGATACAGTATTCAAGGTGTTAGACAAGAATAACAACAAAAGTGGTATAGAAGCAACGCTCTAGACCAGGGGTCTCCAAACTTTCCAGCCTTAGGGCCATACTGATTACTCCAGTAAGTTCCGAGGGCAAAAACCATATTATCATTGTTGCCTGTGGTAAAAAGTGAAATAGTCCACTGATGAAAAAAAAAGTCCGAAAAAGTACGCAACGTTTAAAAAAGGCTGCAAATCGGACTAAAGTCCGCAAAACGGCAACACTGAATATTATTAATTTTCCTGTCATTATCTGTAATTTCTAGATTAGTCGTAGAGTACGAGCCATGAGGAGTAACGTGACACGACATCTGGTGGACACAAGAGGAAATAGGTAGTACCTTCTATCGCTAACAGATGGCGCTAATAGCACGTACAGAATAATCTCGTTGGTTCGAGAAAGTTCTGGTGTCTTCCACTCACTTCTAGATGGCAGTAATTGCAATATATAAGAAGGCTAGTGGCGCAACCACAAGTCAGTTCCTATGACACTGTTGTGAAATAAAATAGTGCGTACCTCCTTAAAACGTGTTTGTGCGTGTTTAAGTTTAAGACATCTTTGTAACAGTATTTTGATTTGAATTGTTGCTTTTGTGTGTGATTTAGTAGTATGGAAAAGAAGCGAAAAATTGATAGTGAATGCAGATAATTCAAAGATCAGTGGAACATTCAGTATTTCGTAATTGAGTCCAGTAACAAGGCGCTATGTTTGATTTGCAATGAAAGCATAGCTGTTCTCAAGGAATATAACATTAAACGTCATTATGAAACAAAACATTTTCAAAATTATTCAAAATATACAGGAAGTTTGCGGACAGAAAAATTCGAAGCTATGAAGCGCGGATTGAAATCGCAGCAATCTTCATTTACAAAACTGAACAAGAGGCTGCAACTCCTGCCAGCTTTCGTGTGGCTCTTGAAATTGTAAAAACGTGGAAAACTATTCACCGATGGAGAAATGATCAAAGAATGCATAATTGCAGTAGCCGAAGAAATGTGCCCTGAAAAGGTAAATTTATTAAAAACTGTCAGTATGTCAGCAAACACTGTGGCTCGGGTAGAAAACATCGCTGAAAATATATCCTCTCAACTGTTCGACAAAAATGGACATGTTGAGTGGTTTTCTTTGGCCTTGGATGAGTCAACGGATGTGTCAGATACTGCTCAGGTGTTGATTTATATTCGAGGAGTAGATAAAAGCTATGAAGTGCATGAAGAACTTCTTGATATGTATAGTATTCATAGCACAACTACTGGTTATTTACTATTTTTAAAGGAGTTGAAATAGCCATTAATCAAAAGAACCTTCGAAGGAAAAACTTGAAATGTATTACAACTGATGGAGGCAAAAACATGAGTGGGAAAGATAAATGAGTGGTCGCTCTTGTGTCAAAGGCTGTAGAAAATGACGGTGGTTCAAAACCATTAGTCTTACATTGTATCATTCATCAACAGACTTTGTGGGGAAAATGTTTGGATATGTGTGAAGTTCTGAAACCAGTCATATCAACTGTTAATTTTATCAGATCTTTTGGGCTGAATCACCGACAATTACGACAATTTATTGAAGAGATTGGAGAAAATGACTTACCTTATCATACTGCCGTACGTTGGCTTAGTTGTGGGAAAGTCCTTCAGCGCTTTTTTGAACTTGAAAAGCATCGCCCTCTTACTGAATTACAAAACAACGCATGGCTGTGGAAGTTAGCATTCTATGTTGATTTGACAAAACATGTGAACGAAATGAATTTGAGATTGCAAGGAGAAAACCAGCATCTTCCTGATTTATACACTAATATCAAATCATTCCGGAAGAAATTGATACTGTTTCAATCACAACTACGAAGTAAATGTTTTTCACATTTTAAAACATGTGAAATATTCAGCCACACCACTGAGACTGAGTTTCCTATCGATTTTGCAATCGAAACTTTGAGTGCTTTGAAAATAAATTTTGATACTCGTTTCTCGGACTTTGATGCCATTGCGAATCAAATTAAGATTTTTCAGAATCCTTTTGATACTGACCTTGAAACCCTAGCCCCGGAACTTCAAATGGAAATGATTGATATACAGTGCAGTGATATAATTAAGAACAAATATCAAAAATCATCTTTGTTGGAATTTTATAAGAGTCTTCCACTGACACAATTTGATAATTTGCATAAATTTGCTCGTGGGCTATTTTCTGTTTTTGGTACTACTTATTTGTGTGAGAAGACCTCCAAAATGATGTATACAAAAAATGTTTACAGATCTAAATTAACTGATGAGCTTCTTAAATCTCTTTTAATAATTGGTACAAGTAAAATTAGTCCACAACTACAAACTATTGTCAGTGGAAAATCTCAATTACATAAATCTCATTAGTATTTCATATGTCATTATGCTTGTTATAAGTTATGTTTTTATTTAAAATGTATAAAATGTTAGTTGGATTCATTTCAATAATTTGTTAGTTATTATATATTATATTAAATTTTCTGCATATTATACATGTCTTTACTCACTACAATTATGTGTTTCTTTATCGAACTTATCACAAAAACAATAACAATAAGCCTACAACAATGTTATGAGTAGTTAACCCATGACCATATCAATGTAGATTAGTCATATTAATAATTATTCAACATAAAATTAGAATACTTCAGTAAACTAAATTTAATTTGCTATAAAAAATATGTTCTCTAAAAGGAATTTTCAAGTATGCTAGCTCTCCGCGGGCCGGACAAAATCTGTCCGCGGGCCGGATGTGGCCCTCGGGCCGTAGTTTGGAGACCCCTGCTCTAGACTACAAATCTGGCGATCGTGGGTTCGATCCCCACACCAATCCAAATTTTTCGGCCAAGGTTCACTCAATGTCAGCCTTTCAAAAAGGGGAGCTGGGGTTAAACCTGGCGTAATAATAAGCGGTGTTGGAGCGTAAGCCCAGCCACCCTATCTCCAACAAAAGCCGGGGCTAACAAATAGCTACCCTTGCTTAGCTATACCCCCAAGGCATGTAATTGCGAAGAGAGCATTTATTTGTAGAGAACAAATACAAAAAAGAAATGGCACATCTTGACAATGAAGAACCAAGGAAAGAGCAATTAAGAAGATGGATTTTTGTTTCGCAGCTAAAACCCGATATCACAGAAGATGACCTTACCGATTACCTCACTAACAGGGATATTCCAGTTAGGGGATGTAAAAAACTAAAAATTAGTAGGACTAAAATCGCGGCATTCAAAGTTGCTGTAACTGAAGAAGATATAGAAAAAATATTCAATTCTATGCTATGGCCAAAACATGATATTGTGCGTGAGTATGATTCCCAATGGAGAACAAAGGCCCTAGGGGTATAAGCATGGTGATTCGGCCCCGGAAAGATATTTAAATGACACTTTGAGGATATATTGATGCTAATTGAATAATAAGATCGTAAAAGTTTCAGATCTCTCACTCAATTGGTTTTCGAGAAAAAGCGAAATGTGTCAAACACGAAAAAATAATTTTTTCTCCGTAACGGCTAAATCGATTTATCTAAAAATTGAATATGTTTTGGAGGCCGATAGGAACTCTTACGAAAAAAAAACTTTAACAGCTTAACTTAACAGCTTTATAGCTTCATAAGTTTCTTGAAAAAAGAACTTTTTTTTTAATTTAATTTTTTAACCATGGTATAGTTTTGGTACAATTATGAAACTTTCTTTTTTTCAAATCTTATATATTACCCTTTAACTTTATAAGATTTTCAAATTTTTAAAAAAAGGTAGGCCACAGGTGAGAAAAATAAAAACCACTTTTGGCTCAAATAATGCATTGCAATTTGGCTCAAATAATTTCCTTATTTTTATGCATATTTAGATGATTTCTAATTATTAGAAATAACACTTTATATTTAAAATAACAACAATATTTTTTTCTTTAAAATAAAAATATATAACAGTTCAAAATAACTAATATTATATATAATTTCAATAAATATTCTGAAAACTTTTTTTTATTACAAAACTAGATTATTTTCTAGATTATTATGTATTCTACTAAATTAATATAACCACAGTTAAATTATGATGATATTAATGATAAAAGAACATATTTTATATATATATATATATATATATATATATATATATATATATATATATATATATATATATATAGATGAATATAATTTTATCTATCTTCATTACTGTCTCCTTCAATCACAACTGAAGTATCATCTTTATCAAATAGTTTGTTTAATATTGCAGCAGGCCTAGGAATTTTTGATAAGTATCTACCGTGCGACAAAAAATAAACAATTGCGGCAACATGGGAGCAACATCCAATCGTTCTAAGACCATTTGCACACTCACAGCTATGTCTCGTAATGCTTTTGTATCCGATAGTATTTGGCTTGTTATTAATAAAGCATCTATAAACTTTCCTGCTAATGTGACGTGATTTAACTTGTGATTTTAGTATATTTGAGTGGTCTCTTACATACTGACTGGTGATATTACCCGATTCATTCATCATTCATTTCTGATAAATAGGATATCGCTTGTTTAAATTGGTAAGAACCATTGAAAAATATTCTCAGATCTTTTTCTGTCATTTCTAGAAAATCTTCTAAATCGTCTGATGAAACAGTCTGAAACGGTAGTTTTCTACGTTGCCAGCCATTTTGCGTCACTTCATCAGCTAACGTATTTTCAACATCATTTTGGCATTTCATCATTTCTACAATCTCATCCAGACACTCCGCATCTGAAGTTAGGCGTTTACTATATTGATTATGGAGAAACGACGCGATTCTAAAAAAAGTACCGATTCTAGGGAGCATTTTATTGTCAATTTTCTGATCCAGCAGATGATATTTTTGTTTTAACATCCCGTGCACTGCTTGCACTGGCCAACGAATTTTCGTTACGTTTCTTGACGCATTGGACTCGGCTGTTGTTAGTTGATTGCGTTTTCCTTTTAGTGCTGGCATTAATACTTCATAACCTTTACTTTCTAGGTGTTCTTTAACATCACGGAACCCACGATCAACTACAAGTGCATCACCAGGTTTCAATAAATTACATATACCATTTGTATTATCTATAATATCTCTCATAATAGAAGCATCGTTTTTGGTAGCATAATACGGTCCTAGCATATCGATAATATATCCATCAGTTGTACAAATCGTAAATGGTTTACACAGCGGCACTTTTTTTGCCCAGAATATGACTTTCTCTGGTACTCATTGTTTGAACTTTTCTCATGACGAGCATAGGTCCCATCACAAATAATAATGAGTGTTCCATCGAGATTATTATGAAGTTTTTTAGCAAACGAAGATGTATGATTTTGAATAAGATCATTTCTGGACATTGTATTTAATCCAAAGTGAAGAGGTAATACGTCTTGTTCGAAAGATTGAGTCACTTGTTCACAATATTTCGATATTAACTGCTCTTCTTCGATCTCTAAAATTGTAGATATCAACTTATTTGAATTGCCTGTGCGAAGCTTGACTAAAAATACAATGAGTGCTTGAGTTATACTTCGAGCGCCAGTGTTTTTCATTGACGATAACAAATTCCGCAGTTCAATGAAGTTTTCCTATTTCAAGCCAGTCAAGACGTGAAGTTTCTCATCTGAGACACGATAATCATCCATTTTGTCTAATAATGTAGAATCACATTCAGCAGCAAAGTTTTCCATTATGTTTGTCAATTCTGAAGCTATAATTTTAGTCCAATTAGAATAAACTTTTATACGGTAAAGGTCTTCATCATAAAATCGTTTATTAATTAAATGATTCGGACAGCACCGATTTCCATCTGGAATGTAAACTCGTCGTTTGACAAAGGATTGCAATCGAGCTTTTTGAGGTATCACTGTCAAATTCTTATCTACATCATAACAAACACAACAGTATTTATGGGTTGAAACAGTTGTTTTAATTGGAACTTCAATGTACTCTAAACTATCGTTTGTATAGGGTAAGTCCGGGAGAGTTCGACCACTTTTTGGAAAAAGCATTATAACTTTTTGTTTTCTGAGAAAAAAAAAATTTTTTACCGTTAAAGTATTGCCTAAAGGGTTTAGATAATATATAAATAATAATTTATTATATCATAAAAAACATTTTTTTTTTAATTTGAATGAAAAGTATAAACATTACAACTGGTCGATCTCACCCGTATGTCCGGGTGAGACCTACCACCAACTACGGGTGAGGCCCACTAGGAAAAAATGACACAACATATATCTTAGAACTTAAATCAGAATAATAATAATAAAATAAAAATATAAAAGTATAAACAAATTTAGCTTTTACGATTTTTTTTTATTTTTCCGCAGCAATCGCAGAAATTCTCGAATTTTGATCATTCATTATGAAGCCAACGACTAATTTGTTTGTAACCGGCTCACTCTGAATCTGAAACTTTTTATTTAACTAATTGGGTTTCATTAAATATCTAATTTCCTACAAATCTCTCTCCCGGATTAATGTGGTCGAACTAAACCAAAGACACGGGAGAGATCGACCACCTTCTTAACTGGAGGAAATAGAAGTAACGACTACATTTTTGGGATTATGTTACAGTTCTATGCATATTTTATCACCCAGTATCGAAATAGTTTAAATAATCTTAAACGTTTTCAAAATATCACCAACACAGTAAATATGTTAAAAAACTTTCAAGTTCGCAAAAAATTTAAAATTTAATTTATAAATTCACACTGCTGCCGCGGCATGATGCTGTCAAGTTGGTTGCAATAAGTTGCAACAATTTTATCATATATGTCACGCACAGATCCCTCTCTAGTTTTGTTCTTGAGTTACCCCCAGAGTTACCCCGACTGGTCGGTCTCACCCGGTGGTCGATCTCTCCCTGACTTACCCTATGTGATGTTCACTTGAAAAGATGGATCGTCAGAACTTGATTGAGACAATGACATCTGTGACAAGCTGGAGTCTGTTTTTTCTAACATATCACTAGCACTAGATTCAGATTCATCTTCGCAACACTGTCTACTCGCTCCACAATTAAGTTTTTGTCTTTTATACTTCTGCAATCGACAATATCCACAAAGAACATCACCAATGAAAAAATCACGAGCGAAAATACTCGTATATTCTTCAATATCTTCTTCCGTTAATAATAATTTAGAAGTTCCAGCGATTTTGTTACAAAATTTTGTGCGAACGCAACATTTTTCATTACCTCTTCTCTTGAACGAAGACATTTAAGAAGACTTGGACGAAAGTTAGGTTATGTTAGATTATAATACGGCTAAAACACACTATAGGATGCTGCCAGTTTTAGAAATTGAAATGTGTAAAGTAAATTGGCGCATGCGCAGTAAAATTGTAAAGCAGTGGTAAGAAAACTCTTCTTTATACATTTTGAATTGGTAAAACCATACAACATTATAGATAATCAGATAAACTTAATAAAGACGGAACAAAGCTTGAATATATAAATATACTCAACCTTTCCGGAACTCTATAATACTAATGAGTCTTTTTAGGACTACCAAAAACAAATTGTTTTTTGTAGATTTGTTTTTGGTAGTCCTAAAAAGACTCATTAGTATTATAGAGTTCCGGAAAGGTTGAGTATATTTATATATTCAAGCTTTGTTCCGTCTTTATTAAGTTTATCTTCTTTATACAATTTATCAAAAGTTTCGATGATAAAGGTTGGTCAGGTTAATTTGCGTCAGATAAAATATAGAAAGACCAAAAATTGCGCGCTGTCGCGAAAAAAATACAATACAAATATTTCTACTAAGTATTGTTTTCGTTACTTTTCCGGCTAATAAGATAACATTTTCAATGTAAACAAAAAAAATGAAAAGAAATGTTCTTTTATCGTTAATATATTAAACAATAATCGAGCCTTTTAATTAATAAAAAAAGTTCGCAAAATATTTATTGAAATTAATATATGTATAATGATTAGTTATTTTTAACTCTTTTAATTTTTTATTTTGATAAAGAAATTATTGTTGTTATTTTGAATATAAAGTGTTATTTCTAATAATTAGAAATAATCTAAATATGCATAAAAACAAGGAAATTAAAACTTGAAACATTAAATAAATGCATTATTTGAGCCAAAAATGGTTTTTATTTTTTTCTGCTATGGCCTACCATTTTTAAAAATATGAAAAACTCATAAAGTTAAAGTGTAATATATACGACTTGAAAAAAAGAAAGTTTCATAATTGTACCAAAACTGTACCGTGGTTGAAAAAATAAAATTAAAAAAAAATGTATTTTTTTTTCAAGAATCTTATGAAGCTATATAGCTGTTAAGAGCTCCTATAGGCCCCTAAAACATATTAAATTTTTGGATCAATCGATTCAGCCGTTACTGAGAAAAAAAATGTTTTTCGTTTTTGACACATTTCGCTTTTTCTCGAAAACCAATTGAGTTAGCGATCTGAAACTTTCAGGATCTTATTATTTAATTAGCACCAACATAAATTCCGAGTCTTATCATTTAAATATCTTTCCGGGGCCGAATCACCATGCTTATACCCCTAGGGCCTTTTCGAAAGAAACTTATCAACGGGCCCAGGACGAGGTAAGTTTTAAACTTGTTTCCGAACCTGAAGATGAATTCAATATTTTACATCAAAATATAAAAGGCTTAAAATCAAAAAAAAAAATTGATGATTTAAATATTTATATAAAACAACAAAATAAAGGAAATCCAATAAGCGCTAACTGTATTGCGCTAACCGAACACTTTTTAACAGAAGGTGAGGAGAAGTTTATAAATATTGATGGTTACAAACTAGTAAACAAAAAATCATGTTACACAAGAACCAATCATATTAGGGGTGGATCTTGCATTCTTGTTAAAAATTATATTGATTATTTAATTAGGCTTGACTTAGTGCAAAAGAGTGTCAATTTTGATTTTGAGTGTAGTAGTATTGAAATACCAACCCAATCGGTTATTATCATTAATGTATATCGAGCACCAAATAGCAACATTCAAAATTTCTTCATAATTTTGGAAGACATATTACAGTCCTATAAATCAAAAAAGAAAAAAAATTATTCTATGTGAGGATTTCAACATTAATCTACTAGATGCCGACAACAACAATGTTATCGAGTTTAGAAATATATTAAAATCGTTCAATTTGATTCCTACAATTATAGAACCAACTCGCGTGACTGTATATAGTGCCACTTTAATAGATAATATTTTTACCAACATTTCAGAATTCAATGCCTCTATTATAAACATATCAATATCTGATCATTATGCACAACAAATGTCTTTTTGCACACCAAATCCATATAAAGAACATAAAACTCAATTTACAGAATATCGAAAAACTAATAAAGAAAAGTTGGAAATCATAAAAGATGCTCTTATGCAAGCAGACATATGTAATAAGTTAATAAATATCACTGTGATGTTAATACAGCGTACACGATATTCTTCAACCAGTTCAGCTACACATTTAATTTAATCTGTCCAAAGAAAAAATATAAACAAAAGGATAAAAATAAAAAATTGTGGATTTCAGATGAAATAAAACAAAAGAGCAGAATCAAAAGAGAAATGTGAATCAAAAGAGAAAGTGCATAATGATCAGATATTGATATGTTTATAATAGAGGCATTGAATTCTGAAATGTTGGTAAAAATATTATCTATTAAAGTGGCACTATATACAGTCACGCGAGTTGGTTCTATAATTGTAGGAATCAAATTGAATGATTTTAATATATTTCTAAACTCGATAACATTGTTGTTGTCGGCATCTAGTAGATTAATGTTGAAATCCTCACATAGAATAATTTTTTTTCTTTTTTGATTTATAGGACTGTAATATGTCTTCCAAAATTATGAAAAAATTTTGAATGTTGCTATTTGGTGCTCGATATACATTAATGATAATAACCGATTGGGTTGGTATTTCAATACTACTACACTCAAAATCAAAATTGACACTCTATGACAATGGAGTGGACAAGGACATCTACAGTGTGCACTTTGTTCAGACCTTAAAAAGTTGATTAAAGATGAAAAAAAGGCATGCAATTCTAATTACATTTCTAATTCCACAAACAAAACTAAGGCAGTGTGGTCTGTTGTGAAGCAAGTTACGCAATCCAATGTCACCAAAAAAATTCTAAACTTAAGGATATTACTGTAAATAACAATTGGAGTGATTCGGAAACTCTTAATAATTTAAATAATTTTTTTTATAAATGTATGTGATTCATTTAAGTTCGACAACCAAAACTATCAAAATTATAAGTTAAGATCCACACAAAACACACTTTTTCTTAGCCTAATGATGCCGAAGTTATAAAGGTCATATCGAATTTAAAAAACACAAAATCTGTAGGTCCAGATGATATCCCTGTTATGTTATTAAAATATTGTGCTTCCGTTTTAGCAGGACCACTATCCATTATAATAAACCTATGTTTTTTGACAGGAAATTTCCCCAGCGCACTGAAAGACGATTTTATATTACCCATACATAAAAACAGTAATAAGACTAATTGAAAATTATCGTCCTATCGCCCTAATTTCAAATATATCGAAAATATTCGAAAAAATCATTTATATTAGAATCACAACTTTCCTGGAACAAGAAAATCTATTAGCGACCGTACAAATCGGTTTCACGAAAGGTAGATCTACAACAAGGGCTATATTTCAGTTCGTTGAGGAAATTATCAACTCCTTGAATTCCGGTCAAAATATTGCTGGGATATTCTTGGACCTTTCCAAAGCATTCGATAGTATAAACCAGGGGTCTCCAAACTACGGCCCGACGGCCACATCCGGCCCGCGGACAGATTTTGTCCGGCCCGCGGAGAGCTAGCATATTTGAAAACTCATTTAGAGAACATATTTCTTATAGCAAATTAAATTTAGTTTACTGAAGTATTCTAATTTTATGTTGAATAATTATTAATATGACATCTACATTGATATGGTCATGGGCTAACTACTCATAACATTGTTGTAGGCTTATTGTTATTGTTTTTGTGATAAGTTGGATAAAGAAACACAGAATTGTAATGAGTAAAGACATGTATAATATGCAGAAAATTTAACTTCAGTATATAATAACTAACAAATTATTTAAAGGAATCCAACTAACATTTTATACATTTTAAATAAAAACATAACTTATAACAAACATAATGACATATGCAATACTAATGAGATTTATGTAATTGAGATTTTCCACTGACAATAGTTTGTAGTTCTGGACTAATTTTACTTGTACCAATTATTAAAAGAGATTTAAGATGCTCATCAGTTAATTTAGATCTGTAAAAAAAAATTGTGTACTTCATTTTGGAGAAGTTCTTCTCACACAAATAAGTAGAACCAAAAACAGAAAACAGTCCACGAGCAAATTTATGCAAATTATCAAATTGTGTCAATGGAAGACTCTTATAAAATTCCAACAAAGATGAGTTTTGATATTTGTTCTTAATTATATCACTGCACTGTAGATCAATCATTGCCATTTGAAGTTCCGGGGCTAGGGTTTCAATGTCAGTATCAAAAGGATTCTGAAAAATCTTAATTTGATTAGCAATGGCATCAAAGTCCGAGAAACGAGTATCAAAATTTATTTTCAAAGCACTCCAAGTTTCGATTGCAAAATCGATAGGAAACTCAGTCTCAGTGGTGTGGCTGAATATTTCACATGTTTTAAAATGTGAAAAACATTTACTTCGTAGTTGTGATTGAAACAGTATCAATTTCTTCCGGAATGATTTGATATTAGTGTCTAAATCAGGAAGATGCTGGTTTTCTCCTTGCAATCTCAAATTCAGTTCGTTCACATGTTTTGTCAAATCAACATAGAATGAAATAGTAATTCAGTAAGAGGGCGATGCTTTTCATTCAAAAAAATTTCGATCACTGCTCGAAGTTCAAAAAAGCGCTGAAGGACTTTCCCACAACTAAGCCAACGTACGGCAGTATGATAAGGTAAGTCATTTTCTCCAATCTCTTCAATAAATTGTCGAAATTGTCGGTGATTCAGCCCAAAAGATCTGATAAAATTAACAGTAGATATGACTGGTTTCAGAACTTCAGACAGAGTACTCAGAACAGAGACATGTATGACATGAAACAGGACATATCCAAACATTTTCCGCACAAAGACTGTTGATGAATGATACAATGTAAGACTAATGGTTTTGAACCACCGTCATTTTCTACAGCCTTTGACACAACAGCGACCACTCCTTTATCTTTCCCACTCATGTTTTTGCCTCCATCAGTTTCACAAGTAATACATTTCAAGTTTTTCCATCGAAGGTTCTTTTGATTAATGGCCATTTCAACTCCTTTAAAAATATCTGTACCAGTAGTTGTGCCATGAATACTATACATATCAAGTTCTTCATGCACTTCATAGCTTTTATCTACTCCTCGAATATAAATCAACACCTGAGCAGTATCTGACACATCCGTTGACTCATCCAAGGCCAAAGAAAACCACTCAACATGTCCATTTTTGTCGAACAGTTGAGAGGATATATTTTCAGCGATGTTTTCTACCCTTCGAGCCACAGTGTTTGCTGACATACTGACAGTTTTTAATAAATTTACCTTTTCAGGGCACATTTCTTCGGCTACTGCAATTATGCATTCATTGATCATTTCTCCATCGGTGAATGGTTTTCCACATTTTGCAATTTCAAGAGCCACACGAAAGCTGGCACGAGTTGCAGCCTCTTGTTCAGTTTTGAGTTTTGTAAATGAAGATTGCTGCGATTTCAATCCGCATTTCATAGCTTCGAATTTTTCTGTCCGCAAACTTCCTGTATATTTTGAGTAATTTTGAAAATGTTTTGTTTCATAATGACGTTTAATGTTATATTCCTTGAAAACGGCTATGCTTTCATTGCAAATCAAACATAGCGCCTTGTTACTGCACTCAATTACGAAATACTGAATGTTCCACTGATCTTTGAATTTTCTGCATTCACTATCAATTTTTCGCTTCTTTTCCATACTACTAAATCACACACAAAAGCAACAATTCAAATCAAAATACTGTTACAAAGATGTCTTAAACTGAAACACGCACAAACACGTTTTAAGGAGGTACGCACTATTTTATTTCACAACAGTGTCATAAGAACTGACTTGTGGTTGCGCCACTAGCCTTCTTATATATTCCAATTACTGCCATCTAGAAGTGAGTGGAAGACACCAGTACTTTCTCGAACCAACGAGAATGATAATATGGTTTTGGCCCTTGGAACTTACTGGAGTAATCAGTATGGCCCTAAGGCTGGAAAGTTTGGAGACCCCTGGTATAAACCATTCAAAAATGCTTGTAAAGTTAGAGGAATATGGTTTCAGAGGGTCCAGTTACAGGCTCTTAAAATCATACTTCACAGATCGAAGACAATGTATTCGAGCATAGGATGAGTGCAATGGAGGTTTCAAGATGTCCCAGTACCAATATATAAAAAGAGTAGTCCCACAGGGAAGCACATTAGGTCCCTTACTTTTTATATTATACATAAATGACCTTCCAGATAATATTATTTATAAAGTGGTAATGTTTGCTGACGGTAACACACTGTCTATTAAAGGTAAAAATCTGGTGGAGTTGCAGCAAGAAATAATTAATGGTATGTTTGTCATGAAGTCATATTATTCACAGAATAATCTTAAATTAAATGTCAACAAAACTAAAATTATAAAATTCTCTGCTCATAGAGAGAAAAATATCGAATTCGTCTTCAATGAAGAGACACTTACGTCGTCCTCGGATACAAAGTTTTTGGGTGTTATAATTGATAAAGGACTTAACTGGAAGGCCCATGTTAACTATATATCTCCAAAAATTAGTAGCTTCTGTTAAGCATTGAGAATGCTATCTCAGTCGGTTGACGAATGTATTAGTTTAACTGCATATTATGCACACATTGATTCAGTAATTCGGTATGGAATAATTTTTTGGGGAAATTCGGTCGATGCTCATCGAATATTTTTACTTCAAAAAAGAAGTATTAGAAGTATGTTCAACATGAAAATGACAGACTCATGTAAACCAATATTCCTTGAGAAGAGAATACTTACGTTACCTTCCATCTATATTTTAAAAAGTGCCCAGTTATGTAAAGGAGCATTATAAAATGTTTGAAAAACATGAATATACGCACGAATACAATACGCGCAAAAAATGTACTTTGCGTCCTATAAAAACAAGTTCAACTTTAGTTCAAAAAAGTGCTGTTGGTGAACTAATAAAAATCTAAAATATACTTCCGAGTTGCATTAAAGACATAAACTCACCTTAAAAACGTTTTTGACAAAAAAGGCATACTATTCATTAAATGAATATTATTTTGAAAATTTTAATTAAATGTAATATTGCCTCTTGGTTTGTTACTTTTATATACACTTTTTTTTTCTTTTATAACATATTTTATTTGTATATTTATATTGACACGTTCTACACTGCAAGGTATTATTGAATAAAGATAATAATAATAATAATAATTATTATTTTTTGATGTAACGTCCATCTTGTTTTAATGATATATTATTGTATTTTGACTCAGGTGTTTGGACAAATTTTTTTCAAGTATTTTTATTAAAATTATGCCAACGTTTCGACCTGTATTCGGTCTTTCTCAAGGCTACAAAAGAAAAAACAAAATTACAAAATAACATAATTATAAAAATTCTTAAATACGTATATAAAAATTACAACAATTTACAATAATAATATTTTATTTTTTTTTATTATTAGATAAAAGATTTTGTAATAGGATAAATTAAAAACTATTTGTTCTCACCTAATTTTTTTTAAAATTATATGATTTTGACATTTTTTAAAAATTTGAAATTTATATTAATTTTTTTGTTGTTGTTAGTAATTGGTTTCCCCGACAATACTATAATAGTAAATGAAAATAAATAAAATAAATAAATTGAAGTTAAAATAGAAATTATTACATATCAAAAAGCATGAAATGAAATAAATTGTGATTACTTTGGCGTTTTATCGTAAAAGTCCAAAAATTAACTTAAAAAACAAGACCAAAAAACTCAAATTGTTTGTCGGAGTGCGTATAAATTTTGTGAATAGGAAATTAAAATTTGAATTTATTTTATGGTGGGAAATTGTTTGATTAAATAATGAACTAAAATTAATTTACTCAAATATAAACTAGAAAATAGTTTAAACCTTTTTAATTAAATTGCAATAAATCTTACTTATGCCGTTGACATCTCTATAATTTACTGTATTGTGTTTTTTAATGAAAATCATTTCGCTAATGTTGCGTTTGTAGAAATGTTTTTCAATGTCTAATATTGAGATATTATCAAAATCAAAATGATGACCAGATTGGAAAATATGAGTTGTTAAAGCGGTTTTATCGGGATTTAAATGAACATTGTTACAATCTGACTTATGTTGGCGTGTTCTGTCTTTTAAATGTTGTTTTGTCTGGCCTATGTAAGATTTATTGCAATTCGAGCAATCGATCTTGTAAATCAAGTTTGAGTTTATTGTCTTAGGTAGTGGATCCTTAAGTTTTGTGTAATACTGTCCAATTGTTTTTGTATTGTAATATGTAAATTTGCAATTGTAAGGACTAAGTATTCTTTCAATGTTTTTTGTAAGTGATCCTATATATGGTAAACTAAAAAATGTGTGGGTGTTGGTTTCAATATCTGTCAATGTTTTTAATTTGTTTGTATGCTCGTAATTGTTATTAGTTTTATCTTTACTTAGTTCTAGTCTTTTTTTTTAATATTTAGTAACGCATTGTTTCACAATATAACTCGGATAGTTATTTTGGATTAATTTTTTTTTGATTTTAACTAAATTATCTACATGAAAAGATGAGTGACTTAATTTAATAGCACGATGTAATAAATTATTAACAACATTAATTTTCTGTTTTGTGTTGTGATGACTGAGGTAATTTAATATTCTATTAGGGTTGGTAGGTTTAGTATACCAATTTGAGATTAACTGTTTGTTATGTCTAATTATGTTTGTGTCTAGGAATGGAATAGAGTTATCACTTTCTATTTCCATTGTAAATTGAATATTTTTATGAAAACTGTTAAATGTGTTAAAAATTAATTTTCTTTTTTCTTTTGGAACTAATAATATTGTGTCATCTACATACATTCTAATTAGTGGAAACTGAATTTTTAATTTATCTATTACAAATTTGAAAGTTTCGTTCATAATTAAATTAGCTAAAGTGGGACTTGTTGGAGCTCCCATTGCTGTGCCATCGATTTGTTTGAAAACATTTTCTTTGTATATAAAATAAGCTGATTTAAATGTAAATTTTATTAACTTTAAGAATAGGTTTTTATCTAAACTTGTATATGGTTCAATAGAAGACCAATTGTTATTAACTATTGTGATAACCAATTCCCTAGGGATATTAGTGAATAATGACTCAACATCTAGAGAAATGAGAACATAATCCTTAGGAACTGTTATTTTTTTTAAAGATTCAACTAGCTCGAACGAGTTTTTTATGTTGTATGGTGAGGTTGACAAATATTGGATTAAAACTAAATGTAAGTATTTGCCTAGATTATAACCTGGCGAATCAATACAACTAACAATGGGTCTGAGGTTTAATTGAGGTTTGTGTGTTTTTCTAAGGCAATATAGTCTGGGTGGTACCGAATTGTGTTTAATCATTGTCTTGCACTGTTCTTCTGTGATATGGTGTCCTGTATGTAGTTCTTTCACTAGGGTATTGGAGATACGTTGATATTTTGAAGTGGGGTCCTTATTTAGTTTCGTGTAAGTATTCGTATTATTTACCATTTTATTAACTTCTGTTTCATATTCTTGTTTAAACATGATTACAGTTATATTACCTTTATCTGACTTGCTCACTAATAAGTTATCGTTGTTTTTTAAGAATTTTATCGTTTCTGAAAGTTGTATTTCTATTGAGTGGTTCCAAACTGTGCTAGGTTTCTTGTTTATGTAATTGTGAATTGATCCTGTAATTTTGTTTCTTGCTATATTCTTTTCTTCTTCACAGTCAATTTGTTTATGGATGCAAAATTCTACATCTTTTATCAGTTTTAGAATGGGAACTTTATTATCTTCAAAAGCAAATTTTGGGCCTAAACTAATTAATGAACAAATTGGTTGTGGTATTGGTATGTTTGTGTAGTTTTTTGTAAATGAATTGTTCCCTATTGGTATTATTGGATTGTGGTTCATATTTATTAAGTTGTTCAATTTTTTAATGTTTTTGGATTTCGTTTCTTCAAACTTTAGGTTTCGTTGTCTCATGGCGATGGATTCAATGTCATTTTTTGTTATGTACTCCATTTTCTTTGTTATTACACTATGGTGTTCATCAATATCCTTTTTTAATTTGTTAATTTTCCAGATAGTAATTTTTATCTCTATATTAAGAATGGATTTTTTAAATTTAGTTTAACAATTCATTTATAAAAAACTACACAAACATACCAATACCACAACCAATTTGTTCATTACTTAGTTTAGGCCCAAAATTTGTTTTGAAGATAATAAAGTTCCCATTCTAAAACTGATAAAAGATGTAGAATTTTGCATCCATAAACAAATTGACTGTGAAGAAGAAAAGAATATAGCAAGAAACAAAATTACAGGATCAATTCACAATTACATAAACAAGAAACCTAGCACAGTTTGGAACCACTCAATAGAAATACAACTTTCAGAAACGATATAATTCTTAAAAAACAACCATAACTTATTAGTGAGCAAGTCAGATAAAGGTAATATAACTGTAATCATGTTTAAACATGAATATGAAACAGAAGTTAATAAAATGGTAAATAATACGAATACTTACACGAAACTAAGTAAGGATCCCACTTCAAAATATCAACGTATCTCCAATACCCTAGTCAAAGAACTACATACAGGACACCATATCACAGAAGAACAGTACAAGACAATGATTAGACACAATTCGGTACCACCCAGACATATTGCCTTAGAAAAACACACAAACCTCAATTAAACCTCAGACCCATTGTTAGTTGTATTGATTCGCCAGGTTATAATCTAGGGAAATACTTACATTTAGTTTTACTCCAATATTTGTCAACCTCACCATACAACATAAAAAACTCGGTCGAGCTAGTTGAATCTTTAAAAAAAATAACAGTTCCTAAGGATTATGTTCTCATTTCTCTAGATGTTGTGTCATTATTCACTAATATCCCTAGGGAATTGGTTATCACAATAGTTAATAACAATTGGTCTTCTATTGAACCATATACAAGTTTAGATAAAAACCTATTCTTAAAGTTAATAAAATTTACATTTGAATCAGCTTATTTTATATACAAAGAAAATTTTTACAAACAAATCGATGGCACAGCAATGGGAGCTCCAACAAGTCCCACTTTAGCTAATTTAATTATGAACGAAACTTTCAAATTTGTAATAGATAAATTAAAAATTCAGTTTCCACTAATTAGAATGTATGTAGATGACACAATATTATTAGTTCCAAAAGAAAAAAGAAAATTAATTTTTAACACATTTAACAGTTTTCATAAAAATATTCAATTTACAATGGAAATAGAAAGTGATAACTCTATTCCATTCCTAGACACAAACATAATTAGACATAACAAACAGTTAATCTCAAATTGGTATACTAAACCTACCAACCCTAATAGAATATTAAATTACCTCAGTCATCACAACACAAAACAGAAAATTAATGTTGTTAATAATTTATTACATCGTGCTATTAAATTAAGTCACTCATCTTTTCATGTAGATAATTTAGTTAAAATCAAAAAAAAATTAATCAAAAATAACTATCCGAGTTATATTGTGAAACAATGCGTTAATAAATATTTTAAAAAAAGACTAGAACTAAGTAAAGATAAAACTAATAACAATTACGAGCATACAAACAAATTTAAAACATTGACAGATATTGAAACCAACACCCACACATTTTTTAGTTTACCATATAAGTATAGGATCACTTACAAAAAACATTGAAAGAATACTTAGTCCTTACAATTGCAAATTTACATATTACAATACAAAAACAATTGGACAGTATTACACAAAACTTAAGGATCCACTACCTAAGACAATAAACTCAAACTTGATTTACAAGATCGATTGCTCGAATTGCAATAAATCTTACATAGGCCAGACACAGGGCCGCGCCGACCCTCGGCAGCGCCTGTGTGCAAAACGTATGAAGCGCCTTTTTTATGTCGTCGTGTTTCGCCGCGAATTTTTTTTTCAAATTTTTACGGAAATTAGTTCTCTCGTTGTATATTATTTTTAACCGACTTCAATAATTCTAAAAAAAAAAAACGGACTTCAAAATTGGAAATGTTTCTTCGAAATTATTTCAAAAACAAAAATTGCACTAAAAAAGAAAAAAATCGAGCCCATAAAAATTTCATCCCCTATTTCCACCCTTAGGGGTGGAATTTTTTTCTTGAAAAAAAATATATACCTACTTCCCGATTGGTCCTATTTAAATTTGATGAAAAAAGTACCACCCCTAAAAGTGAAAATAAGGGATGAAATTTTTATGGGCTCGAATTTTTTTTTAGTGCAGTTTTTGTTTTTGAAACAATTTCTTTGAAGTCGGTTTTTTTTTAGAATTATCGTAAATATTTATTAAAAGCGGTTCGATTCCGCTTGACGATTACTGAGAAAAAAGAAAACGCGAATTAAAATATTTTCATTCTTTATTCAAGATATTTACAAAATGTATGTTATAGTTTGCAAAAAAAAAAGTGGCGAAAATGACGATTATATGAATTCCACTCTTCTCTAAATCCTTAATAGTATCATGTATATATATGGTCTAATATGGACTCCTCTATAGATATTGTGGCTAAATTTGTTAACCTTTCCCTGGCTCATTGTTGAGCGCAGGTAATTTTTTATTAGTTTTAATTTAGAAAATGACCTCTCTGCGCTTGCTACTGTGACTGGCATAGTTAACAAAATTCTTAATGCTATGGTGATGTTAGGGCATACGGCTGTCAAATTGTTTAAATATATAAATTCTAGAATTTTCACATCATTATTTAATTTTTTGAAAAAAGACTGACATGACATTATCTCTTCATACAAATCATCGGCATTAATATCCAATGAATCATTTGCTGAAAGTTTTTCCTGCAAACGATTGCAGCTGGTTCGTAATCGACTTTGATCTTGATCATTGCTCAGTTTAAATACAAAATGAAACACGTCGTTGTGATCATTTAACAAATTAAATCTTTCGTCTACGGAGAGTAACGTTTGATCCAATATATAAAAAAATACATTAACTTTAAAAGAGGTTGGATCATGGTTTTGGATCATTTATAGTGTGGTCTTCATGTTCATAATCACAAAACTTTTTGGAGTTTTACGAGGTCTTAAGGGTCTGGATCTGGTTTCAAATTCAGTCTCTATATCTAATTTTTCGGCAATTTGCTTGGCATCATTTACAATTTTCTCAAAATTTTCGTCGGTTCTAATTTCTATCAAAAACTTCTTTAATTCTGATAAAGCAGCTAAAGCTACTTGTATATTCATATCGATGGACTGTAGAATTTTGCTCACAAAGTTTACTTTTGTCAATACTTGATGCCATACATTTAGTGTACAAATAAATGAAAAGGTACATATTTTTTCTGCTAGACATTTAGCGTCATATTTTGCCTTCTGATCGAATGATGTACCACTTGATATCTCATATAAGGCATCATAAATTTCTGGTAAATTAGTAAACAGCGGTTTTATAGCATCTATTAGTTTTGTGATATTTTTTTGTAATAAATCCCATCTTTTGGTAGAGGACGAAAAATATTTAAATAATTCTTGCACTACACTAAAAAAAAACAATCGTGTGGTAATTGAGGTTGGCAGCGTCATTTACTATTAAATTTAAACTATGACTAGCGCATGGTACATAGAAAGCGCGAGGATTTAGATCAAGCAATCTTTTTTGAAGACCATTATTCTTACCACGCATATTTGATCCATTATCATAGCCCTGTCCTCTTAAATTGTTTATGTCCAAATTAATTTTGTCTAGTTCTTCTATTATAAATGATGTTAAGTTGCACCAGTTGTATCGACAATTGGACAGAAAGCTAGAAAGTGTTCCCTTATTTCCAACTTTCTGGTTTCTGTGTTAAAATTAACAAATCTTACTAATCTCTACTAATCTCTACTAATTTGCTCTACATGTGAAACGTCCGGAGTACAATCCAGTATTATTGAAAAATATTTATTAAATCGACATAAATTTAAAATGAAGTTTTGAATTTGATTAGCGAGTATATAAATTATTTCGTTTTGGATTTTATCTCCAAGATATGTCGGCATGTTCTTAAAATCTGAATCATTTGTCACGCGTCGTATATGTTCAGTCATTGAGGGATCAAATTTTCCTAACATTTCGATACACTTTAGAAAATTACCATTGTTACGGTCGTATAATTTTCTGCTTTGGCCACGAAAACCCATATTTTGTGAACTTAGAAATTGAACCACATATATTATTCTTTTAATTACATCGTACCAGCGCTGCTTTTCAACTTCTAAAAGTTTTTGCTGAATACTGTCAATAGTGGTTTTATTTTTAAGAGACTGACACAACTCCATGTCCATTTTTTAAAATTATTGAAATGAGCAGAACTTTTTTCATGTCTATTCAAATACAAAGCTAAATGTTGCCAATCACTAATTCCCTCGCAAAATTTATTGTTATGTTTGGATTCCAAATAGTTTGCAACAGAAGCAATAAACTGCATTTTTGGACACTGAATAGAGCAGCCACTCTCTGCGATACCATTTACATTTTCACCATTTACTAAACATAAACATAACTTTCATAATAATACTCCGAAAATTTTCGTCCCGAAGGGTCACGCGGAAAATTATGGTGTTTAACTTGTTCAATCGGATTTTCTACCAAGTACTACTTTTCTACCAATGCAGCATTTAAAACTTCTGGCCAAAGTCCAGGATCATCTTTGGAAAAAGTTGGTATTAGCGTCGACAATTGTCTTGGCGGTAGCGATGCCATATCGGGCACAGGCACAGACGTAACTTCAACGTCATCATCTTGAATTACAAACAAACAAACAGATAAATATATAAATATTGCTCTTGTAATAGTATATATATTGTATATATAGGTATTTTGTTTGAAAACAGTCCTAAATACGATCCCTATAATACGATCATAATAAACCATACATATTCTTGTAGGAAATTCTCTAGAAAAAAGGTCTCTTTTGATTTTTCGACTATTCGACCATAAAATTGACCAAAGCTTCAACTTTGACTTCGAATAACTTTTGAACCAGTGGACTTTTTTTGGACCGGCGAGAAATCATGACCCTTTTCGAAAATTAAAAACACTTACCACTGCATAAAGCGTTTTTTGAATCACTTTTAACACCTTCGTCAATACATTGAGAGGTCTCTGTCTCAAAACACTCAGATGATTCCTTGGAAGTGGATGGTAGAGCCGTAAAATAATAAGTATTTTTATTACGTTCTTCTTCTCGTTTTCTTTTTTTTATAAGATTTTGGTAACCAGATAATTTCGTTTTTTTTATCGTGAATTAACGCGATAACTAAAATCTCACCCACTGGTTTTGTAATAAAACTAGCAGTCCAGACAGACGTTGTCCTGTCGGAGAGAGAGAGAGAGCGAGAGTAGAAACAATCATCTCTCTATCCCTTTAACTGCCGCGGCGCTTTGGTGAGAGAAAAGCAATGCACTACTCATGCGCATAACCTACGACGTACCTTATGCGAGACAGAAAGCAGAAACGATTCTCTTCCTTCCTATTCGCGCGTGGAGTCAGAGGAGGGGATTGATGGTTAAACCTGACCACCGCTTATAGTTTTTAAAATTAATAATTAAACTAAAACCCGAGACGTAAACATTGGGTCAGTTTAATAATAGGCGCTGGAAATTCATTGTGCCTAAAGGGCACCTCCGGCGCCCCTAGTGCCCTGGCGCCTGTGTGCACCGCACACTTCGCACACAGGGGCGGCGCGGCCCTGGCCAGACAAAACAAAATTTAAAAGACAGAACACGCCAACATAAGTCAGATTGTAACAATGTTCATTTAAATCCCGATAAAACCGCTTTAACAACTCATATTTTCCAATCTGGTCATCATTTTGATTTTGATAATATCTCAATATTAGACATTGAAAAACATTTCTACAAACGCAATATTAGCGAAATGATTTTCATTAAAAAACACAATACAGTAAATTATAGAGAAGATGTCAACGGCCTAAGTAAGATCTATTGCAATTTAATTAAAAAAGTTTAAACTGTTTTCTAGTTTATATTTGACTAAATTAATTTTAATTAATTATTTAATCAAACAATTTCCCACCATAAAATAAATTCCCTATGATGACAGATTTGAAGATATCGTAGAGATAAACTCCTACTTTCAATTCTATTAATAATTTGGTTCAAACCATGACATCTCATTTTAAACTTTGTCATTTCTTCTGTAAATTAATTTGCTAACCACAATCCATGGTGGCCTTGCGATACGAATTCCAAACCGGAATCTATTGTTTGTTTATTGATTTACGCTATCTGTCAGTTTGCCTTCAGATAAGAGTTCCCGTTGGATGAGGAGCCGACGAGATCTTCTTATCTTGGACTCTAAGGTAGTAATTACACAAATTCTAACTTTATTTTCTTTACTCTTTCTTAACATCTGTTGGCCTTCAGCCCCTGGCAAAAATCGGTCTTGACCGTTCCCGTTACTTGCTTTGACGCAGCGAACGGCTCACACCACGCTTCTTCAGCGGGGTGTGCCAAAGAGTAACAGAAGATTTCCGTGTAATTCTAGCTACTGACAGATTTGAAGATATCGTAGAGATAAACTCCTACTTTCAATTCTATTAATAATTTGGTTCAAACCATGACATCTCATTTTAAATATTATTTAATAATAACTGTTTACTATATTTTGTTACAAAATCGGATTCTGAGTGATTCAAAATATTCTAGTATAGTATCCTTTGTGTTTCTTCGTGTCTCGCTATGTTCAGTAAGTAATGGTGGAAATACTGACTCAGGTGGTATCTGAACCTCAGGGACTATCGGTGGATCACCTTCATTTCTGCTATGTGCTATATTGTGTAATACAGCAGTGGCCACAATAATATCTTGGGCAAGGGGCAACTTACACCTCAATCCAATACTAAGCACTGGGAATCTTCTTTTCCAGACACCGAAGCATCTTTCAATGACATTTCTGGTCCTAATATTAGATTCATTGTACAATTGTTTGGGTTCTGTTTGGGGATTGCTGAGAGGCGTCAACAAATAATTATTAAAAAAATATCCACTATCACCAAGTACGATCCCATTACCAAAAGCACCCGGCCCTCGTGTAACAATGTCGACAAATTGTAAATCTGCATTGCACATAGCTTGAACATTTAAATAGAAGTATCCTTTGTGGTTCCTGAAATTTTCTGCAGTATCCCCACCTGAAATAATAGTTAAATATTTACTATAAATTGATAAAGTAAATAGTTAATAAAATAACCTGGTGAAATTGTTGTCCAAAGCTGCAATGACTCTTGGAAATCGTGCTATACTAAAGAAACTTTCTTGTATGGACAAGATTTCAATACGACTTTTAGGCAATGAAACAAAATTTTGTCGCATTGAAGAAATAGCTTCGGTCACTCTTTTTACAATTTTACATAGTGTGGAATTATGCAGTTCTCGAAAGGATTTCACGATCTTCCTCGATTGCTAAGTCGTCAATTGTTTCAAACACGTCCATCATAAAAAATCGACGTAGGTACACAACTATTTCGTTTTACCAAAATGCGCAACACGAAACGAAACTGTCAAACATAACCTGACATAACACATGACACTTATCTGACAGATAAAACCCTAACTGGCGCTTGAAGCAGCAGATAACTTTATTCCTCCGATAGAGGGTTTATTCGACAGTTAACTATTGGAAAACCAAGAATATTGATATTCATCGAATAAAGCTTATCTGGTTGTTTATCTGAGGATTGAAAAATCGGCCCTAAGATTGTAATGCTTGCACTGAAATATATACTCTGATATATACTAACTGGAACGAGCGCGCTGCGTCTTGGCTTGTGCTGGCCGATAGAGGGCATCACAAGGGGTATGTTCCGATATACACTGCGAGCACTGTTCAGTGCTCTTACTGGGAAGAAATTCGTTCCGTTATGGACTGACAGTATACTGCCGCAGTATCCTAGGGAAATATATGACGTCATAAATAGTCGCCATTTTCGTACTGTGAGCACTGGCGCTTTCGAGGTAAGGTGCTCTCAGTGCTTTGATCATTATTATTATTGAATATTGCTATGGCCGTTATTGACATGGAAAATTTAAAAAAAATTGCGTTTTTAAATTATTATGCGATTAATTCAATTGACAATTAACTTAAATATTCAATTTTTAAATATAACTACATTCAAACAATAATTTTTCTTGTTGACAGTTGCCAGTATACTGGACTGCTTTCCGTTTTAAACAGTAACCAGTATAGATAACTATAAAGGAACGGCTTCGCAGTATACTAAATTGACGTCACGCCTTACAGTGCTCGCAGTGTATATCGGAACATACCCAAGGTGTCTCTCGTATCGCTCTGTCTTCGTCTAGTACAGTCCAAAAGGAAAACCAAATGTGTGACCGACGTCCATTTTTCCTTGCAAATACCAGTGGCCGCTCGTAGATGATGTTTGTGGGAGGGCTGGAAAAATTATAATAAACACGCATTTTCATTGACAATTGAAGGGTACAGGGGAAGGAAGAGTCCATTTTTTTCGATTTTGAGATATTCAATAAAACAGGGTAATTAATCCAAATTCTCCATAACAGCAGTTAAATTTAAAATTGTGATATATACATTTCCTTATTAAAGTAATTTGAATATCAATAGTATTGAATTTATCTAGACAACTTTTGATTTGATCAAATTACGATCAATAAATTCATGTAAGGGAGAAACGTTCAATGGAAGAACGATCAGGGTCCAGGACCCTATAACTATATAACCCTATAACTGAAGTTCTTCCATTGAATATTAATAACAAGATGTACCTAAACATGCCACGATGAATCCCAGAAAGTATAAAAATTTAATAAAAAAAAATAATATGATATATAAAAATTATTTTAGGTAAAAGTCAAGCTTTACATTAAAAAATAGCCAGAAAATTTGCTACTCATGTACACGTATACCTCTTAAATACTATAATATAAAATTTTAATATTGTAAAAGTTTAAGTAAATACCTACCTACTAAAAACCACTTTATTTATTTCCGAACAAAATAAAAGTATAATAATACAAATTCAAATATAATGTAAAATATTGTAGAAGTACTAAAAACAATGGAATAGGTTTAGTTATTTTCGTATAAAATAATTTTTTTTTGTTCAATAATTAAAAAAAAAAAAAATTAAAGTAGTAACTCATTTATCGGGATACAATCTTCATCATCGATCTCGTTGTCCTTATCATATGATTGCGTATTATTAACCAAACTTCTAAAAAAGTTTTGTGCATGAGGGTCGCAAAATTTTGACAAGTGTAGTACATCTGATATTTTTTAATTTTTTAATTTCAAGGGTTCATGTTTTGCAGTTCAGACGTTCCATTATTCTTTCGTTTACTCAAATTTAGAATTTTGTTTCTTTCGTATAGTCCATTATAAGAGCTATTGTATTGTAAAAATTCTTGCAGCTCATTACTTATTTGCATATCCAAAATAGGCCTAGTAGGAATGGGACAGACTTTTTTGTACATTGGACCAAGAAACTCTGACCAGTTTTTAAAAAAATGTTTATCACAGTCGATAACATTAAACGGACTAGGCTTCTCACGAGGATTTCTTATTATATCACGCCATTCATCCGGTGTCGGTGCTCGAGCTTTTTGGTTTATTTTTACCATGTTACGATCACATTGGAGATCAGAATATCCTCGTATAGGAAAGATTATTCGAATGCTGTTCAGTCTTTTTGTTTTATATACTAAGTAATGTAAAAATCGAAACACTAAATAATTTCTATTTTGTCCGGCGCATGAGTCACAGAATATTAACAGCTTTCGCACTGATGAATTTAAAATATTGTGTATGTAGTGAAACAGTATGGAACACACGTTATCAGCTCCTTTTTTACCAACTGACTCGTCATACGTGTAAAATATTGAGCTTTCACCTGAAAGAACGTGAATATTGAAACTGTAAAAGGACAATTGCCTACGATAATAAACATCATTTGTACTAATATTAGGCATAGGCAAGTTTTTTTGGAAGTCCATTGTTATGGCTTCTGTGTCGTCATTAGTTTTTGCTAATTTTTTTGTTTTTCTTTTTCGATTGTAAAAAGTTTCAGCCTTCGTCTTATGCAACTGTAGCTCAAGTTCAGTCTTTCGTAATTTTTTACTTTTTTCCTTCCGTAAAAGGACTGTGATCTTTCTTCCCCTGTAAAGTTGGGACTGATCGTTTTTCCCCAGTATGGCATATTAGTTTCTATGTGTTTTGTAGGACCCTGTTCATTTTATTAGAACTCTGAATAGCCCTGCTTAAAGCTTTCATTAACTCTCAACCAATGGCACTTCAAACTCAAAATCGAAAAAAATGGACTCTGATCGTTTTTCCCCTGTACCCTTCAATTATTTGAACGACTTTGTGACACTGGACAACTATTTAAATCTGGAGTTAACCGTCCTAATGATTTAATTTCAATTTTTACTTGAAATTCCAGTCGTGCAAAGTTGATCTTTTGCAAATGCATAACTGAATTTTTTGCTTCGTTCATTTCTATAAAAATGTAATTAAAATTAAATTTAATAATTAAATATAGGCAGTCAGGCACTGCCGACTGAAGTGAAAACTTTTGAAAAAAAAACAGCTTTAAAACTGGTTTTGAGGATTTATCAGTATGTTAATTAATCAAATTTGGTACATAGTTTGTTAGTATTGTTTTATGTAATTCTGGAACATAACTCCTTTCTGAAGGAGAATGTCATCATCATAATATGAATTTGAATCCGGAATGTATGGTTGATTCTGTGTGGATAGGTCAGCAAAATGAATTGGTAGGATATATGACACATTTCTTGTGGATGGGTCTGCAATTTGTGAGTTATGGAAATTTTGACTTTTAGAAACATGCTTTATAAGTGCTTTTGAAGATTTATCTTAATGTAAATTAATTTTTGTTTGGAATATTCTTTACGACGTTTATTTTTTTCCTCCTTCTCAGCTGTGATTGTTCGATGTTTAGAAATTTCTAAATTAACTATTGCAAGAGTTTTTTCTTGTTCTTATTCTTATCTCTATATCGCTGACTATTAATTTTATTTTGGAGTTTCCTTCCTTTGGAGAGCACACGAGTACATTTGGTTGACTAAAACTTTGATGGGTCTGATTCGTGATTTACCATGAATTCTTCGATACAATCCAGTAATCTGAACATTCCAATAGTCCGGCACTAGTATATCTACTAGTACATCCGTTAAAAGTACTTACTCTTGTACTGCACACTGATTATAGGTGTTGATATTTCCTTAGAGGCGTTAAATTGCTGTTTCTGTTAACACTGCCAAAAACTTTCCAATAATCCGGCACTAGTACATCTACTATTACATCCGGTAAAAGTACTTACTCTTGTACTGCACAGTAATTCAACGGGTTGATATTTCCTTAGAAACGCTACGTTCAGTCAACACTGCCAAAAACTTTGACTATTAAGTTTGACGTTCAGAACCAACTTTAAACATATTCGTATAGATGTGTTCTTTTGCACACATCTTTGAGTAATAGATTTTTTTTCTATAGAACGCAGCTATTGATGACGGTGACGCAAATCTATAAGTTTACCCTCTACCCAAATGTCATTCAGCGCGGCTATAGAAGTTTTCACTTCAAAAATAACTGTCTCACTTTCTATGTGTATAGCTAAGAACTGCTTATTTATTAATACTTTGTTTTAAATTGTACACTTTTCAATTGTCCACCAATTAATTGTCCACTTAAGGTTCTTTGCCGTTGCCGAAACTCGAGTTCTTAGAAACAAACTCATAAAATGCCTATAATACAGAGTTCGGACTGCAATGTTCGCAGCCCACGATATACATATTACAAAAACGTATATCGCGGGTGGGAGTAACCAGGTTACCAACACTAACAACTACGCGGCGAGACTCGGTCTGCACTGACTGCAGCCCGAGATATGAATATACAATCGCACTAAATTACACAATACACACCTGCAGAGCGCCTATCGAGGTATTTATTACCTACAATTCAAAAAATAAATATATTACGAACGGAAAAGTATGTTTTGGTAAAATAATTGTTGAAATATACTAATCGAGTGGGGTTTTTAAAAGGAACTAACAGAGGGGTCCAAAAATCAAGATTTTTTTGAAAATTAAGAAAAAGTGTGTAAAAATGCGGCTTACGTCTTGAGTTCATTCCGTTGAATTGAACAAAAAATTAGGTTTTTTTAGACGAGCTTTATAAAGCTCCGCCCCCGCAGGGGGCGGCTGTAGGTGCGTTTAAAATTTTTCACTTTTTCTTCAAAAACTCCGTTCCTCTTGGGCAACGAAACGGGAAATTGGCATTTTCTGTTGTAAAACTGAACGGGCCTTCGACCCGTGTCCGTCTGCCGCTCGCAAGTCCCACACGGCGTCCTTCAGGTGCCAAAAAACAGGAGATCGTTTCTAGCACCTTTGAGGAGCAATTTTGGTCCGCGGCTCGACTTTTTTACTGAGTCCTCTTGCCGCGTCGATTTCACGTTTTTTGACGTCATGCGGAAAAGTACGCGACCGTCGGTTTAGCACCGGGTGCGTCGGAAAATGTAAACAAAAAAAAAAGCGTTTTATCCATAACATCTCTTGATTGAAGAGCGCCGTGTCTCCAAACCGGTTCGTTCAGTGCGATGTTTACCCGCAACGGGCGGTGGAAGAATTTGGCACCTGCGGTATCCTATTCCCGATCTGGGTCCATTTTAACACAAAAATCGGAAAAACGCGGTGTTTTGTTCACCTAATTTGCGGGGATCTCTCTCCTGGGATAACCAACAGTCAGATCAGGACCGGACAGGCACCAATCGATTCGGCATAGTGCCTTTTAGTTTGTTTTTGAGTTTAATTGGGATTGCGCGCCGGATGTTGCCGGGACGCCCGAATAACCATGTTTTGCAGACGAACGCGAGAATCCTCCGGGATTCGCTAAATTAAAGAGCAGGGCGTCGCAGTGGCGGTTTCTAAATAGAGAACAAAAGGGTCTATAAGGCGATAGGAACGACGCACGGCCCGATCGCATTTGGGGGCCGCGACGCCCGTCCAAGCTCGAAACGAATTATTCAAAATTGAACAAATTGAAACTTTCAATATTCGGTGAAATGTTTTAGAATACTATTGCTCTTTTCAGGGATTATAGCCCGACGTGTCTACTTTCGAACGACACCTCTCGCTACGCATTACACCTCTGGAGACGTACCGCAGGCCCCAATTTGCAAAGTCACTTTTTTCACCTCTTCAGACGGAAACGCGAAATAGAAAATTTACATTTCCAGTCTAAGAAGTGATTGCCCGGCGAAAAGGCCAACAGTATGGCGTTTGAATTTCTCAAATCCATCAACGGATTCGCACTCCAGGTCAAAAAAACTACCACCGTTGCTTGCCGCTGAATCGAAAATTTACAGTTACAGCTGAACATTTTGACACTATTTTCGTTCAGGTTCTGTGCAAATGTCATTGTTGAAGTTTATCCGTTTATGATTATTCGTGTGCTTGTGAGAAGATAAAATTAAAAAAAAGAATTCTGAATTTTTGCTCATTGTTAGGTTGAAATTCAAATCAAATTCAAAGAGAGATCTTGAAATATCTAAATTGCAGATTTCGGGCTGGCTCTTGATTAGCAACACATAGCAACGTTCAAAATTCGCAATTTTTCACAAATTTCTACAAGAAAACGAAGATTTTACACTTTTCTTTTAGCAGATTCTTAAAATTCAGACCATTTTATATCAGAAACAGTTGCTTCCGTTCACATTTGAATTCAAAAATTTATTTCATAAACCGTAATATTTACGAGTTTTTTTTAAGAATAATTGGAGCTTTTAAATTGAATTTAGATTCCAACGGTACAACACGCGTCTTATTCGGATGTATAGCAACAGAGTTTTTGGCGAAAAACTGTCAGTTTTACCATTTTACTGCGGAAGAAACAGCAATTTCAATATTTATCGGCATTTTCGATTCAAATTCCAATACAACTCATCAAGTTCTATTAAAATATGTTGCATGAATTTTCTGCGGCTGGCGGTCCGGACGTGGCCGACGTTTGAAATCTCCCTACAACTGTTTACTTGATTTTCAAACATTTGCGTTTTTCATTTCCCCACATTTCTAAGAAATTCTTCTAGCATGAATCGATAGAGTAAACTTTCCTCTACCAGTGGAGAAAATTTTATCATCCCATTGCAAACCGTTTTCCATGGATTTTTTTTAAATACAATTCATTTGCCAGGATTCGGTGTGGCTAGCAACGGTTGCATAAACAACTCCGTCCCCGAAGTTTCCTTCCATTTTCCGTGGTGAATGGTGTCCGGGAAAATTATATTTCTCAGATTTGTTGAAGTTGGAAAATTCTACATTAGAAGCAATTGAATATTCTTGAAAATTCACACTTTTACGTGAGTATAAGTAAGCTCGGCCATATTTGATTAGAGTTTTTACCGATTTTATAAAAGAAAACTATTGTTTTACAAATTTCTGATTGGAGATTCTTGAAATTCGGCTATATCGGAATATTATTAGTTTTACAATTCACAAAATGTGTTATAGCTCAAAAGCATAATATGTTGAGATACGCCTTTATAGCTTAGAAGGGGTGTATCAGTTGGAAAAGATGGTTGGTTCTGGCACATCCTCCTCCTCCAACCACCTCTGACCTTGACACTTCCGGCCATCATTTCCGGAACTTCGAGATGCGTAGGAAAATTCAAAAAATAGGCGCGAGGTGGGAAAATTCAAATTTAGATGTCGGAGGGGCAAATGAGGTGTGAAGTTGGTTGCATATATCAACGAGACTAGACATATGAAGCTAAATACATGAGACTAGACAGATGAAGCTAAATACATGAGACTAGATAGATGGGGCTAGATACATAAGACTAGACAGACGGGGCTAGATACATGCGACTAGATAGACGGGGCTAGATACATGAGACTAGATAGATGGGGCTAGATACATGAGCATTGACAGATGAGGCTAAATACATGAGACTAGATAGACGAGGCTAGACAGACGGGCCTAGATACATGAGGCTAAATACATGAGACTAGATAATACTGAACTGATGGTACATCAAAGGTGTTTAAACCAATAAATAAAGAGTTGCCCGGCGTGTCAACTGATATGGAAATGACCTTTCGATACATAAATGGTTTATTAAGAATGATCAATATTATGAATACTATGAGGCTATTTTACATAGGGGACGATGTAAATTTGGGTCATCTGGTAATTTAAAATTCATTTTCCAAACGGTGAGAATTACGAGTTTTCTACAAGAATAGTTAAAAGCTAGTACATATGGATCGTATTTTTCGGAATGGAATAGTTTTTGTGGATGGAAGAGTTGAAAAGAATGAAATAGTTGCGAAATGTGGAATAATTGATTAGGGTGAAATTGTATAATGAATTTTGACAAATGTATATGAAAGAGTAATCAGAATTGCAAGCTGCGCGATTCTTGCAGAAAGCGCATCAGCTAAAGTTGCAAGATGTACAACTTCTACTGCACAAAATATTAACTAATAATTCATTCGTCTCAAATGATTGTAATGCTGTCAGGCTAGTAAAATAATATAATCAAACACTTTTGAGGTGTACTTAATCATATAATGTTACCAACTGTCTGAAATCAAAGTGACTTTAATTTAAGGAGTGATATTAGAAATGAAAATCTCCCAACGTTCATAAAAAAAGTTACTATATCTAACGATGTGATATTAGTTACTAAGTGTGCGTTGCACTTGACGCCTACAACGCTCACGCTCACGACCGCGGTTTATCCCGTTCCACTTGCTTGAGGGCGTTACAATCGAAAACCCAAGTGGAATGGATTTTGTAGCGTTTTGAGCGTTCACTAATGCCAACATTACAAATGGCGATGAAAACATTAGAAATGGCAGTGTAAACAACACAGTTGAGTTTTTATATTCAATTGCAATAATGTATATAACAATTATCAATTGCAGTAAAGGATATATTCAAAATGTCTGGATGTGTCGGATATGTCAAAATGAATATTGGTTGGGCAATTGCTATAACGTCTCCGATACTACTTCATCTAGTTCAGATGAAGAGTGATATGAAATTTTACAAAGTTGCTATTGTGAAAATCGAAAGCTCAGGCCACGTATTATTGATTATGAGACTGTAATTAATCGTTATTCAGATGAAGAATTCAAAAGCCGCTTCAGTTAAATATTTTTTTTAGGTATTTTAATTACACTCTACATTTTAAAAATTTGACATCCAATTTTATATCTAGATTATACTCTAAACCCTTACCCTTTTATATGTAAGTAATTATACCATTTATGACTTTTATAAAATGTTTTTTTTAAACTCTGAACCTTGGAAGAGCATTGTCACGCAGACCTGTCACAAAATATCCTTTCTTCGAAACTTCTATTGCAATTTTCTTCCAAACTTTTCTTTGGGATAATTTCCCACTATGGAGGGTATTCTCCATAGATTTGTACGTTTCCAGTAATAGTAATACTGAAGGCTGAGTCCATCTGTATAAAGAAGCTAAAATATGTACATATGTAACTGACACCTTCGCATAATAAAAACAATAAGCAGGTTAACTATAGAATTTCCGTAGCAGATTCATATTCCGTAGCAGAAACATAAGCTTCCACTAAAATATTACTATTTGCATCATGCAAAGAAATTTTCTGCATCTCCATATTTGAATTTAAAAAAACGTGCCGAATTTCTGCAGAACGACCACTTCAACCCAGCTTTTCAGCTGGGTCGTTGTGGGCGAAAATAATGACTAATGAATGTCATTAGTGACGTATTCGCCGCGACCACAACGACCGCGATCGTCAAGTGGAACGGCTAAATGGATGTTTTGAGCGTTGTGGGCGCCAAGTGGAACGCACCCTAAGGTGTACAAGATGGATGATAAAAAATCAGCCGTGGAGTAAAAGTTACTGTAAATCTCACTAAAACTTTCATAACCTTTAAATTGATTAAGTGACATTGAACGGCTATATACTTGACAGATAAAATTTTAATTTTAATTATAACTATTTTTATTCAATTGGGAATCGTTTGGGAAGATTTAGGAATATAATTTTATTATTTAGGACTGATTAGTTATCATGTAATTAATTAATCTTTTTTGAACGTATAGTTAGCAGGTCAGAAATTAAATCAACATTATTTTTACGTTATGTGATAGTAATTTATTTGGGAATCACGTTAAAGACGGATTTAGCATTTGGGACAGTATAATTAATTAATTACACCTATTTTCTCCCTAGGTTATATAAATTATTTTAAAAGGAGCAACGTATGAATTTTGTCGCCACATAGCATTCAAAGACGTCAGTAGCCAACTGTTAATCAATAAAATATTATCAATTAATAATACTGTCCAAATGCTAAATCCGTCTTTAACGTGATTCCCAAATAAATTACTATCACATAATGTAAAAATAATGTTGATTTAATTTCTGACCTGGTAACTATATGTTCAAAAGAGATTAATTAATTAATAAATATATAAATAATAAAAATAATTATTAATCAGTCCTAAATAATAAAATTATTTTCTTAAATCTTCCCAAACGATTCCCAATTGAATAAAAATAGTTATAATAAATTTTTTTATCTGTCAATTATATAGCCGTTCGGAAATCAATTGCACACGCGGTGTGCAATCAGTCTCGAATGGGTTAAGCTATAACTTCAGCTATTTTCTGGAATTCGAATTTTCTATAATTTGAATTTTCTATAATTAAAATTTTCTATAATGCAAATTTTCTGTAATTCAAATTTTCTATAATTCAAATTTTCTATAAATCAAATTTTCTATATTTCGAATTTTCTATAACTGGAATGATCTAAAATGCAAATTTTCTATAATTCGAATTTTTTATAATTCGAATTTTCTATAATTCGAATTTTCCATAATTCGAATTTTCTATAATTCGAATTTTATATAATTCAAATTTTCTATAATTCAAATTTTCAATAATTCAAATTTTATATAATTCAAATTTTCCATAATTCGAATTTTCTATAATTCGAATTTTCTATAATTCGAATTTTCTATACTTCTTATTTTCTACAATTCGAATTTTCTATAATTCGAATTTTCTATACTTCTTATTTTCTACAATTCGAATTTTCTATAATTTGAATTTTCTATAATTCGAATTTTCTATAATTCGAATTTTCTATATTTCGAATATTCTATAATTCGAATTTTCTATAATGCGAAAAAAATTTGTTTTCCTGTACTTTACAGATTTAATTTGTTCAAGAAAAATCTTATTTCGATGACTAGTTTACTAAGGGGTAAGGGCCGATTTTTCAATCCTCAGATAAATCGTCGAATAACTATCTGGAGTATAATATTATCTGTCTGTTTATCCGACGAATAAATATTTTCAATTTTTCAATCGTATAATATCTAGCGAATAGCTATCAGTAGTGTATACTAGCGAACTTCAAACTTATCATGTGCAAGCGAGATGCACAGATACAGTATTCAAGGTGTTAGACAAGAATAGCAACAAAACGTTTATTTAACATATTTACGCCTAAGGCCAGTCTAGCGGCAACGCTCTAGACTACAAATCCGGCGATCGTGGGTTCGATTACCACACCAAGCCAAATTTATCGGCAATTTTTCAGCCAATGTTCACTCATTGTCAGCCTTTGAAAATGAGGAGCAGGGGTTAAAGCTGGCGTAATTATTATTACGCCTATTGGCGGTGTAAGAGCGTAAGGCCAAGAAGTCGAGGCTAAGAAATAGCTACCCTTGCTTAGCTATACCCCCCAAGGCATGTAAATGCTAGGAAAAAGGGGACTATTATTATTATATTATGTTTTTAACCGCCAGATTGGTGTCAACAAATAATTATTCAAAAAGTAACCGTTACTACCAAGTACAATCCCACTACCAAAAGCACCATAAATAAGCACACTGATATTTGGCAGTTGAATTTGAAAATATTAGACTGTCGTCAGTTGAACCTGGCCATTGTGTGGCAGCGAAACTGGATGAATTAAGTGCAGCATGACTGGAACTGGTACAGCTCCAAATAGAGATTGCGAAGAAAGAGCATTTATTTGTAGAGAACAAATACAAAAAAAACCGGCCAAGTGCGAGTTGTGACTCGCGCACCGAGGGTTCCGTACAAACTTGTATAGTATAGTATTATTATGTGGATTATCAACATATTATGTAGATTATAAAGAAAAATTAGACGAAATATAATATATACAGGATGTTACGGGACTTGAGTATGTCGCATGTCGGTTATAAAAAAGCAAAATTTAGACATAATATATACCCTGTATATATTATGTATATAAAGCGTACGTGATGAAATGCATAACAAATATAAACAAAGAAAATTCAGAATAAACATAGAATAGGACCTAACTGTATGCAACCCATATGCTTCTGGAGCCTGACAATACCACTACGACAACATTAGTGAATTTTCATAAGTTTCTAATAGTAAATTCGCATTTTTCTTGTAATTAAACTACATATTTACGGTTTTCAGATTTTTCCCTTGACATGTGCTGTAAGACACCGCTTCTTGCCAAATTTCATGATTCTAGGTCAACGGGAAGTACCCTATAGGTTTTGATTCCCTGGTGAAATCGCAAAATATGCGACATAAACGGTCATATCTTTTGATCGCGTTGACTTACAAGTTTGATTTTTTCACAGCTGAAAGAGACCGCAGACTCGAGTATTTGATACAAATTTCAACTTGTTACCTCTACGCGTTCCTGAGAAAAAGGTCTTGACAGACAGACAGACGGACAGACAGACAGACAGACAGACAGACAGACAGACAGACAGACAGACAGACAGACAGACGGACAACAAAGTGATCCTATAAGGGTTCCGTTTTCGGTACGGAACCCTAAAAACACTGATTTTAAAAATTCGGTATGTTTTTACCACAAATAATAATAAGTGTGATATATAAGTAAAATAAAGTTTTATCATAATTAGGGTTTATACAAAAACCGACTTTTTGAAATTTCGATTTTCGAATTTTGATTTTCCGAAAAAACGGTTTTAGCCGGTTTTCGAATTTTTGTCAAAAAAAAATAGAATAGGGAAAAATATTTTATATAATTTATATAAAATAACAAAGAACTAAATCAATATCAAAGCCATAATATAAAAAAAATAAGTATTGCATATTACTTACAGAAAATAACGAAAGCTTAAACAAAAATTCAAATGGTATTTATATTTATTTCACTAAATTTAATTTCTCCTAAGAAAATAGGATTTTAAAAAACAGAAAATATCCACTGAACGGTCGCAAAGTCTTGTTCTTATTTTGGACACAATATTGCCTGAAATTGAGAATACTCGTTCACTAGCTACTGAGCTTGGTTTTATAGTTTTCAGAGCATCAAATGCCAAATCTAAGTTATTGGTTCTTTTATTCGTTGACAAACTAATAGACACACAAAGACACACTAATACTGAGTTTTAGAAGAACCCTCATCATAGCACTGAAAATATTTACCCTAATGCAAATAAACAATCGGCCGTAAATTTCGAATTTACATTTATTATCGTGTTGCTAGCAAATACCATAAAAGTGTCGGCTGCGGTGGGAGGAAAGAGGAGAGAGAAGAATCATAACATCGTACGGAACATAAACGGACTGCGAAGTAAATTCGCATTTTTCTTGTAATTAAACTACATATTTACGGTTTTCAGATTTTTCCCTTTACATGTGCTGTAAGACACTGCTTCTTGCCAAATTTCATGATTCTAGGTCAACGGGAAGTACCCTATAGGTTTTGATTCCCTTGTGAAATCGCAAAATATGCGACATAAACGGTCATATCTTTTGTTCGCGTTGACTTACAAGTTTGATTTTTTCACAGCCGAAAGAGACCGCAGACCCGAGTATTTGGTACAAATTTCAACTTGTTACCTCTACGCGTTCCTGAGAAAATGGTCTTGACAGACAGACAGACGGACAGACAGACAGACAGACAGACAGACAGACAGACAGACAGACAGACAGACAGACAGACAGACGGACAACAAAGTGATCCTATAAGGGTTCCGTTTTCGGTACGGAACCCTAAAAATCTTGACAATGAAGAAGCAACGAAAGAGCAATTACATCACTTGAAGCTCTAGAAAATGCAGAACAAAGATTGTATTATAAAAATACTTTATATGATAATATATGTTTTTTATTAATAACCAAAAAAAGATATTTTTATATGTAATATATTATTTAATTATTTATATAAGGTTCTTGAGGTATGGGGAATAAGTTATTAAAAAAATGTTGTTAATGCAACAATTAATTCATTAATTAACTAGTTAATAGCATTAACAACATTTTTTTAATAACTTATTCCCCATACCTCAAGAACCTTATATAAATAATATTGGGATATGAATAAGATGATTAATTTAATATTATTTAATAACAACTGTTTACTATATTTTGTTACAAAATCAGATTGTGAGCGATTCAAAATATTCTAGCATACTATCCCTTGTGTTTCTTCGTGTGTCGCTGTGTTCAGTAAGTAACGGTGGAAATACTGGCTGAGCTGGTATCTGAACCTCAGGGTCTATTGGTGGCTCACCTTCATTTCTGCTATGTGCTATATTGTGTAATACAGCAGTGGCCACAATAATATCCAACACTAAGCACTGGGAATCTTCTTTCCCAGACACCGAAGCATCTTTTAATGACATTTCTGGTCCTAATTTGTTCGGCTTCTGTTTGGGGATTGCTGAGTGGCGTCAACAAATAATTATTCAAAAAATATCCGCTATCACCAAGTACAATCCCATTACCAAAAGCACCTGACGCTTGTGTAACAATGTCGACAAATAGTAAATCTGCATTGCACATAGCTACATCTGCACTGCACAAGAGAAGTATCCTTTGCAGTTCCTGAAATTTTCTGCAGTATCCCCACCTGAAATAATAGCTAAATATTTACTATAAATTGATAAAGTAAATAGTTAATAAAATAACCTGGTGAAATTATTTTGTTGTAAGTACAATCCAAAGCTGCAATGACTCTTGGAAATCATGCTATACTATAGAAACATTCTTGTGTGGACAAGATTTCAACACGACTTTTAGGCAATGAAACAAAATTTTGTCGCATTGAAGAAATAGCTTTGGTCACTCTTTTTACAATTTTACATATTGTGGAATTATGCAGTCCTCCAAAGGATTTCACGAACTTCCTCGATTGCTAAGTCGTCAATTGTTTCAAACACATCCATCATAACAAATAGATGTAGGTACACAACTATTTCGTTTTACCAAAATGCACAACACGAAACGAAACTGCCAAACATAACGTAAAACATCACACTTATCGGACAGACAAAACCCTAACTGGCGCTTGAAGCAGCAGATAACTTTATTCCTCCGATAGAGGGTTTATTAGACAGTTAACGACTATCTGACTATTGAAAGAGAATATAAAGAAGAATATTGATATTCATCGAATAATGCTTATCTGGTTGTTTATCTTACGATTGAAAAATCGGCCCTAACAATAATTAATAATTGCAAATTACTGTTATTCCACACACGGTGTGCGGGCGTCTTAGAGTCTCGGTAGTCAATTGCACACACGGTGTGCAGTCGGTCTCGAATGGGTTGCGGTGAAGCTATAACTTAATCTATTTTCTATAACTCGAATTTTCTATAATTCGAATTTTCTATACTTCGAATTTTTTATAATTCGAATTTTCTATAATTGGAATTTTCTATAATTCGAATTTTCTATAATGCGAAATTTCTATAATGCAAATTTTCAATAATTGGAATTTTCAATATTTCAAATTTTCTATTATTCGAATTTTCTATATTTCGAATTTTCTATAATTCGAATTTTCTATAATTCGAATTTTCTATAATTCGAATTTTCTATAATTTGAATTTTCTATAATTCGAATTTTTTATAATTCGAATTTTCTATAATTGGAATTTTCTATAATTCGAATTTTCTATAATGCGAAATTTCTATAATGCAAATTTTCAATAATTGGAATTTTCAATATTTCAAATTTTCTATTATTCGAATTTTCTATATTTCGAATTTTCTATAATTCGAATTTTCTATAATTCGAATTTTCTATAATTCGAATTTTCTATAATTCGTGTTGAAAATATACTGTAAACTATATCTGCCCTCTATGTGTAATAATGTGTACAAGTGTAGTCTTCAATAAAGTCAGTCAACCAACTAAGTTCGCATGAACATCACGTGTTTTAATATATCAAACTTATAACTATGTCAAATTTATGATAAATATGTTAAAATTATAAAAACTATTTCAAATCTATTACATTTATGACAACTATATCAAATCCTCCTTTTATCAAACTTCACTTTTACCTTGATATTTGTGGCTTTTCTTCCACTTTTATCAATGAATCAAAATGTTACAGCTTTCCGCTCTAAGACAATTCCATGTCCTCGTTCCATTGGTCTATGCTGTTTGACGTGCGAGATCAATGATACATTTGTCACGAAAGCCTTCCCACTGATTTGATAAGAATAGCACTTGTCATTGACATGCATTCAAGAGTGATCTATCAAGGATCGAAATGATGCCAATGATTTCTCACAATTATTGCAATTGTATGGGCGAATGCCTGTCACAAATTATAAATGTCAAAAGTAAACTGACAATAAATGTTTTATTATTGTCAGAAGAAATTTTTTTCTAATCATTGTCCAATCTCTAATTGTTACAACAGGAATAATTTTGACAAGGCATAAAAAATGTCATTGTCAAACAAAGCAATCCAAAATAAATATCAATTATGACACTTCTTATTTTAGTTACCAGCATGACTTCAGAGGTGTTCTTTGAGGTTAGATTTCAAATGGAAGACCTTTTCACAAAATTGACATGTTATTTCTGGATGTTCTTTGGAATGTTCAATCAGGTTGTCAAACACTTGATTACATTGTGGACACCATCTGTCCTTCAAATCTCTACAAACAATTGTAAGATTAAACAAAATTTTAAATTCAGCGAAAAAATACGAAAACTGACAGTGACAAACAAGATTTTGACGAGGGGTCATCCACTCCCTGAAATGTAGCAATGTATTTGCAATTATCCTTTTTATTTTTTTTGGTAATTCTAGGTACTCGAAGAAATTACTAGCGTAATGCGTAATAATGTCATGTAATAATGTGAAGTACTGGGAGAAATCACAAGCGTAATAATGTCAGATAATTTTTTAAAATGCTTAGGTACTGCAAAGTAATGTCACGTAAAGGAAGGAAATTTGAAATAATTACATTTTAAATAATTTCTAATGCACTGAACGTTAGGTTAGATTTATTATATATATTTATATTTACTTGTATATATATATTTACTTGTTTACTTGTTATTACTATATGCAACCTGTAAGATAAGAGTGCTAGTAATGAAGACATCACGTTAGTAGTATCGTCATTAAATAACAAGTGTGTTGAATTTCTATACATTTATTGAAATTGGATATGAAATTGGAAATACAACAAAATTACAATACTCTAAACTGCTTTTTCACATTTTTGTATTGACGCTCAATATTCAGTTTTGCATATCGTCTCAACTGAAAAGGTCCTGAACCCATAAGCTCCACAGGGCCATAAAAATAAATTCTTTTAGTATAATTGCAATATCTTTTCTATCACTATACTCTTTCTATCACTATTTATATAACTGTCTTCGCCTTCAGAAGACAGTTATATAAATTATCTGTGGTGTTATATCCTTATCTGTGGTGGAGGAGGTACGTAATCAACTTTTACTAGTGATAACATGTATTCCTGTTCTTCAGACAGCATTCCTAACTCCTGCGCATCTGCAACTGGACTTTGTTTAGCTTCATCTAAGATAGTCTTAATTTCGTTATAATGTCGTCAATTTATATTTTAATTTTGCTAATTTTCTAGAATCTCTTCCTCTTCAGTAGATGTTGGAATTATTAAATCAGCCATCACTGTATCGCTCGAAGTATCCCTTGAAGTTCCAGGGCAGTTTTTGGTATCGGATGATGGTTTAACAATAACATCATCTTTCATAACTGTAGAATTTTGGAGGAAACTTAAAATGCTCGCATTTTTTAAATTCTTTACTTCACCCGTCTTTGAATTTTCAGAAGCATGTATTTTAAAATGAGTTTTATAATGCTTGTTGAAATTTGATAAAACCCATCGGGGCTTTCCATTTTCTAATCTCGTAAATGTTTTTGACATAAAATTGCATTCACTGCATTTAATAGTAGAGGTAAATTCATGCAAGTTTACTTCTAAATTGCGTAAATTTTTCAATCCTGTCTCCCTTTTATTGTCGTCTTTTACATTATTTAAAAATCTCTGGACATAATTTATGACAATGTTTCTAATGTGGTCTACAGCTTTTTTCTTTTCTTCATCATTTAATGTAACATTCATTTGTTCTTGTGAACCTTCAATATTTTTGGCTACCTTTTGTTTCTTTTTACAGGAAATTGATTCATTTTCCGCCGATTTGCGTTTTCGGGATCGATGTCTGTTACATTCAAATATAAAAACTTTAAGTAGTTTTTTGTGGCCTTCTAATATTTTAAAAGTAGATATCTTTTTCTTGTATATCCCGTAAAGTGTTGTTTTTTCCTCCTCTTCCAAAAGCTCCGGTAAGTCTTCTTTGGCAAAACGTTCAATGCTATTTATATCTTCATCTGTCATTAAGCTTATAGACATTAAGTTGTCGTATCCAGTACATCCCAATAATTGTTTTAAATAATAGGGAAAATCAAGGTGACTTAAATTCACCTTTTCTAAGAGAGCAGTTATTTTGTCATTGATTGCCTCATTTATTGCCAGGCTCCTAAAAGATAATTCATATACAGACCATAACGTTTTGTGTATATAATTTTTTCAGTCATAGTTTATTATATTGCTTTTATTAAATCATATGTTACAGTTCTGTGAAGTTAGCAACCGAATTTACAAAAATATAATATTACATCGGAGTTCCTAGTAGATATAGATATGAAATAGTTCTGGTTGCGACCACCAAAGGGGTCGATTGAGAATTTTTTTGGGTCGAATTTATAAAAAATTTAAGGCATTTCGTGCGTAATTATTGGGTAGCAGTAAATAGTGAAATGTCAATATAAATTAAAAAACATTAATATTTATTTCAGCAAATACTGCTGTTTTTTGTTAATTCCACCTTGAAAAATTAAAATTGCAAACATTTGAAATTTTCAAACTTAATTTTCTCAAATACTAACTTGGAGATTTGTTTCAAATTTTGTGGAGATGTTGGTAGAACTGTTTGGGAATTACTGTTACTTCTATCCAGGGGTCGCCTTAACATTTCACAAGAAATGTTGGGTCGCAAATGAAAATAGCTTGCGCAACACTGTTCTAGAGTACTAAAAAATGTAAAATACAAAAAATGAGCTAGCAATACTTTTGAGTGTGTTTTTGACATATTACTATAATTTTGCAAAAAAATCTGCAAAAATTGACATTTAGCAAAAAAATGAATTTAGAAAATTGCAGAAACAGTTTTCGCGGACCTAAATAGCACCCTAAGAGTTCTATCGAAGATCCCTTTGCGATTTTTAGATCAAAACCTTGGTTCAAAAGATATTTGCAATAATAAGGGACCCATGGTTTTGAATGAAAATTAAAAAAAATTGCGCAGCAGTTCTGTTTGCAGTTCCTGGTAGAGCTCCTAGAGTAAAGTGACCACATTTTCATTGAGACAAAGCTGGACAAATGGGATGAAATCAGAATTATAATTTAGTTATGAAAACAGACCAATAATTCAAAAAAATATATTTTATCTACTCACACACCAAAATGAATACATTAATACATTATTGTATGTGAAGGACGCCATTATTATAATAGTGTGTAAAAGTTCCCAAATCTTGCTAAAAGTTCAATGTAAATCAAATGGAGTTTTATTATTAAACGATTTCTGTTTATTGTTACTATGGCACGTAGTGAAAATAAATTTTCTGGCGTGCACTCGTAACGTAACGTATCTTTTTACCAATTACGCCTCATCATAAAAGATCATTTTCGCAAATATAATTTTTCGGAAAATGGTTACTAATTATTCAAAATATTTTTTAACATATTCCCATAAAATCTCCTCTCTTAATGTCACCCAATGAAAATTTCAGAACAAGGTGCCATTAAACGACCGGATTTTTTGAAAGAAGTTCAATTTGAGGATATTAAAAAAATTCTTGGGTGACACTAAAAAAAGAAGATTTTATGGGAATATGTGGAAAAATCTTATTTTATATATTACTGTACAATTAAAATAAAAAATGCAGATGATAGTTTCTCGGAACTGTCCCGCCAAAATCGGGACGTGTGGTCACTTTATACTAGAGTTCTATCGAAAATCCTTAGAACATTTTTCTGTAAGGTTAAAAATTGAAAATATATACAAAAATTAGACTTAGACCGATGCGGCGAAGTGAAGAAAAAAAATCGCGCAATAGTTCTGATTGCATTTTCCCGGTAGAACTTTTAGAGTTCTATCGAAAATCCTTGTAACATTTTTCTGTCAAGTCAAACATTGGAAATATATTCGAAAAAAGTTTCGAGTTCAGCAATGAAGAGAAAAAAAAAACAGTTCTGTTCCTATGTGAATTCGTTGGTTTACTGTAAAATAATATGCACATTTTCTAACTAAAATTTACTAACTATAAGTATTCTACAAAGGAGAAAACCGATCTATCCGCCGACAAAGCAGAAAGCTCGGCCATCCCGATTGTTTTTCTTTTTCCCTTCGTCACATCGGCGAAGTCTAATTTTTCCCATATCTTTATAATTTCTAACTTTACAGAAAAATTTGATAAGGATTTTCCAAGATAGAACTGTAAGCGTTCTACCAGAAACTTTAAACAGAACTATTGCGTCTATTGTTTTTTCTTTTTTACTTCGTCTCATCGGTTAAGCTCAATTTTTCAAAAATATTTTCAATTCTTAACTTTACAGTAAAATGTAATAGGGATTTTCGATAGAACGCTAAGAATTCTACCGGGAACTGCAAACAGAACTATTGCGCGAAATTTTGCACAAAGTACTCTAGAACTATTTCATATCTACCAGGAACTCCTACCAGGATATTTTTGAAAATTCGATAGCTAACTTCATAGGACTATATGTTACTATTAATTGTTAAAATTTTATTATTAATATTATACCACCTAATTTTAAATCAATTTCACTTTGTTTCAAATGGCATCGACTTCATTTTATTATGACGAGTTTAGTAGGAGACACTAAAATATATACTAACTGGAACGAGCGCTTGTGCGGGCGGAGAGAGAGCATCACTAGGTGTCCCTCGTATCGCTCTGTCTTTGTCCAGTACAGTCCAAAAGGAAAACTTATAAACTGGGTTTATAATATGCTCACTGATTGAACGATCTCACTCTCTTTCTTGATACAACTCAATACAACTAGCTTTTCGCTCTGACTGTTGCTGACTCGCTCGTTCCAGTTAGTATATATTTCAGTGGTAGGAGCTCACTGTTCTACTGCAGCACCACGCATGACGAGCCGCATGATGAGCTCATGCGGGTGTAGTGGGGACGTAATGTGGCCGTAATGCTAATATAATGGGAACGAAATTCAGGGAATGCAATTACCGGTCATGAGAGTTACAACAAAACAAAGGAAAAAAACAAACACAAGGAAACAACAAAAAGAATATGGAGGAACAGCTGGGTGCAAGCTCAAAACCGCAGAAAAGGACACATGATGATGATAATGAGGGAATGCCAGAGTAATTCAAGCAATGCAAGAGTACTTTGTGTACTGTGGTTTAATACTTACATACTGCTATGGAATGCAAAGTAATGTGCAGTAATGCATTTAAATATTAACATGTATTACAAGAGTGGATGGCCCCTCGGATTATAACAATGAAAAATATTATTTTAACTCACTTATGCATGTGTGAGATATGACGACCAAGAGCTTTAGTATTAACTGCCTTGAATCCACACTTGAAACACTCAACTTTCCTGAGGTGATCATCGGCTTGTGGAATTGCCTCCTTTACAGCTTCAATTGGAAACTGTTGAAGTCTTTGTTTGCCTTTTTTTTTGACATTTTCTTCAATTTCCTCAACATCTTCCTTAATTTTCATTTCAATATTACTTGTAGAATATTCAACATCTTCCTCAAATTTCATTTCAATATTACTTGGATCAAACAATTCAACATCTTCCTCAAATTTTATTTCAATATCACTTGGTGAATATTCTTCAACATGTTGTTCAGCCTGAAGAAAAAAATATTTCAAAATACAAATAATTGTCAAAAGCAAGATCAATGTCAAATTTGATTTACGGATTTAGTGAAGTTTTGCCGTATGAGATTGTGAGAATTCCTGCATTGTTCAAGGAAGTTGAAGCTCGATTGAAGTTTTTCTTCACAAAAATTGCAAATGTTGCATGGAAAATCATGATTTATTGACAACTGAAACATAAATTGTCAAATATGACAATATTATAATTCTCAAAAACATAAGAGAATGATTATCAAACAACGATATTGAAATATTGATTGTCAAACAATATGACTGCAAGTGTTAGTCTAACAACCATTGTTATAAACAATAAAGCAAATAATTGATATAAACAATAAAGTAACCTCAAACTTGATGATGTTTGAATATATCCTGAGCAATTCCTGGGAGTCCTCAGCCTGGCCACAGAGATTCTTAACCACTTCTTGTTTTGTCAAACAGAAATGACAATTGACAAAAATGTCAAACTCGAAAATCTTCTCTGTTTTCATCCCTCTGACACTGACAATTTTAACATACACTACTACCAACATAAACAATCCAATTATTAACATAAATTCTAGTTACTAATGGCATATTATATTGATAGTTGTATATAGTGGTTATAAGCAGGGAACTTACCCCCGTATTCATAGTCGCTCCTTAACTTAAGGAATAAGGACGCCTGGATGAAGGCTTCCTTAAATCTCTGAGGCGTCCTCGTTTCATAGTCGTGAAATAAGGCTTCTTTCCAGAAGGAAGCCTTGTTTTGGACATTTAGGGATTTTTGATAGCTTATGGTGGCAACACTAACTCAAATTACTCAAACCGCCAAGGCTGATTGTAAATATAACCTTAAAATTGTTATTATTGATGAAGTAAAAAGTGTGCATTACACGAACCGCGAAAGGCTGTTATTAGCTCAGCCAATATCAGAAGAAAGCTCAATCGACTGCAAAAAAAAACAAGTGCTGTTGATTTGAACAAAAAGCTGAAGCATGGGAAAGGGTAATGATGAAATTTATAAATGAAGGGTGGACACCACATACCAGCAAACAATTGAGAAAGTGCTGGGACAGCACTAAATCAGAAACAAAAGTAAGTGACAACAATTTTGTTCCCATCTAATCGAATTGTTGCATGATATTTTCTATTTCAAAATGCAATTATTTTATCAAAAATATTTTCAAAAGACGAAAGTTGACAACAACAATGAAACAACAACGTCTCATGACTGGTGGGGGCCCTGCGCCTGTAGAAAGCGTGGATCGAGTCATGGATTTCATTGATGAAACAAGTATAAATATTGATGTGAAAATTGATTGTCCATTTGACAGCACAGTAGCATTTGAAGAACATTGTAAATATTATAAAAAGGAAAATTTATTAGCATTCTTTTACCATTTTCTTTTAACTTTTTCAGGTGACATGGGGTCAACGTCAGGTCTACTGCAATTTTTTGCAATTGCTTTTCATAATATTTCCAATGAAAAGGTACTGAGGCTGATACGACTGCCAGAAGTGACTGAACAGCAGCAAGAGTTTCATTAAAAAAAAGAAAAGAAAATTGCCAAAGCAGAAGAGAAGCTAGACTACTAAAGTTTCTACAATAAATTGTAGAATAAAAAATATTCCATATCATATAAATATAAACATATTTAGAACAAAGTATATTTATTTCATATATTTACATATACACAATTATTAACTCTCATTTAAGTTGGTAAACTGTGTATAACGACAATTTTTCAATAAAAGACTGTCATTAAACCCAGTTTACCAATAAGAATGCAATGTTATTAGGAGTTGTATTAACACATTCACTGCTGCACCTGATTTTATGACTTTCCTGTATCTCCGATTTAAACCACTTTACAAAATCGATGGTTATAATGATATGGTATTTATTTTCTTTCTCTAGGGGCCCCATAGAACTATTTTAGGTGATTTTCACGAAATGGGTCAGTGACGTGCTGGTCTGTAATATGCAAAAAAAGTATGCAAACACTGCCGGGTCACCAGCGTCACAGCAGCAGTGAATGTGTTAACAGAGACATGGGCCCCATAGAACTATTTTAGGTGATTTTCACGAAATGGGTCACTAGTGCTGGTCTGTAATACGCAAAAAAAAGTATGCAAACACCGCCGGGTCACCAGTGTCACAGTGGCAGTGAATGTGTTAACAGAGACATGGGCAGCCCACGATTATTTGATCTCCTTAATTGGGCATTTACCAATGACAACAGAAGTTCGACCACGTCTCCTTTGCTGAACCGATTTCTTCTTTGAAAAGGAACATCGTTATACATTTCGATAGGATTCTGAAAGTATCGAATGTACCTTCTGGCGAGCCGCCTTCGAAATCTATTTCCATTTCATATTGGATTTTCCTCAAAACCATTACCAACTCACTATCATAGTTATTTAAAAAATTGTTGTTCATTATACTGTTTCCGAGGATAACTAACATGTCAAAACTACGTCGACAACAAGCGCAAGCGTCATCGAAACGGAATAGCCAATCACAGTGCTGAAGGCTTCCTCAAGGAAGCTCGAAACCTTCCTTAAGATAAGGAACGGAATAAGGATCCTTCAGCTGTCAAGGAAGGTCTATGAAACGCGAAATAAGGAACAAGGAGGCCTTGTTCCTCAAGGAGCGACTATGAAGCTCGAAACCTTCCTTAAGATAAGGAACGGAATAAGGATCCTTCAGCTGTCAAGGAATGTCTATGAAACGCGAAATAAGGAACAAGGAGGCCTTGTTCCTCAAGGAGCGACTATGAATACGGAGGTTAGGGTGTTATTTTTTTTAAATTTGACACAAATTCCAACTAGAAAAAAAATAATTGTTAAAAATTCTATTAATAATTGTCGGTTAAAATGTGCTATAACCAATCACTTGAAATGACATGCATAAGCAACCCACCGTACGTATTCTGCGCATGCGCATTGGTGGGTTTTCCAACGGAAATTGACATAAAACCTCCAGTGGCGCGTAAACCGTTGGGCACGCATTTTTATTTAAGGTAACGAATATTTAAGTTTAGTTTACTTTATTATTTTACAAATCGAAACACGTATTATTTATATTATTAATATACGCGCGTCAGCGCGAACTCTTGATCCAATATAGGACAAAGTGGCAAGGACCGTTGGTTTTACCTTGGTTAGATTAGGTTGTCCGCCGCGAAGCGGGAAAATAAATCAAGACAACATACGCGCGGCAGCGCGAACTCTCGGTCCAATGTAGGACAAAGTGGTAAGGACCGTTGGTGTTACCTTGGTTAGATTAGGTTGTCCGCCGCGAAGCGGGAAGATAAATCAAAACAACATATGCGCGGCAGCGCGAACTCTCGATTCAATATAGGACAAAGTGGCTAGGACCGTTGGTTTAACTCTGGTTAGGTTAGAGTTGTTGGGGTTTATTATCATTTTAAAGAATTTTTATATACCCCCTTCAAATTTATTTTCCCTACGCCTTTATATTTTGCCCCCTATGCGCATGCGCAAAATGCGTACGGTGGGTTGCCTATACATGTGAATTCAAGTGATTGGTTATAGCACATTATAACCATAATTGTCAAATTCAAAATATTGTTACTTCTATTCAACAAATAAGTTCGAACTTTATAATATTATTTCGGCGAAGAAACGAAATATTTCGTTTTCTTACCAGTGAACGCAGTTTTCAGTGCCTTAAACTCGTTCTCATTATCCAAAGTGAACATTACTGACAAATGGCACTTGTATGATAATAAAACATCAAATTGGTTAGAATTGAAGTTTATCATAAACAAACCACATATGACAGCTTTAGTAGACACTCAGCAATACCAACATATTTACAGCAAACACTATTTTTCACTACCGCCGTAGTTCAAATAATAGGCGCTTGGCGGCGCCTGAAAGAACATTTTCTATGAAAAATAGTGGAATATTTTGTTAAATTTTTAAGCTTTTGCCAAATTTATACCAGAGACAAGTATCTAATACACAGAAGACATTTTTTGAATACCGTGGGGAAATGGGATGTTTTATTTCAAATATTTATTATTTCAAATATTTATGGAATTACTTATGCAATCTTTGATAATTTCAAACTTAAAACAAACGGAACAGCCTGAATATATAAATATATTCTGCCTCTCCGGAGCTCTATAATAATTATAGAGTCTTTTTAGGACTAGACCACCTTCGTGGCACGAAGGCTGTGTATCAGGCTTTACTGGGTGTCCCATTTTAATCCGCCAGTAGCGATAATTCTGAAACATTGCATTGAATCAAAAAGTGTTCCAAATGAAAAGTTAATGGTTCTGAGGGGGACATCTGATGCCGTAGACTTTGCCCCCCCAGCCCCCCAAGGGGGGCGGGAAAAGGGGGCAACTTTAAAATCTTAAATGGAAACCCCTATTTTTTATTGCAGATTATGATAGAGGGTTAAAAAGTATGTAAGTTTTATCCGAAACATTTTTTTTATTGGTCGAGAGATGGCGCTGCAAATGAAAAATTAGGTTTTTTGTCAATTAAATTGCGAAAATCGTCACGTAATTAACTGTTATTATTACTTAAGACTTACTCACAACCTTACAAGGTTGTTTTTTTCTCAGCCTGCTCAAATACTACCCCCGCCCCCCCCCCCTACAAAGACGTAAAGTACTCAAAAATAGCGATTGAGTACTTATTTTTCAAATTAAATAATGGTAAAATAATTCAAAAAAGAATATCATTTTTTTTTTCAAACAGTGTTTGACCGGGCCCCCCACATAGATTTTAGTCGGGGTATTTTTTAAAGTTGTTGATAGATGGCGCTGCAAACTTGAGAAAAAATTAAAAGAATTTCTCTCTCACACAGTAAACGAATTTCTTATTTAGAAGATTACTATTTTTGAAAACGGCAACAGTATTTTTCATGGCATAATTAAATTGAAATAACTCAATTAAAACCGCCGGCATTAGCGTTACGCAATTAAACTTACACTCGGTAAAATCAAATAGGCGCCCTCGGAAAATCCACAAAAATACACTCTTTTTAATTGGTTGGTAACTCGGATGAATCTTTGACTCTTGACAATTTACACAATTTTCCGGTGGAATTTGTAAAGAATATGGGAATGGCCATTTTTTTTGGAGTTGGCGGATTTTTACCTTGAATAACTGTTACTAATCGTCCTCCGTAGTGTATTTGCAAACTTAGAGAGCCAAAACGAAGCTTCTACGTCGATTTATTAAAAAAATATACGGGTTTTTATGAAAAAAATGACATTTTTTTGACGCAACAGTTAATATTTTCCTTCACTACCTAACCTCTCTAATTACTTGTCAAACAAAAAGTGCAGGAGAAGCCCAACCGACGTTGCCAATTTTATCTTTTTATTTTACCTTGTTCTGGTAAACATTCAATATACAATTTCTTCACATGCACTTACAACAACATTGAAATATAAATTTAATTTTTAATTCTAATTTCATTCTAATTGGTTTAACTCAGGTTAACTCAATACTTCTTGCAACTTTATCTTATTTTAGACCATATTAGACCATTTTAGACCAAGGTAAAACCACCGGTCGTTGCCACTTTGTTCTACATTGGACCGAGAGTACCATAAAAGTTTGGATCTACGAAGTTAAAGTTTAAACCACATGCGTGCGGCAGCGCGAACTCTGGATCAAACCACATGCGCGCTGCGCGCGCATGTGATCGAGAGTTTGCGCTGCCGTGCTATATGCGGTCTTGATCTATTCTCTCTCGGACAACCTAATCTAATTTATACCCATGGTAATTTCATACCCATGGAGGAAGATAACGGGAAATCACCTCCATTATACTTCCCAAGAGAACCACATGATGACGACATTCAAGTCATTATCGTGGTCGCAAACATTCATTAGTGAATATGCATAAGAATAAGAAGAATACATAGAAGATTAACATGACCCCTGCGCAAGAATTAAAATAAAATTAAATATATTTAATACATATAATACTTAAATTGTAGCGACACAGAAAAAAAGTATAATCTCTGCAAAAGAATTGAACTTGGCAACAGCGTATCTGCTGTATAAACATATTTTCTGTCAAATAACCGGACAGAAGTTGCAGTTATATTTGTTGTTGTATTAAAAAATGTCAGTTTTTTGGATTACAAAAGCCCGTATATTTCTTGAACCAGCCGACGTAGAAGATTCATTTTTACTTTCCACGTTTAGAAATACAGTTTGGAAGACGATTAGCAACAGTTAGTGAAGGTAACTCCACCATTCCCATATTCTTAATAATAGCCGTTGCCTCATTGGCCGGTTTGTCGCCTTTTCGTAAGAGTATTAGTCTGGCATTTTTCCATATTTTTGGGAAGACACTCTATTTGAGCGTGCCATTCATTACATCGAGGACATAATGTGGAACGACCCTGCATGCTGCTTTGACGATTTCCGCAGGTATTTCTCGCAAGAAACCTGTATTGTACGTGCAGTCTAAAAACTGCCCACATAAATAATTCTGAGAATATTACATAAAATGGTGGTAAAAAAAATATTCTAAAAATATTTAATGGAGACAGTTTTATTTTTTGCCTGTAATCATTTAAGTTCCTTTCTTCTAAAATGTAACATCTCCAGTCTCTACGCTATTAACATTGTTTATGAGTTTATGTTCCTTGTTCCTATTATGTAATATGTAATTACGTAAATGTATATGTAAATGCGTATATGTAAATATATGTAATTGAAGTTTGAGTTTGTGCTACAAGTTTTATGACATTAAATTTTCAATGGTAAAAACATTTTTCTTTATCATTTTATCTATCTAATTGTAATATTTTTTTGCCTTTAAGAATAAACCAAAGTATAAACAAAAATAGCTATAGAAAAAAGCTGCCAAAATTTGTAAGAAAATTTGTTCAGATTTTTTTGTCGTTTCACATTCTCCTTCTACTTCTGCTGTTGTTTCAAATGAATCAGTTTTGTCTACTCCATGTCTACTACATGTTTAATATACTCCATGAATACGGTGTGGATAGAAAAACAGCCATATTAATCGAACATACTTTGTCGGGCACAACATCAAAAGTAAAATTCATGGGTGAAATCTCCGAGCCTTTTCAAATCAGTACTGGAGTAAGACAGGGTGATGGATTGTCCCCACTCCTCTTCAACCTGGTACTAGATAAGATAATAAAAATATGGGAGAAAGAAGTAACTGGGGTATATATGGGAACAAAGAACAAACGAATCAACATAAAGTGCCTCGCTTTTGCTGACGACCTTAATCTGTAAAATATGGCAACATCATACAAGTTAAGCACTTCAAGTATCTAGGTGAAATAATTGGAAACACTGGTACGGAAAGAATGGCTAATAAAACACGTGCAGAAAAGTTACGAAAAGCCTATGCAATCATATGTACAACAAGAAATCACTTTCTACCAAAGCAAAACTCCGTTACTACCATACAGTCATCCTTCCAGACGCACTCTATGCAATTGAGACTTCATCATTAAACATCTACATCAATGATATTGAGAAAGTAGAACGTCAGATACTGAGAAAAATATTTGGACCCAAGGTACAAGATGGTATCTGGATGCGTAAAAGTTCACAAGAACTGTATTCCCTGACAGAGCGATTCTCTTCAGTTGCACGGAAAAGACGTCTGAAATTCTACGGTCATATAGTACGAATGGATGACTCTCGATTGATCAAGAAAATCTTCCACATCATCAATGGAACCCGACAGTCCAAAGTACGCTGGCTGGTAGACACCAAACATGACCTCTCAGTAATCAATATAGACCCATTGGCAACTACGCGAACTAAATACAGGCAGGAAATAAATGCACATAACTTCACATCAGAGAATCCAACAGCTAAGAGTTTGAAACTAAAAAACGCATGGACACAAGAAAGAAGACAGGCCCAGAGCGAAAGGATAAGGAAGTTTTGGGAAGATAAAACGAACAAGACCAGTGCTAAGTAATGGTTCTACGCGCTCTTTAGAGGGCTAAACGAATAAATAATAATAATATAAATTAAAATAAATATAATAAACAAGTACGATTTGGTTTCCTTCACTTTTGTGCTGCGAGAGACCATGCGGGTTGCTAAGAAATACTATAACCTGATAAATAATAATAATGAACATGCTTCTGCCTTTTGGCTTCATCAATATGGACTTACCGAAAAAAAAAATGTTGTTCTTTCACAGTCATATTTTTGATCCTAGTGTATACTGCAATAGATTCGGATCATTTAATAAAATATCGTGAAATTTCTCATTATTGGTCAAATTATTTTTTACGCATAATATAGATTTTAAAGTTTAATGTTCAACTGTGTTTTTTCTGTTTCTCATTTTAAAACAAATTTAAATTCTCATTTTAAAGCGAATAATATTCCTTATCAAAATATTTTGATAATATTATTCTGTTTAAAATGAAGGAATAAATCCGTCCACTTTTTGTATGTTTCCACATTTGCACTCAACCAACATTTAACTTTCATCAGTAACGTAACTTTACTAATTACTCCTCATCAAAAAGATCATTTTCGCAAATATTAATCTTCGGAAAATGTTTACTAATATATTCAAAAGATTTTTCCACATATTCCCATAAAATCTCCTTTTTTAATGTCACCCAATGAAATTTTCAGAACAAGGTGCCATTAAACAACGGATTTACTGAAAGAAGTCAGAAATTTTTATAATAACTGCTTGGAATATTTTGAAGAATGGACATTTCAATTCTAGGATATTCAATATTTTCATTGGATGACATTAAAAAAGGAGATTTTATGGGAATATGTGGAAAAAAACATTAAAAATAAGAAATTCAGATATTTTCTAAAAAGCGGGACATTTATAAAAATCGGCGAAACGCGGGACAGGCTTCCAAAAAGGGGGCCAGCCCCGCCAAAATCGGGACGTGTGGTCACCCTAGTGTATACCTAACGTGACCATTTATTTTTTCGTCAGAGCGGGACACTCGCGGAATTATATAAAAAAACCTTTATAGTATTACAGTTACTTGTAAGTTTACTAAAACATTACGAACAGTGTGACGAAGAAAAAGTGAATTCTCCTTACGTGCTAGACTCAAGTTTTCTTTCGAAAAACATTTTCAAAATATTTGGGCATTTGTCGATGGGCTTCTAAAATAGCTTTTCAAAGGCTGGAACATTTTTAGAACTGTCTCAAGCGCGGGCATTAACACAAGCCACCTTGTTTTACTGCAGCCTAGCAGTTGGTGATACTCTGTGTCAGGTGATACGCTATCTCGAACTCGAAGTCAACAGGGAGACAATCTGCGGTTGTTTTGATCGCATGTTGAACTATGTAGGCTCCACATCCAACCCCGATGAACTTTCTTCCGTATGATTTGTTCGATTTTGGGTAAACATTATTAATTCCCTTTCTATTTTCCTCCAAAATAGCAGTTCCTATTGTCTCCATAACATCCAACAATTTTCTTATTCAAATTATTTTCAAATTTTAATTTGAAGGAAGTATTAAGACAATACTTCCTTCAAATTATCAGTAATTTTATCCGATGTTTCACCTTCCTGTTCTCGAATCTAGACTTTGACGCCTTCGCATGGAAAAAAATGCGCATTAATAGTAGGAATAATTTTATCGAGCAAAGGTTTGAAGCATCTGATAATAAAGTTATGCAGTGGGCTTCCCGAAATTAATCTTTAAATTCATAGGTTGCCATAGAAGTCAACCCATTTACAACAATTGCCTGAGATTTTGTACGAGAACATCTAAATTTTTGCTCAAAACATGTTTGAATTAAATGAGAAGCACAGTCATTTGAGCGAATGGTGCGATTTTTTTCACCGTATGAAACGCCCACCAACCCGCGCTGCAGCTATATCGAGATCTTAAGCATTAACGAGCATTGACGAGCTTGACGCCGCAAGGTTAATATTAAGTACGACACTTTTGACGACACTGGCGTTTAGGCATTTTTGTTATGGTACAATCACACACTCCGTTCAGTGTGAACATAAAGCACTGAACCGGACTTAAAGCACTGGGTTTGTTTGTTCGCTGAGCGAGTGTAGCATCTATGCCGCTTTCACGCGTCATCCGCTCTTTCTCTCTCTCTCTATTTCTATCTCGTTGGTCGCCGCTTCGGTCACACAAGTAGTAAGGTGTTTACACCTTAGCAACTAGAGACTTAGCCGCGAAAGCGGGACGTTTTTGCCCTCGCTTGGGACAGCGGGACTGACAGCCTTAAAGCGGGACTGTCCCACCCAAATCGGGACGTATGGTTACGTTATGTAAACGCTTATTAAATTTCTTTCAAGATACTGTCCACAATTGCAGTATCATTTAGAAACTGAGACGAAATTAAAGTATTTGAGTGCTACAATAATGGAAGAACAATTTCAACTTTTGGCAGCTGCTACTCGGACATTGTTGGAAGAAGTTCAAAAAGCTATATTTTGGACTGCCATTGTTGATAGTACCACTGACATTTCGAAAACAGACTAAGTGGCTTTATTGATTCGTTATCTACATTTAGATATTCTAAATAATAATGTGTCAGTAAAAGTATTTCTAGAATTTTTGAATTTGGAGAACCACCATGCTCCTGGTTATTTTACGTTACGTTTACGTTACGTTTCGTTATTGTTAGATTCATTTAAACGTCATAATTTAAATACGGACAACATGGTTGGGCAAGCGTATGATGGAGCTAGTCTGATAAGCGGTGGTGAATAAGGTGTCCCATAACCTATTGCGTAAAGCTATGAGTCGGGAAAATCATAAAGCTTTTGCTCCCTACATGTATTTTCCACCACATCAGTTGAACCTAGTATTAAGTCACGCGGTTGAAAAAATACTGCATTTTTTTAGAAATGTCCAAAAATGTTTTGCTGACTCACCCCAACGCCGATGGGCTATGCTAAAGGCAGCTTGCAAAGATGCTAGAATCTTTTCGGATATGGAAACGGAACATAAACAAAATGAAGAAGATGAAGTATTTTGAAGAAAGGAAAAACAACACACATATCTGATCTGTACAACACAATGTGGTCTGCAATAGCAAAGGCAAAAAGTGCTTTATTACAAAATTTTAAATCCGTTCTTTCTTGTTTAGAAACAATTGTAGAGATAAGGTACGACCAGGATGAAGTGGCTACGGCCTGAGGACTTTTAAATAGTTTCACATTTGGTTTTTTTATGATTTTAATTTTTTGATATGATGTTCTGCAAACTATCGATGTTACAAATCGATGATCAACTATCCATGTATCAAAAATATTGCAGAACATTGACAAAAGACATTGATTCAATTCAAGACATTTCGTGCATGAAAAAATCTAAAGATAAACTTGCATCACTAAGAACTGACGCTTATTTCAACCAAATTTTCGAACTCTCCAAGTCGAAATGGTTTCAATGTGATTTGGACGAAGGAAATATGCATCTAAAAAGAAAAATAATTCGAAGAGTTAAAAAATTTCACAATGAAGGCTTGACAGAATTAAGGGTCCGGAAGATGTTACAGAATTATTTGGTTTTATAAATCCAATCTTGAAGCTGTTTAAAAAACAGTGCAAAATCAAATTTTGGAAAAAATCTTAGGTTTGAAACTTCGCCAAAATGATATAGTGGAGCGATATAGACAAGAAAAGCAGCTCGGTTCTCAAAAAAAATTGAGCGTAGAACCAAATGAGACTATATACATTTTACAAAGTAAAAAAAATCTATCTACGAAATGGCTATTTACGACATTTTTCTGTTTTTTCTTTTTATTTTGAATAAAAATCAGAAACTAATGATTTGTGTTTTTTAGCGTTAACATCGTCATATCTGCCAATCTAATTAATCTATAGCCTTGGTCAAATTTGAAAACAAAAGTAATTATATTTCTTTATCACATCTAGGTTGAGCTGTTATATAGTCTGTTATGTATAATGTATATTATATTATGTACTATTATCTATCATGTCTAAATTATATTAAACAATAATATCGACGATCACATCTGCATCCTGGGTGTCATTATGTGTGGAAGTGCAATGGAGCTACGAAGAAACGTGAAATAAACGATGTGTTATTGGAGTGGGGACGCGTATTGGCGGCTCAAAGCCGAGCGCTGAATATTTACATCGCATTGCATTTAATTGTATAGATTTTTTATTGTAAGTCATAAAATTATAAATTTAACACTAATATGATCACAAGGAATGAGATAAACTATTCTGAAAAATATAAAATTTTGATTACGGCTTTTATTTTGGAGATATCGCGATAGAAGAAGATAAAATATATTTGAAACTGAGATATTGATTGCTGTTTTAAATTTCGTTCTCCCGTAAGCGACACAATGAACCGTAAATCTTTGAAAATTATAAAAAAATATTTGCTATACAAAACTTTTTATCAAAAATATATCAAAATATTGGTATTGTTTTCTTCTTGATCAACATGTATCAAACTCGATTTTTAAGTTTAATGCCCTTTTGCACCGGACGATTTTTGACTCAGTACATAAGCTTCAATTTTATATATAATTCAGCTTATAACAACAAAACCCCCACGGAACCAATTTTTATGGATATATTTAAGCGCCGAATTATTCCGGCACTGCGAAATACGTTTTTATTTAATCGGAATAGTGGTGCATGGTTATACTTGAAAAATAAAACTACGAGATAGGTCTTCTTTTTTATTTATTATGATAAATGGAAGTTTATTTAAGAAATAAGGTATAAAAAGTTAGTAGAATTCCTATGAACAGAAGTATAATTATTATTAACAGCATAGCGGAAAAATAGCGAATAACCAATCTACAATAAGAGGTAAAACAGAATATGTAATAATAATTTGCTTAAAAATATCAACTATGTACATATACAATGTGGGCCATTGAAAACGAAACAGAGGGATTTTCGGTTGGTTAAAGATGGATTCTCAAAAAACGCTCGGACACGTCGACTTTGTTTGTGAGGGGGACACCTTTTACAAAAAAAAATTGTAGACAAATCACTTAACCCCTTCGCGCTGGGACTCTCACAACCTCTAAGATTATAAATGGCACGGTGGGGTAAGTGATACCTCATTGAAAAGCTCTTTTTGTCCTGAACACTAAACGGTTAACATTTTCCAAATTTATCCATTTGTTGTCGAGATTATTTAATTTCAAGTTATAAACGCGTTCTTTCAAAAAACCACGTGGTCCGGTCCCCCAGGTGAAATTTAGGAAACGCTACACGTCAATCGTCTCGGAATCCAATGAAATTTTCGATTACATCGTGACCTGGCGGTTTCGACTCGACCTCTCTCCACACGAACCCCAGAAGTCGGCCGCAAAAAAAAAATGTACCGATTTTTCGGAGGCCACGGCGATGCTCCTCAGAAAGAGAAATTCTTCGCCGTGGCCTCCGAAAAAGCGGTCCATTTTTTTGTGGCCGAGTTTTGGAGTTCGTGTGGAGAGAGGTCAAGTCGAAACCGCCAGGTCACGGCGGAATCGAAAATTTCAATCGATTCCGAGACGACTGACGCGTATCGTTTCCTAAATTTCACCTGGGGGACCGCATCACGTGGTTTTTTGAAAGAACGCGTTCATAACTTGAAACTAAATAATCTCGACAACAAATGGATAAATTTGGAAAATGGTAACCGTTTAGTATTCAGGGCAAAAAGAGCTTTCCAGCCATTTGCCAGCCATTGCGGCTAGCAGCTGTGCGTATGGGCCTTAACTTGTTTTTTTATAAAAAACTAAAGTGTTTTTTAATACTGCGCAATTCTAGTAAAACTAGTGTTTTGCCACGTATCCTTTGACTCCAGTCTAAAAAAACAAAAACGGAGCGCAACCTAAATGTCTGGTGCAGGCTCACTTTCGTGCCTGCCGGTTCGCATATAGCTGCGGGGCCCCCAAAGCGGTCTCGCCCCGGTCTAAAGACGGCTTTGACCTGAAGTAACCGAAAAAACCTAGCCTTTTTATTCTCTACACAATCACATCACAAAATATTTATCAAACCATTCTGTTTGGTGTGATCTGGGATTTGTATCGTTTGTTTTTATATTTTTAACCGCAGTCATTTTACAGGTTTAAACTAAAAACATATTTAAAATATAATAATTTGAGAAGAAAATTCTGATTGATATATTTAATTTTTATACCTTTGTGGTTGAGAAACTTTAATAAGAAAATAATAAAAGTTTTGCGTTATTGGACATTTCTAAAAGTTCTAAAATCAATGCCTGGGTCACTTAAAAAGCCTGTGTGGGTCAGTGTCTAACTCGCGGGTCATAGGTTCGCTATCCCTGCACTAGTGACTAGGCGATATTGGGTTCAAAGACTGACTCGAGAATTTTTTCATTATCAGTAGACAATCTATTGTATGTATCTATTGCATCAGCCAGCTAAACAATACTTTGATTGCCGGACTGTCTCGACAATTCGATCGCTAGACGATATTGAGGTCAACGACAGACTCGAGACTTTTTTTCATTATCACTGAGCAATCTATTGTGTGTATCTATTGAATCAACCAGCTAAACAAAACTTTGATTGCAGGCCTGTCTCAACAATTCGATCGCGATCCTCAGAATTCTGAATGGAATTCATTGCGCAGTTATCTAATGAACGATTGCAATCGGATTGCCGTACTTGCGGGATACGCGCGTGCGCCTCTCAGATCTTTTGTCGTCGCGTATTGGTTACATGTTTTTTGCAAATCGAGAAAATATCAGATATAAATTAAATAGCTACTAAATCGTTGTAGATGGCCAATTTTATGAACAGTATGTTGGAAGAACAAGCAATTTAGGAGCAATCGCAGCTTAAATATCGGGCTCGTTCATGATATGGTGAGCATAGGCAACTATTTTATCAGGGCAACTAACAAATCAATTAAAATAATTCAAGTGTAGTTGGCAATTAATTAGTTGCCTTGTTACAAGTGAGCGATTCTTCAAGTGCCTTGTTACAAGTGAGCGAGACTAAACGAGAAAATGACTTTAGACGTGGAATTATTTATTAGTGAAGTTAAAAAGAGACCGGCGTTGTATAATACGAGATTAAAAGAATATTGCAATAGACACCTAAAAGTCAAGTTGTGGACCGAGTTGTCTAAACAATTTGTGAAGAACTGGCACAACCTTTCAGGTTCTGAAAAGGCTGCGAAACGTAAGCACAAACTTATGTTTTGTATTAAATTATTTTTATAAAACAAATTGCATTTTTTTGCTTTACCAGTATGAGATTCTTGATTTGCCGTATTTGCCACAGTTGTATTAAATAGTTTTCATGTGCTAGTTAATATAATAAATAGGCTATTGAAACTAGGCAATTTATTTATGTTAAAGGTAAAGAACTACAATCTAAATGGAAGAACATCAGAACATGCTTCAAACGCGAATATAATTCGCAGAGAAAAGCGCCATCATCCTTGTCTGAGAAGAAAAAGCGACGCAAATATGTATATTTTGATCAATTACTATTTCTTTGTAATTGCATGGAGAGCAAAGGAACATTAGACAATCTACAGTCACTGGCTCCAAACGATGCCACACGCATTGGTGCACCTGAAATAATACAGCCAGGGAAATTAAGAGCGGTAACAGTAAGATCAAATACACGTAAAAGAAAGTCTAAAAAACGTTACGATGACTCTTTATTAGATATACTACGTGAAAAGAAAGCGGTGGATAATGAAATAGATGAGGATAAATATTTTCTTCTGTCGCTGCTTCCTAGTTTCCAGAAGTTTGATGAAGACCAGAAATTCGAGGCTCGCACTGAAATTATGAACGTTTTGAGGAGAGTTCGTTTATCCAAAAATATGAATCACGACATCCCAATTCTTATGAAGGCGCCGAATTTGTCCGATTCCGTCTCTTCAAGGCAATATTTCACAAATTTTTCGCCAGACGTTCCAGGAGAAGCACGGAACCTTTCAAAGAAATACGCCATAAACACATCATCAAATCAAGTTGAACTGTTATCTCCGACAAAGCAAGAAGATCCATGGGAAGAAGGATCTTCAGACATTTCCTCCGTATATTCAATTCAACAACTTTAAATTTCGTGTTATTATACCTCCGTTTATATTTCTTATGTATAGTTCATTTAGAATAAACTTTATTTATTATTTTTATTTTCGTTACGGCCAACTATGGACCACGTTTGACAGTTTTTACATTTGTTTTTGTCCACACTCTCTGCCAATATCTCTTCATCCTCTCTCCCACTTCCTTCTTCTGTTCCTCCGTGTAAGATCTTCCTTTTCTCACTGACAATTCCCCTGTCTCCTGGAAACCTGTAAACTACTTAATTAGTCGCCTAAATCTTTCTCTGTCCATTATGTCTTCTTTTTTAACCCCCATCCGATCCAAGTCCAATCTCACTTCCCAAAACCATTTCGGCTCCGTCTCCCTCTTTCTGATGAATTCAAAAATCCTCTTCATCAGTCTGGTACTGTTCATCCTCACCAAGTGCCCATAAAACTGTATTCTCCTTTTTCTCATTAGAGCTACAATTCCTTTTGTCTTCAGGTGTAATTCGTTGTTAGGTTTTAGTCTCCTCTCTCCATCCTTGGTATTTGGCCCTAGGATTTTTCGGAGCATTTTCCTTTCTTTCCTCCGGGTGTCTTCGAGGCCACCCTTATCAATCATGTCTAGTGCTTCTGCTGCATATAGACATTCAGGTCTGACAACAGTATCTAGGTGTCCTGTATGGAATTTAACCCCAAAGGACCCTTTTTGTTATATGTATCCTTCGTAAGTTGATAAGGCATTTCCATTCTTCTCGCCCGCTCTTTGATGTCATCCTAATCCGACCCATTGTCCTGTAATTTTTCTCCCAAATACTTAAAACACTTAGGAGAGGAGCCTCTTTGATGTTGGTCATGAAGACAGTCTTTTCAAAAGAAATTTGAAGCCCAGTCTTCTTGGCTATCATCTGGAGTTCTTCAGTTCTTTTTATAGCTGTTTCAACACCGGTAGTGAGTATCACAACATCGTCGACGAATGCCAAACAATCCGTTCTTATACTTTCTTTCCCTCTCCCTAAACTGAAAGCCTCTTTATCCGAAATTCCCTTTGTCCATTCTCGAATAACTTTTTCTAAGACGCAGTTGAATAGTATTGGCGAAAGCCCGTCGCCTTGCCGTACGCCAGTTTTGATTTCGAAAGGCTCTGACAACTCCCCCCGGAACTTTATGTTGGAGTAAGTATGCTAATCGTCTGTTGAATTAGATTCCTCGTCTTGTTGTGCACTCCAAATTGACTCCATTGACACAAATGACTCCATTGACCGAAAAACCGAAAAGCCTTCCCGAAGTCCACAAAGACGGCGACATATTTATTCTGTCCCAACATCCTGTACTTTATGATATTCCGTAGGTTGATGATTTGATCCGCTCAAGATCTTCATTTCCGAAAACCTGCCTGGTATTCACCCAATTCAAAATCCAATAACCCTTCTATTCTCGTTAGTAACGCTTTCGATAAAATCTTGTAAGGAACTGAAACAAGAGGATGCCTCTATAATTATTAACGTCCATCTTGTCACCCTTCTTATGAAGGGTATGGATCAAAGCTATTTGCCAGTCAGCAGGGATTTTCTCAGTTATCTATATGTTCTCAAGTAACCGAGTGAAAGATTTTCTCCCGCTGATCCCAGTTGTAGGAGTTCAGCGACGATACCATCTGCACCAGCAGCTTTGTTTGCCTTAAGTTCTTGGATATATCCTTGAATAATCCGGAAAATTTCGACTTCGTCAGGAGGCATTGAATTGGGAGATAATACTTCTGGTGTTTCCATTTTCAGGTTTTCTTGCGGACCATCACAGTTAAGCAGTGAGTGGAAATATCTGGCAAGGATGTCACAGTTTTGCTTATCGGTCATTCCTATCCTCCCTTCTTCATTCCTGAAGCACATTCCTGGTGCCTGATAACCCCTTAAGCGCGATTTGAACATCCGATAAAAGTTCCGTGTATTGTTCATTTGGAAATCTTCTTGCGTTTTCTTTAGTTGATCTTGTTCATATTGTCTCTTAGTCCTTCTGAAAGTCCGGCCTGTATGTTTCGTCTGATTTCGGAAGACTAAAAGATCATCATCTCGTTTCGTTGAGCTCGATTTCTTCCATGCCTCTTTCCGGCGTCTCAGTGCGTCGCCACATTCTGCATTCCACCAATTTGTCTTATTTCCTTTGTCTGAGGAATCGTTCTTCCAGCAGCACCTTGGATCTTGTCTCGGATTACATCCCAATTTCCTGATGCAATGCACTTCAGTTCATCTCTGTAACTTTCCCTTGTCGCATTATTGGATTTTAATTTTCCGACATCATATCGCGGGATATTTTATCTCGGTGTTCTTTTCCTGGTTGGTAAAAACTTCAGTTTAATTCTGGTCAGGTAGTGATCGGAGTCTTCTTCTGCTCCCCTTGCTACTTTCACATTCATGATTTCTCTCTTTCCCATCGTAGAAATGGCGACGTGGTCGATCTGAAATTCTCCCAATAGAGGATTGGGGAATCGCCATGTCTTTTGTTTCCTGTGTATATGCTTGAAAGTCGTTGACATAAGCTGTAGAGCAAAAGGCTCGACAATGTTCTAAGAGTCTATCGCCATTCATATAGGTACGTTTATGTGCGGGATATTCTTCTACTATCTTCCGATATTTTATCGCCTTCCCGATCTGCACATTGAAGTCACCCATTAGTACCTTGATGTTCTTCTTTGGTATTCGAAACATCTGATCTTCTAGCTCTTCACAGAACTGCTCGACCTTGTCTGGGTTCTTTCGATTATCTTCGTTGATCTAGCTGTGAGTAGTTATGAGAGTGTAGGTCTTGTTGCCACACCCTAAGTGCAGAAGTGACAGTCTTGGTAATGAACTTTCAAAGCCTATCACGGACTCTATTAAGCACTTAATAGAGTCTAATATAAACGCTGTTCCAACAAGCGGTAGGGATTTGGTATCAGCTACTCTGATCGCTGGTTTCCCTTTGTATATCCTGTATTGTCCACAATCAAATTGGTCCTCATCTCTGTACCGTGTTTCCTGAATGGCCATGACCTTGATATCACGTTCGCCCATAGTTTTCGTTACCTCTTTGAGTTTCCCCACTTTAAGAAGTGATTGCACATTTAGAGTTCCAAACCAGTAACAGCGTTTTGTCTTGAGTTTATGATTTCCAGGGGCCTCTGACTTCCCGTCGCGTTGTAGTGCAGGCTCTCCAGAATCTTTCGGCCCGCTTGCGTTACTGGTCGTGACGGTGAATTCCTCTCTATTTATTTATTATATTAATATAACATATTTTTTCATGTGATTTTATTAATTCTTACCTAACTGTTAAACAATCTGCTCTATTATCTATTGTTGGAACCTCAAGAAGAAGTTTCTGGAGCCTCATTGCACAAAAAATCTTTCTGAAACCCCGTCAAAAAGTTGAAGAAAAATTAGAACCTCAAGGGAAAGTTGGAGGAACTTTTTGAAAAGTAACGACTTGAAAGGTACTTGATTGAAGAAAATTGTCAAAAAAAAATTGGTGATCCTCAAAGAAGGAACCTTGAGGCACACGGCACACCTTGATCTGCTATTATAAAAACACTTGAAGCACCGTTATACCATCTTGAGACTCTATTATATCTTCAGGCTCTATTTTTCATACTTGTCGCAATTGGCCGTGCTCATGGGTGGGTGAGGGGGGTGGGGCGTGGGTTGGGTATTGAGGTTTAACAAAATATTACATTGAAGAAGGGAGAGACGACTCTCTTCAAGAGAGCATGCATGATAGATGTGGAGTTTAGGAACCCTTCTGTGTCAGTTTTAGAAAGTAAATTGGCGCATTTCTGTAATTGTATTTTCTTCAACACCCACGTCCAAATTAAAACCCGGCTACGGCCGTGTTGTGGCACTATTATATAAACTTGATTGTAATAGAATCTTGCAATGTAATAGAATTTTAAGGATTTATTAAACAACCTTGAGATACAGTTTAATACAATCTTCAGGTTCTATTGATTTACCCAGCGCTAGCATTTCTTCGCATGAGACTGTTTAGCATGAGACGCAATATGCATATCATTTTGAGCAAAACCGTCTTCTTTTCTCGGCAGGTGTTCCTTTAATTCAATATTTTGCCATCAATAAAACCAAGCTGCATTTAACTAATATAGGGACTAATATAGGGTTTGTTTTCAGATCTCAGATGTCACCACTTATTGGCGTCCCGGGTTTGCTACATCCCTCTACATTACCAATATTCCAATGATTGATAATAAATAATTTTTTGCTAAATTAGGTTTATTCAAGTTTTGTTGTATAATTCAATAATACATTTAACATACAACAGTACTTTTACAGATAACAAATTTAAAATCCAAATCAATAAATTTTGTTATTCAAAATATTGTATATGGCATCTAATTATTAGTGCCATATAGAAGTCTTACAATAATTCCTCCTTAATAACTTTTCATCGTTATAACAGATTTCTTTGGTATTCTTGTTATTTGGATCCAAAAGGTCTCTGATCGTTTCATTGTAAACTTCCAAAAAACTTACTTGAATTTCGTATTTCCATCCAGCATTTTCTAACTTCATTATATGATCAAATAATAATTCTATTGACCTTGGTATTGTACCTAAAACAATATTAGTTATCATTACAATATTTTTGCTGTAAATAATAAGCAATACACGTTACATGAAACCAGAAACTCTAAAACCAGAACCATCTCCTGAAATAGTGATAACTCCTGCTTCGAGAAAAAGAGGACAGCCAAGGAAAGTCCCATTACAAGTTCGAGAAGAGTTTAACTTGATGCTTCGGAAGAATCACTTGAAGGCATTTCACCCTTCGAGGAATCCTCTAACATGCACACATACAACACAAGGAATGGCAAATTATTACAAACTGAAAAACATCACACTACCTTATATGCAAATTCCTTTTTGTGTATTGGGGTTAAATTATTCAATAATATATCGTCAGAAATAAGCACTCAGTCATACAATAAGTTTAAAAAATCAATAAAAGAAAAATTAATAGCTGGTACATTTTATGGAATTGATGAATACTTAGAACACCAAATTGGTTAAACGATATCATTGAACGAGTATTCCTACAAGTAGATATATTGAGATTTAAAATTTTGAATGTATTCAAATGTATGTAATTGTTTTGTATTTATTGTGTTTTTTATATATTGCTTGTGTATTTGTTTTTTTCGCAATTTATTTTACAATTTTCTTTTTTTCGAATGTTGACAATCACATCTGCAAATTATATATGTATATTATTTATTATTATTTTTTTATAATTTCTATATTATTGTAAGCAGCAAAGTGAATAAAGTTTTATTATTATTATTATTATTATAATCATTAAATGAAACAAAAGAAATTCACCATTTCATTTAAAAATTCTTCGAAGGGAGAAATATCCACAAACATAAGAGTTTTCGAATTACCACCTTAACATGACTGCAATAAATAAATTAGCTTCGAGTTTCGAAAAGGAATGTGACTTTCGTTTAAATGTAATGCCAGCATTACATTTCCCAATGTAGACAAACTCTTGTTGATATTTTTGGTTACTGTAATTCTATCACAGTTCTTCACATTCTCTGACTCGGCCAAGCCCCCAAATTAATAGAAAATCTCGAAAATCCTCGAAAGCAATCCTTAGATTGCGAATGATATCCTTGCAATATGATTTGGGTAACTGAATGAGATCGAAAACTGTGCTCGTTGAAATTCATTGCTGCAACTTTTTTTTTATTAGCCCATTTAATCTACAATCTGTCCGGAGACATTTAGCAGATATTATAAATTAACATGTACTAATATATATATATATATATATATATATATATATATATATATATATATATATGTATATATAGATATATATATATATATATATATATATACAGGGTGTCTCAGACCACCCGTACCAGCCTTTTATTTCGACAACGTTTGGTCGAATGTGACTGGGACAAAAAAATTTATTACCAAAGTGAACCCAAGGAATCCACTGATTTTACCGGAATAATCCGGAAGTACCCGGAACTGGAAGTAACTTTAAAATTTCAAATGGCAACATTGGTCGAGTTTGGTATTAATTAATAGGTCTTTTTCAAAGGAACAGCTTTTATTAAAATGTTTTTTTATTTTACGTATATTTTTTCTAATTCCGTATATTAGATTGTAAACTCTTGAAAATCTGGCATTTGTGTGGTTGTTTTCTACATAATTTTTATTGTTAATTTTGGCAACCGTTTCCTCAATTGTAATGTTTTGCATATTTACGACAATTAAAAAATACGAATTGTTTGAAAGTATTTTATTCAACAATTCAAATAAGTGTGTGAAAGTCAAGAAAATGATAATTAAAACAACTATTCAATTATTTATGGTATGTTCAAATTGCCCTCATTCTTGATAAATGTATCTTTGTAGTCGATTTCGAACGTCGTTGACGGCCCGTAGAATCTAATCTTCACTAAGTGAACGGCAGACATTCCGTATCCTCTTCTTCATATTATCCCTAGTGGTTGGAAGCTCTTTATAGACTAGGTCTTTGATACGTCCCCACAAGAAGAAGTCAAGAGGCGTTATGTCAGGAGAACGCGGTGGCCATGGAAATGGACCTAGCCTTCCAATCCATCGACCAGGGAAAAGGCGATCAACGGTTTGACGAGAAACTCTTGCGACATGAGCTGGACAAGCATCTTTCTTCTTGTACACGTTTTCTGATACTTCGACATTTGTTGTGGCTGGGCTGTAACTTAGCAGTTGTTTTAACTCGTTCTGCAAGGCGCCGAAAAATATTTTTTGATTGATTGGTTCGTTAAGGGTATCGCTCAACATAAATTTGCTTAGCAGCACGATAGTTTTGGCCGCATTCACCTAAAATCATCAGCATATCAAAACCTTCGAGGTTTGTAAAAACCATGTTGACACATTCAATACTTTGATAATAATAATTTATTTTTGTTTCTTTTAAAAAGACCTATCAATTAATACCATACTCGACCTATGTTGCCATTTGAAATTTTAAGGTTCTTTAATATAAGGTATGTATATATATATATATATATATATATATATATACATATATATATATATATATATATATATATATATATATATATATATATATATATAGATCGCATAATGTTCGCATAGTCTTCACATTTAAATTTTGTTTGTTAATGATGTTGTTAGTTCGTTTGGATGCACACTTAGTCTTTTGAAGTACCTAGCACTGTATAGTTTAATTACGCTTTTGACTGTTGGCACTTTTAGAACATTATGTATTGTAGCGTTTGTGACGTACCATGGCAAGTCGACTATATTTCTGAGGAAACTCTAGATAATTGCTATGTTAGTAATACTGGCCGAGCCCCATAGCTAGATCCCATAGGTCCATGTTTGATAATTGTCTTGTATAAGAGTAGCTGTGATGTTCGTCCCATTAACCAGTGCATCTTGGCATACTGGAGCCCTAGTTATTTTCTCTTGCTCCAAATGTGTTTCTTCCATATTAGTCTTCTGTCCATGTGTATTCCCAGATATTTGATGTCTTCAGATTGGGTCAGTTGTGTGTTGTTTAGAGTAACTGGTGGGCATGTCTCTATTTTCATTTCATTATTTTCATTAGTCTTCATGGGCCATTTCTCTAGCCATTCTTCAATTTTTGTAAGGGGATTATGTAGATGTTGTGTTGCTGTTGTGGGGGGAAACAAGTACAGCAGAATCAACAGCGAATGTGTTGTAGGCAGGTCTGCAGTGAAGAGAAGATAAATAATTGACCAGAGGGCAATGCCTTGTGGAACCACTGATTTGATAGGATGCAATGATGTATATTCGTCTTGGAGTTTGACAAAGGCATGGCGGCCTTATAGGTATGATCTTACGATTATGAAATAATTATAAGGGAATTTCATTCTAACTTTTTCTAATAGTCCAGTGTGCCAAATTTTGTCAAACACCTGACTTATATCCAGAAATGCTGCTGTGCAATATCTTCTCCTTTCCAAGTCTTCAGTTATCTTTTCAGTTATTCTATGCATTTGTTCTATGGTGGCATGCTGTGTTCTGAAGCCAAATTTGTGTTACGGGATTAGCTCATTTGGATATATTGTGAGTCTATTTAGTAAAAGTTTTTCAAACACTTTGTTTTTTGTGTTCAAACACACAAGTTTTTCAAACAATTGGCAGTAGGCTGATTGATCTGTATGACTTGACTTAATTGGGAGGTTTTCTGGTTTAAGTAGCATTTTTATTGGCGCTACTTTCCACTGTAGTGGAAAGTATCCTATTCTTAGGGTGGCATTAAATATTTGTGTGATGGCTTTAAATCCCTTGTCGGGTAATTGATTTAACATTCTCCCTGTATTAGGTCATATCCCAGTACCTTTTTTGGTTTCAGGTGCTTTATGACAGCTCTGATATCTGTGACTTTAAATTTTCTGTACTCTTTCTCCTGCACTATTTATATACTCGTACATAGTCAATTCTTCTACTGTGGCTTCTCCGGGGTAGGGTTCAAAGACACTTTTCAAGTGGTTTGCAAAGGTACTTGCCTTCTTTATCGCTTTTTGCCTAGGAGCCGTTTTCATTTCGGATTGGCGGAATGTGTTCAGTAGTTGTTTTATCTTTTTGGTAGCCTTGAATAATGAGTATACATGAGAACTAATGCATCGATAATAAATGAAATAGGAATTCAAGACCGATTGTCCACAATATGTCGAAGACGCATCCTAAAATACTTTGGACACCTAACCAGAAGAGTACAAGACAACTTGGAGAAGTTGATCGTACAGGGCAAAATTGAAGGAAAAAGGCGGGTCCCCGTCGAGGTGGTTGGACCAAATCAAGAACATAACGGGACAACCCCTGCAAACCAACTTAAGAGCGGCAGAAGATCGCAAGCAATGGAAACAACTAATCAATTAGTGTACATAACCTTGGTGTCACACCTCTTCAGACATGAAGACAAGACTAAGAAAGGACGTGAAGAAAGTTCCAGAAAACAGCATATCTTATTTTACAAACTAGACCTAGTTCAAATAATGGGCGCTTGGCGGCGCCTGCTGAATCTGCACGCGCAGTTTACGCGCGCTTTGTGTTGTTTCCGTTACTTTCTTTGTGTGCTGAAACTGTCGAATAGACATTGCTGCATTACATTTAGTATTTACAGTATTTACTGTTTTACGTTCCTACCGAATTATTTGAGTGTTATTACGAATTAGCAGTTCTTATTGTTACCTATATATACATATAAATATATATATATATATATATATATATATATATATATATATATATATATATATATATATATATATAGATTATAAATATAATTTTTTTTTTAAATTCAAGTTTATGTTATTACTGTTATAAGTGTTACATCGAGCATGGGAAGCTAATATACGACCTTTTTAGCTTTAAGGGATGAAAATGTTGTTTGGAGATTATACTTTCATATTTTAGTGTCAGTAAAGTAAAAAATTTAGTGTCAAGCACATCTATCGATAGCGACAGAAGGAGACAGGTGTGTTGAAGAAACTTTACACAAAATCTGTAATTTTTTTAATAATAAATTTAAATATTTTTACAGATTGCAGAAGAAAATATAATGTGTGCGATAAAGACCTTAGACGGGGTATCATTTGATAAGTTTGAAAACAATTGTAAGGCTTTTATGAATAATTTGGAAAGAGGGAAGAACAATGAAGTATGCAAGAAGAGAAAAATAGAGAAGCAGACATACTTTCCCAATAAAAAATGAAATGTTGGTAAGTAGCACTCTTATCTAATTTTGTAAATTATTCATTTAACCATTAGATGTGTTTAGGCGTAAAAAAGGTCGGTCAGTTGGGATTGTGACTGAGGTTGGAGGTAAATTCTGAAACTGTACAAGCTTCAAAATTTGGAGCAAGAGAAGAATAATAGATATGTAATGTATTGTAATTTATTTAAGTATTATGTAATTAGCTATGTTTTGTAATTTATTTAAGTATTCTGTATTTAGCAATATTTTGTAATTTATCTAAGTACTCTGTATACAATATTCTATTATTTTCATTTTTAAGTTGACAGTTGTTTTCTCATTTATGCAAAATACATATGTATATAATATGCAAAACGATTTATCCAGGGGTAAAAAATCGTATCAGCACCTCCATGCGGTTTACCCCGGGTAACGCTAACGCTGAACGTAAACTATTTTGTAGAATTATATTTTCATGTAATTTTGGGTATTTATGAATTTGTTTATAGTTATCAATACCAGGAAAATATATAATTCATTTCTTATAAGAATATAAATTTCTTTTTAACAACTATTCCACCCAAATCGACAATTACTCCCAACAATGAAAAATATTTCTTAAAAAAAATTAAGTTAAAACTTTCTAGAAAATACTTTAAAACTCAATAATTTACTATTGTTAGAATTAAATTATTTCAACTTTTTTTTAATTCCGCGCGCAGATTCAGCAGGCGCCGCCAAGCGCCTCTTATTTGAACTAGGTCTAGTTTGTAAAATGAGATATTCTCCAGAAAACATGGCGGAAATTGACGCATGCGCACAAAAAATTTCGACTTTCAAAAGCTCTATTACATATAATAGCATGTAATTACATAATTTCTAGAGAACTGTAAATATTACATAAAATTCATGATCTAAATTATATAGTTCGTTGATTATTAGTAGCGTTGATTATTATTAAATTACGAATATAATTCTGGAATAGTTGTTTGTGGATATGCTTGAATATATGACGCCACATATGCGTCATTATTGCTTTAAACCATAAATATGTAACAAGTAGAGTAGAGGGAGCTAATAAAACGAGAAAAGTTTTGAAGGCATCGAATAGACAAAACAATTTAGGAATCCCTGATTTATACTTCCATTTGTTTTAAGCTCTCATTTAAATATTCTACTAAAACTTGGATATATTAAAAGCTGCGTAGATAGCATCTTGACGTGGAATAGTGATTTATTAAATGGATTACCGAAGTAATAAGATACATAAACATGAAGTCTGCTGCTGACAGATAAGTTGTGTCATTCGGGAAAACATTGTCTTCGTTCTTGCATTCGAGGTCGGTTTCAATTCGGTTTCCTTTTTGCGCAGGCAACACAACTCGACAGAGATTAATATATTATGAGCGAGAAACTTTTCGGTCGCAAACTCCGGGCAGAAATAAAATTACAAAAAAAGATTTAGTTAAAAGCTAATTAAGATTAATCCAGAGTTTACATATAATTTACAGATATTACATATAATTCTACACATAATATAACATATTGTTTTGCTCGTCTTGTCCTCTAGTTTCAGTTTGCCGAAAATGGTTTGTGCCGAAATTTCGTTGAAAAACTAGAAAATCATTATCAGCACTCGATTCCCTTCGGGCAACCAAAAAAAAATCACAACACAATTTTCCAAAAAATTAACTTGGTAAACTCTTACCAAGTACTTTTTTAACTGAAACGGTTGACTCTAGAACAAAGAATTAGATTAAATATTTATTTTGTTAATTTAATAATCATTTGTTATACTTTTTAGAATATTCGCCGCTACCTTCCTAGGGCGTCCAGGTTTACGTTTGTTAACTATTTTGTCGATTTTTATAGTACCTGATTCTAGAACAAAGAATTAGATTAAATATTTATTTTGTTAATTTAATAATCATTTGTTATATTTTGATGTTTTTTTGGACGTCCACGCTTGCGTTTTATCTCGATTTTGGAACTTTCTTTTTCATCAGACAAAACTGTTATTTTAGGTTCCTTGGCAGTTAATTTATTACTTATATTTCCGACATTCTCATCAACCATTTGTGGTGTGGTATTTCTTTCAGAATTTTTCCTTCTTTTTTCTGTTAAATCTTTTGATAATGACGATATTAGCGGACTTTTTGCGGACTCAGCTGGTAACAGGGGCTTTGGTGGGGGTATTTTAAATGAATCGGTCGATGAATCCTAAAAAGAAAATGAAAAAAGTTATTAAAATATAATTCATAAAAATTATAATAAGAATCCAAAAGTAATACAGCAAGTGGAATGAACAAGAAGAACAGATATATATATATATATATATATATATATATATATATATATATATATATATATATATATATATATATATATATATATATACAGTCTATAAAGAAAAAACGCTAGTCACTTTTAGCACTGGATGTAATTGATGATACTCAACACAGTGAGCCGCTACGCTGCGTCAAAGCAAGCGACTGTGTAACGGTCAAGACCTAAAAATGTCAGGGGCTGAAAGCCGGGAGTTCTTTATAAAAGCAAATGAAACCTAATTGAAGAGCATTTTCCCTGACTATAACTGAAACATCTGAATCTATAAATAATTATTCAAGTTATTAAATATCCGCTTACAACGGATGCATTAATAGATACAAACCCAGAACAAAAGACGAATGGCCAACACGGCCGCCATCATATACTGACAAGAGACCGTTGTCACTGTTAACTACTCGCCGGTGAAATGAAACGTCTAGGTAGCGGAGCGCGCATATCCGGAAATCTCCTTCTCCGTGGCATCGTGAAACATAGAACATATATATATATATATATATATATATATATATATATATATATATATATATATATATATATATATACAGTGGAATCCGTTTATTATGACTTCGCCTATATTGACCAACCGCTTAAAATGAATTAATTGCAGTGTAATGTTTGGTTTTCCTTTATAGCAAAGTTCGGATATAATGACTTTGTTTAAAGTGACATGTCGCTTATTATGACTTATTTTTAGGAAATTATGTCCGGTTATAGTGACCGTCACCACCGATTATATGCGATTATATGCAGATTAGAAAATGGAGAATCAAACTCATCTCTCGCAAAGGAACTTGGTGTTGGCCATTCGAACATATCAATGATTTTTAAAAGCAAGAACCAGATTAAGAAATCGTTTAATTCAAATATTTTGAATCCGAAGTGATATCGAAAATCACTACTGAATCATGTTAATCGAGCGTTAATTCAGTGGTTTAAAATGGCGAGAAACAAAGGAATGCCTATCAGGGGCCAAATGTTACAAGAAAAGGCAAATGTTTTTGCTTTACGTTTTGGTATTCTCAACTTTAATTATTCTGTTAGCTGGTCGGACATAACTTTAAAATTTAAGGGAGAAAATTGTAGACAGTTTATCAAAAGATAGAATAGCCGTCATGGTAGCAGCAAATATGAGCGGCACTCAGAAAAAAATTGCTCGTTATTGGAAAATCTAAAAAACAAGATGTTATAACAGTGTTAAATCGTTGCCAGTCGATTATTCAAACAACCGTAAAGCCTATATGACTTGTTCTAGAACTTGTTCTATGACTAGAACTGTTCGAAAAGTGGTTATGTTATAAGTAACTGTTATTGCTGGTTGATAATTACCTGGCGCATCCAAAAGTTACTACATTAAAGCTTATAACACTTGTCTTCCTTCCACCAAATACAACATCAGTCTTGCAGCAAATGGATGGAGGAATAATGCGGTCACTCAAAAGCAATTTCAGAAAGAACCTTGTACTTAAAATAATTAATAGCCGAGAATCAAAATAGCTCTGCTATTTCAATGTGGATGCAATTCGTATGGTGTATGATGAATATGAAATAAAATGCCACATAGTACCATTACGAAGTCTCATTACAAAGCACCATTTACAACTCTTTCAAACCTGCAGGATCCATTGAAAACAATCCGGATTTACCTGATCAAAATACAGCAGAAAATCAATTTGATGATGAAGATGACGTTCCTTTAAGGGTACGAAACCAAAATTCAAACTTGTTAACAGCCTATGGAACGATTATGTTGACATTGATAAGCGCTCTCCTGTCATCGGAAGAACCATCAGATGAAACTATCGTACAGAAAAGTAGAGCTAATGAGCAAAACGAAAGGGACGAGCAACAGAAAGTCGAGGAAGAATAAATACCTACCGCAGAAGAGGCTTTAAAAGGAGGGATACATTTTCTGGTTTTTCTCTCTGAACTGAATAACTAACAAAAATAGGAAGTTCCTTATTTTCTAAGACTATGCTTTGTATGACGTCCGCTTAGTATGACGGATTTATTTTCCCTTCTATGTCATTATAAGCGGATTCCACTGTATATATATATATATATATATATATATATATATATATATATATATATATATATTATATATATTATATATATTATATAAATTATATATATTATATATATTCTTCCTCGACTTTCTGTTGCTCGTCCCTTTCGTTTTGCTCATTAGCTCTACTTTTTTGTACGATACTTTCATCTGATGGTTCTTCCGATGACAGGAGAGCGCTTATCAATGTCAACATAATCGTTCCATAGGCTGTTAACGAGTTTGAATTTTGGTTTCGTACCCTTAAAGGAACGTCATCTTCATCATCAAATTCATTTTCTGCTGTATTTTGATCAGGTAAATCCGGATTGTTTTATATATATATAACACGTATTTTCTTTATTGTCCGTTTTGTCAGCTGTTGGGGTTTCGGCTCCGTAGGTAAGGACTGGAAGGTGTCCTTTCAAACTGATTTGGTATCACTAAAAACCTTTCCCTTTAGGCAACTCTGCCTTGAACACATATTTGAGATCACCATATGCAGCCCATGCGAGCCTTATTCTTCGAAGAATTTCTAGGGTCTAATTATCTCTTCCAATAGAAATCTCGTGTCCGAGGTATTTAAAGGATGTAGTTTCTTCCACGCTGATACCGTCAATGTATATGGCCTCACCGAGCACAAGGTTTGTCATGATCTTGGTTTTGGAGTAATTTATTTTAAGTCTTACTTTCTTTGACTCTTCATTTAGATTTCTTAACATTGAGATGGCGTCATCCAATCGTTCGGCTATGAGGACTATATCGTGGGCAAATCTTAGGTGATTAAGTCTATCACCGTTTATATTCACACCTAAGTTGTCCCAGTTTGTTTGTCTGAACATGTACTGGAGAACAGTAATCAAAAGTTTTGGTGAGATGGTGTCACCCTGACGTACGCCTCTTTCAATATTGAATTTGTCAGTGTTGTCGTGGAGTCTGACATATGCAGAGTGCATTCTCATACATATTTTTGATAACTGTCGAGTACCAATAATCTATTCTGCAGTCTGATAGAGCCTTCAGCATTGCGTGTTGGTCTACTCAATTGAATGCTTTCTCATAAACTACGAAGATAAGTACTAGAGGTTTATTGTACTCCACACATGTCTCAGTAAGATTCTTAAAAACCTGGAGGTGGTCACCCGTTCCGTAGCCTGCTCGAAAACCAGCTTGTTCTCTTGTCTGATACAAATCTAATTTGTGAAATAGTCTTTTCGTAATTATTTTAGTAAAGAGCTTGTATACGTGTGACAGGAGACTTATGGGTCTATAGTTTCCGATATTTGTTATGTCGCCTTTTTTGTGTAATAATATTATAACTGCATTGTTCCATTCAGAGGGCGTAGTTCCTTTTGAGAGGCATGTATTAAAAAGTTTTTATAGCCTGCAGCAGCTTGTTCCTTCCCATTTTAATTGCTTCGATGACTAATCTAACCTCTCCTGGGGTCTTGTTGTTTTTCATCTCGGAGAAGGCTCCATTTATTTCGCTTACTGTGATCTCTGGTATATCTTCCGACCCTTGGTTCAGAACTTTGATAATTTTGTCGCCAGGTATTCCTTCTCTTTGTTTTTTTATATAATTCGGCATAAAATGTTTCTACTGTCTTAAGGATCTCATCTCTGTTTGTTTCCACATTGCCTTGATTGTCCCTCAGCTTTGCAGATATCCTTCTTGCCTTGTGACAATTTTTTCTTGAGTACTTTCGGGCCTTTGTTTTCCTGTATGATCTTATTTATATTCTCCGAATTAAATCTTCTTACGTCGTTTCTCACAGCTTTTGAAATTTCTTTATCACATAAAATGTCACGTTTCGTAAACAGGACGACGAACTTGGTTCTAAATCCTTCAGTTGGTTGAAATTCTGTCTACCTGTTTCTTGAATTATTCTTTGTGAACGGGGATTCATTTTTTAGTTAAATCTTTAACCCACAACACGAGAGCCTTTTCCGTCTTCTCTATTACAATATTTCTCGAATACATGTACATATACTTTTCAGATACAACATGTATATTACATTTATAGGAAACATTAAACTGGTGCTAATGCCCGCCATACACGCTACGGTCTACCAGTCTACCGGATAGGTTACATGTGCAGGTTTGCCTGCGCAAGTCAATTTGGACAAGAAAAATTGGGACTTTACCGATGCGAAGAAGTGGAAAGAAAAAAATCGCGCAACAGTTCTGTTTGTAGATCTCGGTAGAACTCTTAAAGTTCTATGGAAAATACTTACAACAATTTTCTGTAAAATTAAAAATTAGAAAGATATGCGAGAATTTCCAGATGTGACGAAGTGAAGAGAAAAAAATCGCGCAACAGTTGTGTTTGCTCTCTTACTATTATATTTCGATAGAACTTTTAGAGTTCTATCGAAAATCCTTATAAAATCCCGTATAAAAGTTAAAAATTCAAAAGATTTGCGAAAAATTAGACATCAACGCTACGACCAAACAAAGAGAAACAAATCGCGCAATAGTTCTGTTTGCAGTTCCTGGTAGAACTCTTAGAGTTCTATCGAAAATACTTATTACATTTTTATTCAAAGTTAAAAATTCGAAAGATATGCGAAAAATTAGACTTCAACGATGCGCTGAAACTCTTAGAGTTCTATAAAAAATCCTTATAAAATTTTTCATTCGAAAGTTGTTAAACATTCGAAGGGTTTGCGAAAAAATAGACTTCACCGGTGCGACGATGCGAAGGGTCAATAATCGCGCCATAGTTCTGTTTGCAATTCCTGGTAGAACCCTTAAAGTTCTCTCGAAAATCCTTATGATATTTTTCTTCAAAGTTAAAAATTCGAAACATATGCGAAAAATTAGACTTAAACGATGCGACGAAGCAAAGAGAAACAAAATCGCGCAATAGTTCTGTTTGCAGTTCCTGATAGAACTCTTAAAGAGTTCTATAAAAAATCCTCATAAATTTTTTCTTTAAAGTTAAACATTCGAAAGATTTGCGAAAAAATTGACATCACCGATGCAACGATTCGAAGGGTAAATAATCGCGCAATAGTTCTGTTTGCAGTTCCTGGTAGAACGCTTAGAGTTACATCGAAAATCCTTATAACATTTTTCTTTAAAGTTAAAAATTCGAAAGATAAGCAAAAAAAATAGACTTCAACGATGCGACGAAGCAAAGAGAAAAAAATCGCGCAATAGTTCTGTTCGCAGTTCATAGTAGAACTCTTAGAGTTCTAGCGAAAATGCTTATAACATTTTTCATTAAAATTAAATATTAGAAAAATATGCCAGAAATTGGACTTCTCCGACGCGACGAAGCAAAGAAAAATATCGCGCAACAGTTCTGTTTGCAGTTCCTGGTAGAACTCTTAGAGTTCTATCGAAAATCCTTAGAACATTTTTCTTTAAAATTAAATATTAGAAAGATATGCAAACAGAACTATTGCGCGATTATTTTCTCTGTACTTCGTCACATCGGTGAAGTTGAAATTCTCGCATATCTTTCTAATTTTTAATTTTACAGAAAAATGTTGAAAAGATTTTCTATAGACCTCTAAGAGTTCTACCGTGATCTGCAAACAGAACAGTTGCGCGATTTTTTCTCTTCACTTCGTCGCATCGGTAAAATCCAATTTATCGCAAAAATTTCTATTTTTAATTTTACAGCAAAATGTTATAAGGATTTTCTATAGAACTCTAAGAGTTCTACTGGGAACTGCCAACAGAACTGTCGCGCGATTTTTTCTTCTTCACTTCGTCGCATTGGTGAAGTCTAATTTTTCGCAAATCTTTCCAATTTTTAACTTTACAGAAAAAAGTTATAAAGATTTTCGATAGAACTCTAAGAGAAACTGGGAACTGCAAACAGAACTGTTCCGCGATTTTTATAAATTTTCATTGAAAATAATGGCTCCCTTATTATTGCAAATATCTTTTGAACTAAGGTTTTGATCAAAAAATGACAAAGGGATCTTCGATAGAACTCTTAGGGTGCTATTCAGATCCGCGAATACAACTGTTAAAATGTTCAATTTTCAAAATTCAATTTTTTTTGCAAAATGTCAATTTTTGCAAAATTGATCAAGAACTCCAGAACTATGGTCGGGGTACAGGAATATGTAAAAAACGCACAGTTTTTCTCAAAAGTGGTTGCTAGCTCAATCATGGTACTCTCCATTTTTTTTCGCGAAATTCTGCGTAACTATTGAAATTTTGCACAAAGTAGTCTAGAACTATCTCAAATCTGCCGGGAACTCCGATGTAATATTATATTTTTGCAAATTCGGTTGCTAACTTTACAGGACTATATGTGAGCCCTAAACTTATTATTCTTTCTAATTTATGTTAAATTTGTTTTTCATTTTCTTAGTTTCCCATAAGAAATAATCGAACCACATTTTACGTAAATTTGTTGCATTTTCATAATAAATCATAAACCAAAAAATAGGGTATGCTTTCCAATTCAAAACTGAATATTTAATTTAGCCTACAAATTCATTTGTTGATTAATTTTTAATATATTTAGCCTTACAAACAGAAAATTCCACGAAAACATCAAATTATTTGCAATTTCTTAAGTGACCTAATTTTTTTGCTCCCCAGTGTATATCATATGATAAATTTGACTAAAATGCGTTTAATTTCATCAACAAGTTCAAAAGTGTAACTTCTCATAGAATACCTGATAACATACTCTATAATATATTACAGCCGCCATTCAATTTGAAAAATAAGCAAGATGATATCACGAATTACCCTAAGGCAATCAGTATTTCATTTACGTGTGTTCAGAATGTACTTCCAATAAATTATTTAAATGAATCAATCTAGCCGTTCAATCCATGAACTTCCTTTCACTCACAACCTAGTTTGAACAAAAACATGTTAAGCAAGTGTCCACAAAATTAAATGCCACCTTTTATATATTGGAATATTTTCGTGCATTATGTACATTTCCTGTATATTATTCTAAGAAAACATCTTCATTTGAAAAAATGAAAAAGTCGAATTTATATTATTTAATTTCAACAGCGGTGATTTAAATGTCGTTCATTTACACAATTTACGATTTAATAAGGGGTTGGGTGCGTAGCAAGCACTTTCGTTAACTTGAGCAAGAGATCCCCCTGGAAAAACCCACACACCTCGGGACCGCTCTTCGCAGAACTTCGAGGTGGTGGTGTATCGTATTTTACCCTTACATCCCCCTTGCATTAACCAGGATTACTGTTTCAGGGTTTCAGCATGTTTTCCAGTTCTTTTCCGTTCCTTCTCATCGTTTTTTTTTTGGGACTTTATACTGCCATTGTTTTTCAGAAACGAGCATGGGGTGAATATGGTGTGAGCAACTCCGTCTTCTTCCCGCAATATTCGCAGAGGCTGTCACTAGCTTTTCCTATCCTGTGAAGGTAATCCTTAAAGCCCCTAAGTACCTGAGTGAGATAATAATTCACCTCTTCGAGTTTTCTCGCTGCTCATCGTTTTACATCGTTGATTAGGTTTCTTGGCCACTGTCCTTTGCTACCTTAGACCCAGTCGCGTTGCCATATATCTCAAAATTTTCCTCCAAATCCAAATCCTCCAAATTTTTCCTCGCTCACTCGCTTGTTGTTTTGTTTCCATTCCATCGTGAGTTATACATTTCGAGTATGGCTCGCACTGTGATGTCAATAAGAGGTATGCCAGCGATAACCAAGGCAGCCTCTCTTGAAACTGTTCTAAATGCGCTACATATTCCCAATGCTAGCCTTCGCTGTACTGATGCCATCTTCTTATTTAGTTCTTTCACTCTGATTTTATTTGCCCAGTCTGGAGCTGCATAAAGCATAGCGGATTGCGAGACCGAGCACAATAGCCTCCTTTTGTTGCTTCTAGGACCTCCCACATTTGGCATGAGAATCTCTAAGGCAGCAGCCGTTTTGAGAGCCTTGTCGGCAGCCTTCATGATATGTTGCTTGAATGAGAGGCTTTTGTCGATTACAACTCCCAGGTATTTTATAGAATCTTTCGGTATTATTCTGGCGTAATTGGAAGGTGATAGGCTGGAACTCTTTCCAGTGAGGAGAACTGCCTCGGTTTTCTCAGCTGCCTCTTTTCCATCCATTCGCCTACTAACTTCATTGCAATGTTTGCTCTAGCAGTTACTCCGTTTTCGGTTTTCCCGCACGCCACTATTGCCAGATCACACAAATGAGATGGTTTCCACACCTACTGCTAATACCAGTCTGAGCACTCCATCATAGAGAATGTTCCACAGTGTGGGACCCATGACTGAACTCTGAGGAACCCTACTATAGATATCACGCTCAAGTGTTTTATTGTCTGATTCCATTCTGATATGTAGGTAACTGCGGATCATGTGAAGTAGATATGGTGGAAAGCCACGAGACGTCACCTCACCTAGGATATTTTGCGAACATGTCGAGTTGCATTTCTTACGTCTAATGTTAACAGGGTGCAGATCTTTCTGGTTCTCCGGGTATCCACTCTAGCTTGCTCTTGTACCTCGAGGACCTTTCTGATAGCGTCAATAGTAGATTTTCTTTCTATGAAGCCACATAGACTTTCATAGAGAGCAGTTTATCACTCAGTTCCGTTTTTATCCAGCTTGGCAACAGCTGTTCGAGCAATTTTCCAAAAACATCTAATAGACACAGTGGCCATACTATCGATCTAATGGCTCCTCTACACTAATGGCTCATTGTGGGCCATCATGATGGCCACCAATGTCATGGCCCACTATGATTGCCTGAATGGACGCATCCACACAGTGGTCCACCTAGATGGACCATTCTAGATGTGCATGAATGGGCCATAGTGGACCATGTTGAGCCATGGTGTTGTTATAGAAATCAAATTATTTAAAAAAACTAATATTTCAATAAACTAATATCTCAATAAACTAAATACTTCGTTATAATTAAATAATAATAATTACTAAAATCAGTATTATCAGGACAACAAGATAAGCAGGCACTGATAAGCGTGCGATAAAGGAAATAATGATGGCCCATGGTGTGGACATGCCACTTTAGCCACTGCGCAGCTTACTTGCGCATGCTGGCCTCCTTTGATGTGTGTAGTCGGACCGCTCCCAACGCCATCCATAGCCATCACCATCGCCATCATCCACTAATAATAATAATAATAACCTTTATTGGCATAATTAAAATAATTTCCATACAAAATATACATACAAAATAAAACAATAAAAAATGTCAAAAATTGCCAAAGTTTATAAAAAAACTGCAAAAAATAAAAGTTGTGAAACTAAAACCCCATTAAAAAGAAAAAAGTAATTTTACCAGCCTATAAACCTATACTTCAACACCTGTACATCGGACATAAGCTCACAAAAAAAAAAAAAAAAAACTAAACCGCAACACTCAAAAAACTACCCCGTCGCATCCGCTCTTTCCATGTTTTCACTCTGTGTAAAAACGACAGTCCCTTCCCGCTCTCGTCCATACACTCCCTCCAATCCTTTCCTCGCCATCTCTCCTGGTCATTCCACTCCGCCATCGTGCATTCTTCCAACCAATGACTCCACATATCTTCCTTCAACCCAAACACCAAACACCTTCTACTTTCCTCCTTCATCCAATGTCTCCTTCCACGCTCTTCATTGCCACACCTAAATCTCGCCAACACTGACTGGTCGTCCGACCCTTTACTTGTCCTCAAATAACCAGGAACACGGCCGTGCACTTGTATCTGACTGTAGCCTTGGTGATATTTACTAGCCTCTATTTTCGATTGGCGCTCTTGGAAGTCCACTTCTAATAACCTCTCTTTTAGCATCCGTTTCCACTGAGCACCCGCACTTTTTTCCGTTTCCAACCCCTCGGATGATAACCCGCCTCTCTCATACAGTTTCCTTTTATTCAACCCCCAACCGCTCTCTCTTCTACCACTTAACCCCTCTTTATTCACTACTCGAAAGATTTCCTTTATTATCCTTTATCACTCTTTCCGCAGCTATTACCGCCACCTTACAAGCACTCACTTCCTGAAGCACAATGTGACCAGTCGTCGACCTATCAAGTTTCAACACTTTCTTATAAAACTTTAGCTGCACCCTTTCGATCTTGTCTTCCTCTTTCGTTCCCCAGACCTCGCATCCATACAGTAACACGCTTCGCACACATGCCTTCCATATGGTCTCTGCTGCTCTAAAGTTTCCATCAAAGTTCCTTTTCCAAACCTCCCAGATACGACCCGCCGCCACCCATGCTTTCTTTGTAACATACTCTATGTGTTCTTTATTACTGTATCCAGTCCCAAAGACATACCCCAAATACTTAAATTTACTAACTTCCTCTATTTCAGTACCCTGCCATTCAAACCTTTCTTTCTTATATAGCCCACCCCTTTTAAACCGAATCCATTTTGTTTTACCAACATTCACCCTTAAATCCCTCTTTTCGAAATACCTGCCGAGCCTTTCAATCACGTCCTTCATCTCACTAGCCGACTTTGCAAATACCACCATGTCATCCGCATATGCCAAGCTCCACACCTTCTTCATCCACTACTTAGGCCACTACAGGCCATCTACCCCTCTACACAATGGTGATGGCTCACAGTGGCTCAAGATGGGCCATAGTGTAGAGGAGCCATAATAGACATAGTGGCCAGTAGATATACGGGGTGACTTCTTGGAGGCTTCACACCTTTCCTCAAGAGGATCAGTTTTGCCTTCTTCCACCGTTCTGGAAAGACGCCCCTTTTGAGGCTAGATAGACTAGACTGACAGATTAGACATTAGACTGACAAAACAGACAGAACAGACTGACTGAAACTAGACAGACTAGACTGAAAAAACACGACAGATACGGCTAGACAGACAAGGCGGACAAGACAAGGCTGGACAAACAAGGCTGAACAAACAAGACTAGACAGGCAAGACTAGACAGACAAGTCTAGACAGACAAGACTAGACAGACAAGACTAGACACACACGACTAGACAGAGAAGACTAGACAGAGAAGACTAGACAAGACTAGACAAGACTAGACAAGACTAGACAGACAAGATTAGACAGACAATACTACAAGACTAGACAGACAAGACTTTAATTAACAGCGAGATATTAACAATTAAAAAGTTGAATGCCACAGAGCATTTTTATATCTCCTCTAATAATTGGTTATATGTTTTAGATATTTGGAACATCTGCAAAGTTACTTGATCATTTTAATGCAGTTTGAAACAATTACTATATAAACTTTACTTACCGTTTGGTCTCCAACACGATTTGAGTCAGTCAAAGATTTCCGTAAGAAACTATTGCGGATTCTGAAAATACACGAGTATTAGAATGTATACCAATTATTTATATTCACATAATATTTTATGGTGTTCTCAAAAAATGACTTTGAAATTGTTAAAATCTGTTGAAAATTTATAAACCTGTCAATATATTGTTGCAAACTATCAGAAATATTGAGAAACAGGCAAACATTTGGAATTTAGCATTTTTGTTTTTCTTTTATAGAAAGAATGTCTTATATACCTATTTTTTTTTTAAATGTTGACTATCAAACCAATAAGGCTAATAAAAGATGATAAAGTAGATCAATTCTTTTCATTTCACTATTGAATGTTGGATCTTCAAAAAATGCTAATACACTCATTTCTTCATTTGTAAAGAAGAACCAGGGAAGAAGGTACTGGCTGAAGGAAAGGGAGAATTTGTGTACCATATGCGGAGAGGGTACTGACAGGTGGGCACATTTGATGGAAGAGTGCAAAAAGCTAACATGGGAAGAAGGGAAGAAAAATTATTGTAAAGACTGGGAAGCGTGCATGGACGAATCAGGTAGCGAGTGGCCCATAATGCGGGAAAATTTAGAGCGGAAGGGAGTGGTTGTGGAAAGATTTTAGGGAGGGAGAAAAGTTAGTGCGGGCGCAGAATTACTTTTTTTTTGTTTCTTTAAAGTGTAGTTTTTAAGTTTGAGTATTTGAAAACTATTTTGTTAATTGTTGTAAATATGCCAATAAAGGTAAATAAATAATAATAATAAAATAGTGTATATAGTTATTTAGTGAACAATGTCAACCAAACGGAAACACGTCACTTTAAGTGTGTATCAAAAACCGGAGTTTATCAATAATTTTGATACAGGAGAAACCGCGGCAAACCTCGCACCTATGGCATCAAAGTCAACAGCGAGAAAATCCTCCAATTCGTCAGAATTGCTGAGAGGGACTTGAAGGAAATAAAGACAGTTAAAACAGGTGATTGTTCTGAAATGGAAAATGCCTTATTTCATTGGTTTATGCAAGAACGTGCCCGGCATACGCCATTATCGGGAGATATCTTCCGTGAAAAGGCAAAACAATTTTACGAAAGAAAAAAAAACCAAGATGATTTTCGAGCTGGCGATGGTTAGCTAGATAATTAAAAAAAAAGATTTGGGATTCGGTTCTTAACTGTCACAAGAGAAACATTATCAAGTGATGTTTCGGCCGTTGATCATTTCGAATTAAAAATCGAAGAATTAGGTCTCTTACCAGAACAGGTTTACAAAGCAGATTAAAGTGTTATTTATTGCAGTTTATTCTGGAGGAAGCTTCCGGCTTCTTTCGTCTTGACCGTTCCCGTTACTTGCTTTGACGCAGCAAACGGCTCACACCACGTATCTTGAGCAGGGTGTGCCAAAGGGTAACAGAAGATATGCGTGTAATTCCACAAGACCTTTATACACTGTTCCGAAGAAGAAAGTGCATCTGACAGACTGTCTTGTTGTCATGTCCTATGCAAATTCCAGGGGCACACACAAACTTTCCTAATTGGTTGTAGGAAAAGCTAAGCATCCGCGGACTTTTAAAAACGTAACTCACTTACCAGTTACATATAAAATCAAGCCAAAGGGTGGGTTACCCGAGATGTATTTAAAGACTGGTTCAAGCAACATTCTATACCGGCGGTAAAAGTTTTTTTAAAAGTTCACAACTTGCCTGCTAAAGCTTAGTTTCTTCTACACATTTACCTATATGTGACGCAAGCTGACGAAAGGGACCTTATCTTGCCAGAGTAAAATGTTCAGTAGAGGTCAAAACGTGAACTTAGGTCAAAATTTCATGTTTTGGGTTTTTTGCAGCAAACGCTAGCAACGGGATATTAATTAATAAATTAAATAAGTCTAAATTTGCGCATGGGCACTTTATTAGGCTGTCATAATCTTTGAAAACACGTCCAAAAACTAAGTCAAACTTTAATCTCAATTATCTCGAAACTACCTTTTTTGTACCTTAAACTTACAAATGCCATAAACTTTGGCAATTTTTGACATTTTTGCGCGATTTTTGTGGCGTTCTCTTCGGAATTTTGTTCTTTATCAAAATCTCAATTTTCACCTCCGGCAAGATAAGGTCCCTTTCGTCAGCTTGCGTCACATATAGGCACATATTTTATTGTTTTTGAAATATAATTGTACATAAAATATGTAAAATTGTTATTTTTTCGTTCAACTTCCGATAATCCGGATTTTTTTTTTTATAATCCGGCGGTTGTGTGGTCACATATGTGTCGGATTATCAAGATTATACTATATATAGGTATTTTTTACTATTGTGACATATATTTTATTTCAGAGATATATATGGGTTATAATAATATTCAACCTTCAACTTTCAGCCCCATTAATCGGATTTATAAAATTGGTTGAAAGACCTGTCCCTTTATCTTTACTAAAGAGTCTTAATACCAAATTTCATATGTAATATCTTCCGAAATATAGACATTCTAGTATAAAACTTTTGCCCCCTTTTTCTTCATTTACTTTTTCTTTTTGTGACTTCTGATATGTACACACTGTTGACAATCAAAATTGCACACAACATATTTTAAAAGTTGAAAAATATTTATTGCAAAAGAAAATAATATAATTATATTTTAAATAGTGTTCCTCTATGGTGAAACGGTGTTGCCGGTTAAAGCTTCTGAACTGGTTGAGACAAGGTCACCATGGACCAACACAAGGCATGCAATAAGACATGCAATAAGACTTATGTTATGCATTAAAACAACTGATACTCTTGAAAGACAGATAATTGCATGTTGTATAAAGACGAAGGAGAATTGCATCGCCGTGCAATGATGCCCTGCACTTGGTTTTAGGGTCTTATATATCCGCGTTGAAACATATGTCCCATTTTTTCATGCTCTTTCATGCAGGATTGTAGTATAGTGATATCACGTGTATTTACTTTTTCGTTTTCGAACGCGCGATTTTTAAACAGAAAAACGGCGCGCGACTCGCTGTCAGTCCCAGTAGAAGTATGTGATTTTGACGCCGAAAACATGCGTAAATCGTTGCCGAGTATGTTTTGTCTCCAAACAAGGTCTAAACTAGGACACAGTGTTGGATTTACCAGCAGGCTAAGTACGCTGGAGCCTAGGGCGGCAAATTTGGGGCCAACATTTTTTTTGTCGTACAGAAATTAATATTTTATAATACCTTAATGTAAATTAAAAATGAGAAGTCATGGTTTGAACCAAAATAATAATAGAATTGAAAGTGGGAAATTGTCATTACGATATCTTCAAATCTGCCAGTAGCTGAAATTACACATCAAGATGCGTGAGCCGTTCGCTGCGTCAAAGCAAGTAACGGCTTCTTTCGTCTTGACCGTTCCCGTTACTTGCTTTGACGCAGCAAACGGCTCACACCACGTATCTTGAGCAGGGTGTGCCAAAGGGTAACAGAAGATATGCGTGTAATTCCAGCTACTGACAGATTTGAAGATATCGTAATGATAATCTCCCACTTTCAATTCTATTCTTAACCCAAATAAACCTACTGTTCCTTATAAGGAACACTTGGGGAAAAAGTAATCTGCAGCAGCTTAGAGCTATTATATATAAATGGCGAGTGTATCACAATACAAAGTAATACTACAAATTGAAGTTTTGTATTGTGTATTTAACCTGCAAAGTTTGGAAGTGTTTAAAAAGTGGTGTGAACTTACAACAAATATTTCCTGTGGAAACAAGTTAACATGTCGAAGTAAGTATTAATTTAATTTGAATATATTTGTTATCATTTTGGATAGAATAGCTTTCTCAATATAATGATGAATACGTATCATATAGTTTACCACTAATAACTAACGTCATCAAGTAGTATTCATCATATACATATAGGTGTTCTTCTAAAAGAACGGTAGGTTTATTGACTGTTGTAGCTCGAATAATTCTCCAATATATTTGTTTATCTATTTTTGTTTTTACAGGAAGGCACTCACTTTTGATGAATTGATATACTATGCAGAATATTCTCTGCATAGTATATCAATTCATCAAAAGTGTAAAGATTCAATACCAGGTAATATCGTTATCTTTCCACCTGAAAATGACGGTTGGGAAACAGATGAAGATTCGGGAGAAGAGGATAATGTTACCATGACTAATTTGCCAGTAAGTCACTTGCGAGCTGATGACTAGTTTTTCAATGATGTGGAGAGAGAAAACGAAGTGATGCCTGATGGTTTGGATTTGGGTGAAGTGTATGATGATGATGCAAGCTGGGAACCCGAATATGATTTACCTCTTATCCGATTCAAACAAAGAAACTCACCCAATTCAAAAACAAAAAAGATGAATGTAATTTGGTCCAATAATGAAATGCCGATAATGATAACTTTACAACGTATACTATAGGAGGAAAAAAATGGTATTTCCCACTTTTTGCACACTGTATAGATATGGCCGTGCAAAATGCTTGGCAACTGGGTCGCTTGAATAAAAGTAAATTCGACTAGCTGGCTCGGAGGTGCATCGCAACAGGGTTATTGGAATCTTGTAAAAAAAATACTGAGCGAGGTCCATCTAAACAAGCAGCTAATTTACACCAACATTCACATTATGATAGATTAGACCACTTGCTAGTTTATCAGAATAAGCAAACACGGTGTGAAGTATTGCCATAAAAATGCATTTTTATATGTGAAAAATGTGAAGTCGCATTACATCCGAAAGAATGTTTTTATAAATACCACATATTATAAATTGTTTCATTGAATATTGTATAAAAATACGTCCTGACTACTTACTACATAACCCTACCGTTCCATTAAAAGACCAGCATGAAAATGCTTTTCCTGAAAAAATTAGTGTGAGTATAACACTTTTAGCGTGATTAATATCACTTAGAACAACAATAACACACATTTACTACAAAAAAAAAAATAATAATTTCAAGTTTATTTGGGTTAATGTAAAGGTTATTAGGTCCACACAAACAATTCAACATGTAATATGTTTCACCACTTATTGGTAATTAATTTTTTTCTACAATTTTCGTAGTAGTGGTTGGTCCGAAGCGGGACCGTGCTGTTATGGGCATACGCCGCGTAGTGGCATTGAGTCTGAGAGAGACAGATATAGAGCGGCGATACAAACGAAAAAGCCGCCGAAAATAAATGCCGCCTCTGTTGATTGAGTCATGCAATTTCTTATATGTATTAATTTTTCTTCGGTTTTGTGCTAGAGGAAAAAATAAAAGGTTCAGTGATCCGCAGAACGGAAATTATTGAATGATTTTGGAACTGTTAGCTGAATTCGATGATCCTTTCTTTAGCGAGTCATATTGAATATCTAAGACTAAGATTTTTATAAATTCGACACAACGCTGGCAAAAGTTAATGACCGAAATTGGGAAAGGGAAAACGCTAAAGAGAGTAAATTGGACACGTTGGTCAGCTAGACAGGACGCATCTAGAAGTTTGAGAGTTTCTTGGCACGAAGTTCGTAAAACTTTGGAATATGTGTACTTTTCAATTTAGAAAAACTGGAAACGGCGGTAATTGTTGTTGTGTGGTGTTATTTTTTTTATTTTTTGAAAGAATAAACAAAGTATACATAATATACAAATGCAGGCTAGGCTTATACCGTAGATGTGATTACTATTACCAATCTTTACATCCCTTTGCAATTTTTTCGTAGCTGAACGAGAGAAATTTAAGCATTTTGAAGGAAAGGCGATGGAATTAAGCGTGTCGAAGCAGTATGCAAAGGACATGGGAAAAAGACAACCGAATAGGAACAAAATGTATGCTGAAACACGCGATGAAGAAATGAGGGTGACTACAAGTGATACAGGCCTACAACACGGCGGCCCAACGCATCGCGTGACATGGCAAAGTGATTTATACGTAGGATGCCGTTGCGGCACCGCTCCGACATACGTAACGCATCGTGTGGCCTCACCCTTACGGTAAAAGCCCTTTTCTCGGAAGAAATGTATCCTAATGATTTAGAGACTGACTTACAACTTTGTTAGTTCAGGAATGCATACATTATATACAAATCATGTTAGTTATGTTTCTTTTATATTGTGTGTCAATTATGGAAAGTTAGGGTGTTAGTGTAAATTAGAGTTATTAAATAATACAAAATATTAGACTGCCATTTACAACAACCATTCAAATTTTGTCATTTTGTGTCATATGAAACAATTTCACCCAATCATGTCAACATTACATTGATAATTGCATTCAGTGCAATTATCAATCCCTATGACAACACGATTGAGTTTGACAACTTCATTCCAAATAAATTTCAAAATGTCACGTTTTGTCAATGCGAATGTTCAAAGTATAAATGCGGTAATCAAAAAAAAAGAAAAATTCACAGAAATACAACTTATAGTCACAAACATATTTGGGGAATATTTATTGAATTTTGCTGCGAACGAGAATATGAATTAAATAAACTTCTTCTAAGCTTCTATCTTAGAAGAATTGGGGTTGATACTAAACGATTGGGCGGTCAATATGAGAAAGAAAGACGGCACCGAATTTAAAGAAGCAACGATGAAGACAATGTGGAACGTTTCGTGCAAACTTTTGCAAGAAAAGTACTAGAATAAATATGTTATTATGATTGAAGCATTTAACAATATAGTATTTAAACCAGCCCGAGATGCATGCGATGCAATCAGGAAAAAACTAAAAGCAGATCCGAGGGGCCATCCACTCTTGCAATACATATTAATATTAAAATGCATTACCGTACATTACTTTGCATTCCTTAGCATTACGTAAGTATTATACCACAGTACAGAAAGTACTCTTGCATTACTTGTATTACTCTTGCATTCCCTGAATTACGTTCACATTATATTCGCATTACGGCCGCATTACGGCCACATTAGCACTACACCCGCATGAACTCATCATGCGCCGTGCTGCAGTAGGACAGTGAGCTCCTACTAAACTCATCATAATAGAAAGAAGCCGATGCCATTTGAAATAAATTGAAATTGGTTTCAAATTAGGTGGTACAATGTTAATAATAAAATATTACCATTTAATAGAAATATATAGTCCTATGAAGTTAGCTACCGAATTTGCAAAAATATAATATTACATCGGAGTTCCTGGTAGATATCAAATAGTTCTAGAGTACTTTGTGCAAAATTTCGCGCAATAGTTCTGTTTGCAGTTTTCGGTAGAATTCTTTTATATCTTTTCAATTTTTAACCTTGCAGAAAAATGTTATAAGGATTTTCGATAGAACTCTAGGAGCTCTATCAGGAACTGCAAACATAACTGTTGCGCGATTTTTTTTAATTTTCATTCAAAACCATATGGGTCCCTTATTATTGAAAATATCTTTTGAACCAAGGTTTCGATGAAAATTTGTCGAAAAGAACTGTTTTTGTAATTTTAAATTGTTTTTATTTTTTTTTGCAGAACTTTTTGCAAAATTGATCAAGTAGCTCATTTTTTGGTATTTTCCATTTTTTAGTACTCTTTAGAACTATTTCATATCTACCAGGAACTCCGATGTAATATCATATTTTTGCAAATTCGGTTGCTAACTTCACAGGACTGTGACATGATTTAATATTGATAAGCAATACAAAAATGTGAAAAAGTAGTTTAGAGTATTGTAATTTTGTTGTATTTCAATCCAATTTCAATAAATGTATAGAAATTCAACACACTTGTTATTTAATGACGATACTATTAACGTGGTGATGTTTTCTTCATTACTAGCACTCTTATCTTACAGGCTGCACTTAGTAATAACAAGTAAATATACTCTAACGTTCAGTGCATTAGAAATTATTAAATTATTTAAGAGTAAATATTTCACATGGAGGAATATTTCACATCCTTCCTTTACGTGGGGCATTACTTTGCAGTACCTCAGCATTTCAAACATTATCTGATATTATTACGAATTACGCTTGTGATTTTTCCCAGTACTTCACATTAGCAAAGAATTAGCATAATTACGTGACATTATTACGCATTACGTAATTTAGTAATTAGTAATATTACGTAATTTAGTAAATATTTTAGTAATTTCTTCGAGTACCTCGAATTAGCAAAAAATCAGGATAATTGCGAATACATCGCCACATTTCAGGGAGTGGATGACCCCTCGAGCAGATCCAAGTAAATGTAAGTCCAGTTCAGTTTCATTAAATTTTTCTGAAGTTAACAAAACGATATTGCTATGGGATGAAAATACTCCTGAAGGTCTTGCTGTAGAATTAGCGTGGCGAGGAGGAGAGGCAGTTGCTTGTCTGCTGGATTTTTTTCAAATCGAGAAAAATAATGATGACTCTCCAAGAAATCACATTGAATACAATCCGGTGTTCAGTAAAATGTGCCAAGGTGGTTCTAAAAGCTGTACAAGTAGTAAATGGTCAAATGGTCAATGGTCAAGTATCAAAACGAGGCGACAATATCACCTCACCACGACACGTCCTTAAAACCAAATCGACACTGGCCAAATGAAACTGACAATTGGTACGATAATGTACCTGTTGGAAGAAATACAATAAATAGATGGACTAAATCTGCTGCCGAGGCAATTGGCTTGAATGTAAAGGACAAAAAGATTACAAATGACTTAAATAGATCAACTAAATTCTATAAAACCATACTTAAATCTCGATTAAGAACACCACAACAAGATCATAAATATTATGCATGGTAATAGATCTTCTATAATAGAGAACAGCAATGAATCTAATGTTAAGTTAAATTTTAATAATTGTACTTTCACTGTTCTTTTAACCGTTAAGGTCATTCTACCGGCCGGAGCGGCCTTACACACTTTTAAACACGGCCTTACACACTTTTTAATTATTACATATGGTTAGAATAATATTTCGATGAAACGCTTTTTAGTAATCTCCTATTGCTATGGAAAGATATGAAATTAGTTTAAAAAAAATCAATGTTTTTAAAATTCCGGCCGCAGCGGCCTGGAGTGACAGCGTGTCAGACCACGGATTAAGTTTAAAAACAAGACAAGCCCATAGAATAGGTAGGAACATCACCTACTAATCAAGACGCATTTTTTTATGATAAAGATTATTGGTATTTTGTTTACTGCTGCGCATCTGAAATCTTCCAATGCGAATATTATACGTTTGTGGAGGAAAAAAATATGAACCACCAATTTTTCGAGCAATTTTCTCTAAGAACAGATACCACGAAATTTGTAAATTTATTAGATTTAATGATAAAAAATCAAGATCACAGCAGCGTGCAAAGGAAAAACTTGCACCTATTAGAGAACTGAGAATGAATAATAATTTAGGAAAATTCCACATGCCTATTCTATCATGTAATCTGACTGTAGATGGGCAATAGTTTGGTTTTGACGGAAAATGTCAATTCAAGCAATGCATACCGTCAAAACAAAAAATATGGAATAAAAATATTTTGGCTAAACGATTCTGAAACAGGATACCCACTAAAAGGAATTGAATATTTAGGAAAAGAGGGAAATCAACGTATTACGGTACAAATAGAAACATAACGTGCGACATTTTTTTTACTACCAAACAATTGGCTCTGATTTTGAAGAGTTCTGGTCTCACTATTATGGGAACGGTACGAAAAAATAATTTTATTATCAACAATGCATCATAGTGATGCAACCACGAAATTAAGACAAAACCGGAAGTGTGTGTTGATGAAAACAACTATATATTATGGACAAGATGATCAAAACTTATACATGTACAATAAAGACAAATAGATGGCATGTTGCATTTTTTTATGAACATTTTAGACAACAAGTTTATTGGCTGCATATGTTACATACACTAACATTTATAAAAATTAGAATTCTAAAAAAAAACAATAGAAATACTTTTATAGAGGAAGTTTCAAATGACGACAGAATCAAAATTTGCAAAATAAGGGTTTGAAGGAAAGTATATTTTTTATAAAGTATTCTTCCTCCAGAAAGGAAACTACACATGTAATGACATTACACATGTAATGTCATTTATGTGAAAGTGAAAGGAGAGTATTCTAACATTGTATATGTCGTAGTCATATAATGAAATCCATCAGATTGTGTAAAACTGAGTTATTGCATGATTTGCCGACAGTTCATGTATTCTATTTGAAATACTCTATATGACTAGCTAGTTTGTGAAACCATCTCAAATATGTTTCTTTATTGATCTCTTTATTAATAGGTCTGCAAATTAAGACAAAATTTATACTATCAAATGACAGCACTTTGGCATTTTTTGATACATCAAATCGGTAAGTAGGTAAGATAGTGAGTGTAAATCCCAGTTAAACAAGTGTCTCATAAAAATGGGGATTTCATGAGCTACACGAATTAGATGAACTACTTGAACTGCCGACAGATCATGCAATGGCTCAGTTTTACACAATCTGACTTATTTTTCACCATATGACTACAACATATACATTGTAAGAAGAATACTTGTAATAGTCATTCAAATATCATATGCAATCAGTGTGTAATTTAATAAAAAAATTAAGTGAGAAAGTGTTTTATTTTTAAATACTATGCGAAAAAATTGATTTATTTCGTTTATCCCACATAATCTAATATAAAAAATATGTACCTAATTTATTCAAACATTTATTGAATAAAAAATAGAATGAAAGAGAACCAAAAATCTAAGATGAAATTGAAAAATAATTCAATAATTACATTGCCACTGCACTAAATTGTCACAGGCCACTCAGGCCGGTAGACGTAGGATGACTGACTACTTGGTAGTATGAACTTAACGGTTAATAAATAAATAAATGTTTCGTTCTGTTGTTATAAATTTATTTGTACAAAAATTTTACGCTGAATATCCCTCAGACATTGACAAATGCTTCATAATTTTATGACAAATTTCTCAAGCTCAATGCTTGGTAACAACCCGAAGCCGAATGCTGAGGAATGAGCTTTCGATTGTATCGATAAAATTATCTCGTCTATTATCAATATTCTAGGGATATTACTGATTACAGATTTAACTAAAATGCACACAATATTAGTAATACTGTTGGGTTACTTCAGTGATTTAGACCGCAGATATATAGAATATTTTACAGAATTGACCCAGACAATTTATAGAATAATTATTTTTCTACAAACGTGTTGAATTTCATTGTTCCAAGTGATGTGAAACTTGTGAAAAAAAATTCAATGAATCCGACACAATCTTGTGTCAAGGCAATCGACCACAAACATACCAACATGTTAGTATCAACAGAAACATGTACAATCTATATAAAACTCAAAGATTTTTGAATAAATCTGTTGGAGTTTTTATTCTAAAGTTAGCCGAATCTATTACTTTTTATTCGAGTCTTTAAAAGGCAGTGGCCATCGACAGGTAAAATATATTGCAAAATTAGTAAAGTAACTTCATAGACTGACTAATTCTCTACAAATGTATTCAATTTTATTGCACCAGATGTTCATTCTTCTCTGAATTTCATTTTTCAATTTACATAGGTTTTGTCAAAAATGGTTCGCTTTGGAAAGATGAAAATGACACAATATTTAGATGAAAATCTGCTCTATGAAAGAGCGCTAAATGGATGTTTGGGAACCATCGAAGAGTTGGATAAAATATATATATTTGCAAGTTTTCAATGAGTATTTCTTTATTATAAAAAAAAATCTGTGTCAAAAATTCAGAACGTCAATTTGAATAGAAAAATTTATAATCCATATAAATCTGAAAGCAATTTTCATATATCTGTTACAGTTTTCAATTTATAGTTATTTATATTTATAATTTTGTGTTATGTTCGAGTTTGAGGGGCGGCGGCGGCCGCCAGATAAAATATTTTGCAAAACTGAGGGATATCATAGACTGACTAATTCTCTACAAATGTGTAAAATTTTATTGTTCCACGTTGTGTGAAACTTACTAAAATAACTTTTTAAATGAATCCAGACGTCAATAAAGAATTCCAACATGTTACGGCAGCCACCGCCAGATCAAATATTTTTCGAAAATGATGTGTTAGATATTGAGGTGTTAGACAGATCGACTTTTTCTTTAGAAGCGTGTACAATTTTATTGTTACACATGCTGTAGAATCTATTAAAACATTTTTTTAATGAAACCAGCCATCAATTTAAATGAGAAACGTGGTCAAAGATTTAGATTTTCACCCAGGATAAATAAAATACTTATTAATTTGTTTGTTACAAAAAAAAAGTTTATTACCAAATTAAATACATTTAAAACTCGGAATAGAAAAACAGTTTAAATAACCACAAATACTTTGGCACATAATTCCACTAATATCACATGTTCCAAAATGATTTCCACTGATTTCAAGAACAAACTTTTCGGGGCGAAACTTGCTTGGGGGTCTCTTCTCGGTCAGAATTGTTCGAAAAGTCTGAGTTTTGTCCGAAAACCAATTTTTCAGCGGTCGCAGTAGATTTCAACTGACTGACGTTTAGGTTGACGTTTGTGTTTGCATCCCGCCAGTAGCGCCGATGTGTTTTCTTGGTGAATTCTTCGTTCAGAAAATGCGGAAAAAAAATTGAAAATTCGAATCATATTGCGACGGGACTCGCAGGTGAAAGTGCGGAAATGTGTTACCACGGATTGATGTTCTTCGTTGCAGCGTAAATGTCCTGGTAAGAAAATTCCGATTTTGACGTACCCGAAATTTGAGGAATTTTGGAAAATTCGCCCACGCCGAACCGCAGCCGGCGAAGAAGCGAAATTTACAACCCTTGCAGAAAAGAGTTGAAATTTGAGAATTGTCGCGGTAAAAGTTGCTAAAGTTGAAAGACGGATGAAATATGACGTGCGAAAAATGGGCGACGATTCCCAGCGATTGCAAGTGAAACGTGCAAGCTTAGTTTCAGAATGTCGGCAATTTCCGGCGGAAGGACACCGTTCAAAAATTTCAAAAAAAATCGCATGCGCCTCTTAGCTAGGACACAAAATGCGAATTTCGTTTTTTTGCAATAACTTTGCCAGTTGCGTACTTTTTGCAACTTTTAATAGCCTATGACACGGTCCAGTCTATTCTCGATCTGCCACTGTAGGGCAGGAAGTTGTGCCATTTGTACTTTTGTAGATCTCGATTGCGGATTGACATCCTACCGGTTTGCTACTATCAGCCGTGGCGACCTCGTGGTTTCTGCGAATCGGCAAATCGTACGCAAGATACCGTCGACCTCGAACGGTTTAGAAGAAATTGCAAAATTCCACCCACTTCCGGTTCGGCAGCCGATAACGTCCGGTTTTGCAAAAACATGTACCGCACGGCCATTTTTGCAAAAAAATCGCACGGCCTCTTCGAAGACCTAGAGAGAAAGAACCTACGAAACCAGACTCGCAAACGGAAAGGCGTTCTGTTCAGCGGTCGGCTCGCAATAGAACGTCAAAGAAGATCGTTTTTTGCGATATTTTTTTTTCTGTTTTTCGCACTTTGCTCCAAATTTTCAGCAAAGACTCGAAAATTTCAGATGACAGTTTTGTGCGGAAAAAATCGGCGCTCCAGATAGCACCATTCGCGTCGCGATCGGTCCAAATTCGGCCGCTCGGCGGCCGAGAAACGGAAATTTCGTTTTCGCGCCGCACCCCCGCCGCCTTCGGCGGCACTACAATTTCTCAAAGATTAGTCAATTGTCTGGAGTTTTATAAACATTTTACCACTTTGTCCCGGCAAAATTTCTTTCGAAAATCACTCAAAACGTGCGTTTTCATTCTACAAAACCGATTTGACGCATTTATCCCGCCCCCTCCCGGAAAGGCGTACCAAACTATGTTAGTATATGTAATAATTATATAACATAATATTAAAAATGTATAGATATTTCCTTTTTTGTTTATAAATATATACATATGTACTTATGTATTTACTTTGAATAAATTGTGTATAGTGTATTTTATTCATTTTACAGTTAAGTATTTCTATAACTCCAATTTTCTATAACTCGAATTATTTTTGATGAACTATGGCAATTTGACAGGGAGTCAGACTGGAGTATTACTCGAATTATTTTTGATAAACTATGGCGATTTGACGGGGGGTTCGACTGTATTAGAAACACCTGTTGTGCAAAATCGGCACAATCTTGTCCTTTTTCAATGGCATAATCCACTCATTGAGTTCGTTTGACGAAGATGATACAATAGAATTTCAAATGGGTGTTCTACAATTAATTTCGAATATAAAAAAAAAGAAATCATCATCAGCTATGACCCACATGATGTCAGCGTCAACAACATTCGCAAAGCCAGGGATTGGTCAGGTACAGCAGTCACTACCAATTGCACAAACACCACGCCGTTTTTTGGAATCAAATTGCTGAGTTACAAACAATGTCCACGAATCAATATTATTCATCATATGGTCACCAAATGCTGTCTCCAGGAGAAACGTCTGATACGTCATCAGAGTGAGCCATGGATTTCAGGAATGACTACTATACATAGTTGGGCAAAAATTAATTGTAAAAACAATTAACAACTAACAATTAAATTGCCAGATTTAATTGCAACTAACAATTAAAATAATTAATTGTAATTGCAAGATAACACAATTAACAATTAATTAATTGTTAAATTTTGCAATTACAATTAATTAATTGTTAATTGATTGATGCATTTTTACAATTACAGTTAACAATTAATAAATGTCGGCTAGAAGATATGTTTATTATACTCCATTGTATCACTTGCCACAATGCTTAACTGAAATAGTTATTTACATTAGAATGCGGAAAGTTTGATTTTACAACGCGACAACTCGTTTGGTAATCCACCTCCTCCTCCACTTCCGGTCATCCATCTCAGAGTTCCCACCCCACTTCCAGTTCCCACTTCCGGTTCCAAAAATTCACCCACTTCCGGTTCCCGAACCGGAAGTGAAAGTGGGTACCGGAAGTTGGCTTAGGAAATGGGGTGGGAACCGGAAGTGGGAGTAGGAACCGGAAGTGGGGATGGGAACCGAACGTGAGTGGGAACCGGAAGTGGGGTGGAAACCGGATCATCCGCCGGTCATCCATCCCCGAGTTCCCACCCCACTTCTGGTTCCAAAAATTCACCCACTTCCGGTTCCGGAAGTGAGGGGCGGGAACCGGAAGTTGGTGTAGGAAATTGAAAATGGGGTGGTAACCGGAACCGGAAGTGGTGGTGGGAACCGAACGTGGGTAGGAACCGGAAGTGGGGTAGAAACCGGATCATCCATCCCCGAGTTCCCACCCCACTTCCGGTTTCGGAAGTGGAGGTGGAGGGTTCAGAACGACCATCTTTCCTGACTGTTTAAGTTTTTACGTTCATCAAATAGTTTTAATTGTTATAATAAACAATTGATGATTAAGTTAATTGTAACTAACAATTAAAATTTTAATTGCAATTAAGTTAATTCTAAACCACAATTAATGGATTTAATTGCAATTGATTTCAATTGCATCTCACAATTAAACACTTAATTGAATTAAATTAATTGCAATTGATTTAGTTGCAATTAAAATTGTAATTGTTTGATTCTGCAATTAAAAAATTAATTGAATTATGCCCAACACTGCTACTATAATACCCAAAATTAAGATATAACCTTTTTTTGTTTCTTTTAAATATACCTAGTGTTTGAATTTATAAAACTATTTCATTATATTACTCTTTTTCATTATAAACAAAAACAAGTCAAAAATTAAGTGTGTAATGATTTTTTCCATACCTTAATGTTACGGCTAACATCTGCATAGGTTCAATGCAATCCCTCATCACAGTATTTTGACGTTGAAGAATGTCCTTCAATTTGTAATGTAATTCATAGAAAGAAGGGATGGATAATAAAAAATTGAAGAAATATCATGTATATATAGTATTATATAATTGAAGAATTTATCATGTTCTTGTAATTCCTTAAACAATGTAAAAAATGCCCCAACAAGAGGTCTTTCTAAAACCATTGTGGGGTGCACCCAATGTTTTCTTTGCTTTTTTTCTTGTGAAGTAACCGCCGATAAAGTAACCACATACAAATAACCCTTTTGCGATCCATTTTGCACTGAAGTCAATTAAATACACTGTTTGTAGCTCAACCTCGTGGGCCACCGGGCGGGTTCTGGACAAACCCATCCGGCATGTGTGTAAGATGTCCAACCCAGTGCCGGACCGGTTCCAGTCACATCCACACGGTACGTGTGTAGCTAGCCTAATGGCCTATTTACTGCCTACTGTCGTGCCAAATAATAATAACATAATCAGTTTATGAAGAAATTGCTACAGAAAATTTAAGCTGACTGTAACTGTGAGTGGTGGTAAAGTGAGGAGCACCTGTACTAATTTTATTCTGCCGATTTATATAAATAGTTTAATTAAATTAATCTGCAAAGTAATATTAATCAAAAGCATCAAAATATATATGAATTGGCTAAATACTGATGGATTAATATAATAAAAAAGTAGAAGAAAATGTACCAGTATTTTATGTTGCTACATTTCTTAGAATTTTTAATTTTTGCAAATATCTTACATTCGTCTCATTTTCTAATGTATATCTTGCCTTGTAATCATAAGCTAGAGGTTTAGATCTAACAACTTTAGGTTTCACAGCTTCCATTTTATCATCGGGTGGTGGGCCTTTCTCACTAGGTACAGATTTTCACAACTTGTCTCTGCTAATTTCTCTAAACTTGGCCTTTAGTAATCGCTGATTTTGCACCTTTACTTGGTGCAAATGGTTTTCGCAGCAGTGGAGTTGCACCAGTTCCCAATTTATTTTTAGAATTTAAAGGGAACTCCTTATAACTAATTTTTATGGCACTGTGACCTATTAAGTGGGTCAAAAAGAAGATCAAAATCGTTTTCAGAAAGCCGACACATACCTTTCTGACAAGGATTTAGATCTTCTTTTTAAACGGACCCTTGCTGGAACATTTTCTTTGTTGGGGGCAGACTCTGGTATTGCTTTTAATATATTGAAAGTATCTTTTGAGATAAGTTTCGGTTGTATTAATCTTGATATTCTCAATAGTAATTGCCATTTATTTTCCATGTATTTATTCCTCTTCTTTTAATAAATACTTGTAAATACTTTGAATAATAAAAACGGACAAATTAATGAGATATTTGACTCTGTGAGTGTCAGGCCACGCGCAATGTAGGGTTCCGTAGTTGCCATTCTTACCAGTGTTGCCAACTTTATTTTTTGGAGGATCGTACCATCCACTAGGAAAAATTGTACTTTGCTAAGATTTTTGGGAAAAAATAGTATGCCTCGAATTTTCAATAAAGCAATATTAAATGATAACGTAATCGTAATATTATTATAACTTTAAAACAATATTTAACATTTAGGGTACAACATTTTAATATTTGATATTTAGATACGAACAAGGAGTGATTTTCTGGACCTTGGTTATCAGAATGTGGACACTAATTTGTCAACTGAATTCAATTAACAAGGTAATATATAATTTAATTAGGCAAAAATATGAAAGGCTTGAGCTTCTAGCTCATTGTGCCAAAAATACAAAATACAATGAATTACTAAAATACTTATTTAACAAGGTTCCATCTTCCAGTAGTTTTACCACTAGAGGTCCTAGATTTTTAAGGCACTAGATTTAAATTGGACAAAACAAACACATCAAGAAACTAAAGTATCAAATATTTAACTTAATAGAATTAGTAAATTTAGATATTGGTATCACACAACGAAGTTTATATATCCCATAGGTCATTGCACAGTGCCATCAGTGATTATTTTGAAGAATCTGGAACGGAAAGTCTGTTTTTAACAAATTTTATCTAAATATTAGTCACTAACAGAGTTAATGAGCACAGCAGTAGACGCGGAAGCTAATGTATTTATTCTCTTGTACATACATAAATTTAATTTACGCAACATTCGTCAGATAGCTTGTAATCGATACATACGATCCGTTCAAGTCTGTTGTTATTGATTTTTTTATATGGACAAAACGAACGCCTCCATTATTATTTTGATCGTACATCGTATCAGCTCCAAAAAGGTCGTATAAATACGATTTAAATCGTACGATTGGCAACTCCTTTTACATGTTCTATGTCAATGATTTTCACTACTGAAACTTGCGTTCAGAGATTTAAAAGTTTTTCCTTAATTAATTCTTCTGAATGTTTTGAAATTAAATCACGGTTATTATACACCGCGATTAGTTCTTCATCTTCTTCCAAAGATAATTAATACGTCGAATTTAGAATCTATTCAATGTTTTAAGTCCTCTCATTTGAAGAGGTATAAATATTTATATAGGCAAAACCTATAACCTATTTATATAGAAAAACCTGAATACGACTCTGTCTATACCGTCTAACTATGGCAACACTGTTTAATTTAAAAAAAATGCCCTTTCCATAAAATCAACAAGCCTTATTTCAACCAATCACGACGTCGACGTTTAAAATTTGTTTAACCGTCAAAACTTGTTGGAGACAGTTTTTATGAGCTTTTATTCAGTGTTTAAAAAAAAAGAAGAGGAGTAAAGACATGGAAAATAAACCGCAATTAGCGTCGAAAATATCAAGATTAATACAACCGAAATTTATCTCAAAAGATACTTCAAATATATTAAAAGCAATACCTGAGCCTGGACCCAACAGAGAAAATGTTCCCGCAAGGATTGGTTTGAAAAGAAGATCGAAATCCTTTTCGGAAAGCCGAAACAGAAATCCTTTTGCTGCAAAAAAATTTAGTTGCAACGAGTTCCCATTAAATTCCAACAAGAAATTAGAAGCTGGTGCTTCACAGCTGCCAAAACCGTTTCTGCCAAGCAAAGGAGAAAAATCAGAGATTACTAAAAAGCCAATTGTGGAGACAACAGCAAAAACCAGTTGTGCAAAACCTGTAGCTGGTAACAAACGACCACCACCCGATAATAAAACGGAAGCTGTGAAGCCTAAGGTTGTTAGATCTAAACCTCCAGCTTATGACTATAAGGCAAGATATACATTAGAAAATGAGAAGAATGTAAGATATTTCGAGGAATTAAAGGTTTTAAGAAGAAATGTAGCAACATACAATGATGGTATATTTCCTTCTTTTTATTATTATATTTATTTAATATATTATTCCCTCAGCATTTGGCCAATTCATATATATACATATATATATATATATATATATATATATATATATATATATATATATATATAGATTGTTTTTATTAATATTAATTTGCAGATCATTTTATTAAACTATTTTTTATAAATCAGCACAATAAAATTAGTACAGGTGCTCCTCACTTTACCACCACTCACAGTTACAATCAGCTTAAATTTTTTATAGCAATCTCTTCATAAACCGATCATGATTTTATTATTATTTGGTGTGACAGTAGGCAGTAATAGACCTTTATAGTTAATATAGGGATTTTTTACTTAGCCACATTCAAAGACATGAGCCACATGTCAGTCCACCCTCTTGATTAAAGAGGTATCCCCGCACTTTCCAGTGGGTTGCAGTAAAATTTTGTGTCATCTGCAAAAAAACAAATGTAGGACTTGAAGTTGTCTGCCATGTAAATGAGGAATAGCAATGGCAGAACCTTGTGACACTTCACTCTTGACTGCTCTCACATATGACAATGATCCTCCCACTCTGACTATACACTGGAAGGACAGGCAGGACTCCTTCTGGTTCCTCTGTAAATACATCATCAAAGTCTTGAGAGTAGAATAAAGTTTAAGAATAAAATGAAGCATCATCATCATCAGCTTTGGCTCCACAACCCATTATGGGTCTTGGCCTTCTCTAGAATTTTTTTTCCATTCCAATCTATTCCGGGCCTTAGCTTTCCATCTGGTCACCTTCATTGCTAATAGATTCTCCTGCACTTGGTCCAGATATCTTGGTTTTAGCCTGCCCCATGTCCTTTTCCCCACTGGTCCTTGTTGTGTAATAAGCTGGCTCTGGCTTGCTGGCTCTGAATCCTTCATTCGCTTGATATGTCCTATCCATCTTAATCTAGCAATTTTTATAGTACCTACTACATCCGCGTGTTCGTAAAGGTGGTACAGCTCATGATTGTATCGCCGTCTCCATTCTCCGTTTTCCTGTACGCCTTTATATATGTGTCTTAGAATCCTTACCGAAGGAGAAACTGAAAAGATTCTTTCTTCCTCCTTGGTTAGGGTGCAGGTTTCGGCTGCGTATATCAGAACAGATCTTATTAGGCTCTTATAGATTTGACATTTGGTTCTTCTGGATATAGTCTCAGATTTTAGGTGTCGCATTAGTCCATAATATGCTTATTTGCAAGGTTTAATCTTCTTTTTATCTCTTTGTTGCAGCTGTTAGCGTTCGCAATTTGGTAGCCCAGGTATATGAATTCCCATACGCCTTCGATGTTACGTGTCCCGATAGTTAAGTTTTGTACTTGAACATCCCGCATAGAAACAAACATGTATTTTGTCTTATCTGTGTTTATTATAGACACATTCTTTTTCCTGCTGCTTCTATGGCTGTGAATGCTTGCATCATCTTATTTTTCGACTTACAATTAGTTATTATATCTATATCGTCCGCGTATGCTAGTAGCTGTTCTGACTTGTTGATTATCATGCCTATTTTGTTTACTCAAGATTCCCTGATTACTTTTTCAAGAGCAATGTTAAATAAGATGCACGATAGGACGTCTCCTTGTCGTAATCCGGTGTGTGTAGTAAAAGATCTTGATACACTATTTTGGATCCTAACTCTGCTTTCCACTCTTGAGTGGAAAGAGAGTTAGTTACCTTCGTAAGAAGTACCAGATGTTGTAGTATGCCTAGTTCAATCATTGCTTCGAATAGTGCGTTTCGATTGACAGTGTCATACGCGCTTCTGAAGTCAACAAATATATGGTGCGTGTCAATGTTATATTCCCGAGTCTTTTCTAGGATCTGCCGTAGTGTAAATATGCGGTCTATTGTGGACCTATTTTGACAGTAGCCGCACTGGTAGTTGCCGATCTCCTTCTCTGCATAAGGTCGGATGCGGTCGAATAAGATATTGGCTAGTACTTTGTAGGCAGTATTGAGGAGAGTTATGCCTCTGTAATTGTCGCAGTCTAGTTGGTCACCTTTTTTATGTATAGGAATAATTATGCCCGTGTTCCATTCATCGGGTATAGTTTCGTGTTGCCAAATCTCCGCTATAAGTTCTTGAATGCGTGTGGCTAGCTCTTTACCTCCTTCCTTGATCAGCTCTGCTGCTATACCATCATTGCCTGGTGCTTTGTTGTTCTTCAACCTTTGAATGGCTTTCTCTATCTATGATGGCTGGTATTTCGTTTCATTCTCTGTCATCTTGATTTGGGTACATAGTTCATACTGACTTGATCGATGTCTTCCCTGTTGTTTATGTTGAGACGTTCTTCGATATTATCCGCCCACCGGTTTAGTATCTCATCTGTTTCACAGATAATGTTTCCTTGTCTGTCTCTGCACATAGTGGTCTTTGGATTGAATTCTTTTCTACTGTTATTCAGTTTTCTGTAAAATTTTCGAGTTTCCGCCTGTGAACTAAGATCTTCCATCTCTTGCAGTTTCTGCTTCAAGAATTCCTTCTTTTTTCGTTTGTGGATTTTCTTCTCTTTCTTTCTCATTTCTTTATAGGTAGTTTCAGCTCCCCTTGTGTGTTGTGGCTGTTGTAGCTTTAGATATGCTTGATTTTTGTTTTTAGTTGCCTCTTCTCGTTCCGCATCATACCACTTATCCTTTGGCCTGCGTCTATGGCTCTCTTGCTTTCCTCTGACCTCGTATGCTGATTCCTCAATGATTTTTTTATAAACTATCCAGCGTTCGTTGATCGTTTTAGGTATCTCAGACACTTGTGCCTCTATGTTGTTTTTAATTGTGCTTTGGTACTTCTCAGATTTTGTTGGATTCTTTAGTTCTGCTATGTTCTACCACACCTTTTTGTTATTTGTTTCTTTCTTTCTTGCATTAGATATTCTAGCTCTTACTCGTGTCTCTATCAAAAAGTGGTCGGAGTCGATATTAGCACCTCGCCTATTCCTCACATCCATTATGTCGGAAAAATGTCTAGCGTCTATTATTAGATGGTCTATCTGGTTGACGGTTCTTTTATCTGGGGATGTCCATGTGCCTTTATGTATATCTTTATGCTCAAAACATGTACTCGCGACCACCATATTTAGTGAGGCTGCTAAGTGGATTAATCTTATTCCATTGTTGTTTGACTACGTATGTTTACTATGTTTGCTTATCGTCGGGGCAAACAGGTTTCCTGTCCTATTTTTGCATTTAGGTCGCCTATTATAATTTTGATATCATTTCTAGGGCATCTCTGGTAGGTTGCTTCTAGAGACTCATAGAAGTCATCCTTTTTTTAGTTGAAAAATTTTCCTTTCATTCTGATAGTACACATTTTTGGATATATTGCTTTAAAGTTAAGGTTATTAGATGTTTTACTCTCTTGTTTACGATGAATTCTGTCTCAAAGGTATATTGACTTGGGTCACAGCTATAGTATATTGTGTGTTTTCGTTTCTCAATGATCTTATTACCTGTCCATCTCATTTCCTGTATTGCCATGATATCCGTTTTATATTTGTCCAGTATTTGTAGTAGATTGTGCAGTGCTCCAGGCCTGTATAGTGATCCCATGATTCCATGTATCACATCTTTGTCCGTTTTCTCGCCAATTCGTCTTCGTAGATTCAGTCCGGTCTTTTTTCTTAGAGTTTTCATAACGGATTTTTTTTTTTAAGATGGGGTTATTAGCCCCAAGCTAAACCCCCTTATCGGAGGGCCATCTCTCCCGCCCTCGTTCGCCCTGACCTCGCCTTACATACGGATTGGTTACCGCATCTCCGACGAGGTTACTCAGGTTTCCAGGGTTCACCACGTGGAAGTGAGAGTCGGAATTTGGTAGGAGAGGCTATGCGACAATCTCTTCCTATGCGGTTGTCGTGTGGTGCGCATGCACTACCCTTGAATCCCTTGAATAAAATAAAGCATAAGCATTTAATTCACTTAATAATTCTAGTTGAATCAGATTGTATTTTAAATCTTATAATTCCTTTTTGTACGTAATCACTTATTGACCAATTTCCAACAAACTACCTAGTAGTGGGAATGAAACTCAGTTGTTAAGTGAGGAGAACTTGTATTAGTTGTATAAATTTTAGTTTGATATTTATAAAACAAAAATATTTGCTAAATTACCATCAGGCAAAGAATGTTTGGTACAGCAGTGGCTAAGAGCTACTATTTTCATTGTTTTATAGGTGTGGGCCCAAAACATTTTGTTCTTGATTTAAAGCTTACAAAATTAACATGAGCTGAAATGTTTTAATACCCTAACCTAATCCAACAGAAATTTTACTTTTGAATATTACTGTAATATGTAATTGAATTTTAGATTGCACAAAATTCAAAGAGGAAAGAGATAACTTAAAAGTGCATTATGAGAATTGTAAAGGAATTCTTCAAAAATTGCAGAAGGAAAGCAAAGAAAAGATAGTGCAGTTAGAAAAAGATTTAACACAAACTAAGAATAAATTGGAGAAAGATCTTGCTGAAACTAAAAGTCAATTAGAGAAAGTTATTGTGGACAATAAAGATTATATAAGAACAATTGAAAGTATAGAAGCACAGTTAGTGGTTTCAGAGGCGGAGAAGTTGGTATTACAAAAATTAAATGAAGAAAATGAAGAGATAAATTTTAAATTAAAAAAAGACCTTTCCGTTACAACAACTAGTTTGAAAAAAGCACTTTCTGATAATACTGAATACAAATCCCAATTGAAAGATTCTGAAGATCTCCGAAGAACTTTGCATAACACCGTGCAAGACTTAAAAGGAAACATTAGAGTATTTTGTAGAGTTCGACCACCTAATGAAGATGAAGATCTATTGCTTGCTAATATGACTTTCTTGGATGATACCTGCTTTGAAATTAAAAAAGTAAAAGAGAGCATTTCTTGTATGAACGGAAAACCAACAGATTTGAAGCTGGAATTCAGTTTCGACAGAGTTTTTCCGCCAAATAGTTCACAGGAGGAGGTTTTTAAAGATCTGGCACAGTTGGTACAATCTGCTTTAGATGGATATAATGTTTGTGTGTTTGCCTATGGTCAAACAGGGTCTGGAAAAACATACACCATGCAAGGAAATGAAAATAATCTTGGTAAAATATCAAAATATTCACTATATAAAAACTATTCACTAATACTATATTTATTTTAGGTATGATACCTAGATCAGTGGATTTATTATTCCAAAATATTTCAAAGTTAGAAAATGTCGGTTGGAAATATGAGGTGCAAGTAAGTTTTTTGGAAATCTACAATGAAACAATAAAAGACCTTTTGGATCCGAATAATGCAAATTATAAGGAAATTCGTTATAATGAAGGGAAAGGAGCAACAGTTAGCAATCTTAGTATTGAAACTGTAACTTGTGTGGAAAATTTAAATAAATTAATGATCAAGGCTCAGAGGAATCGTGCAGTGGCTGCAACAAATTTCAATGAACACAGTTCTCGTTCCCATGCAGTTACAAAAATTACTTTACAAGGCTTCAGTTCGGAATCCGAGGATTGCTTTAATGGATCTATAAATTTAGTCGATTTGGCTGGGTCTGAAAGTGCAAAGAGTAGTGAGAGGATAACTGAGACTAAAAATATCAACAAGAGTTTGTCGACTTTGGGAAACGTTATGTTGGCATTGCATAATAATGAGACCCATGTGCCTTACCGCAATTCAAAATTGACTTATTTATTGCAGTCTTGTTTGGGAGGTAATTCTAAAACTCTCATGTTTGTCAATATTTCGCCTTTTGAAGATTGCTATAATGAGACGGTAAACTCGCTACGTTTTGCCGCTAAAGTTAAAGAAGTTAAAATGGGATCAAAGCGGAATAAGAGCATGAAACAAATTTAATTACATACTTGGTTGGTTTTTAATGATTTTAACTATATGTAGTACTGTGCAGTATTTTTATATATATATATATATATATATATATATATATATATATATATATATATATATATATATATATATATATATAGTATATGTTTTCTCGGGGATTCCGCGTTGGGTTGGTTCTGAAAAGAACCGGATTCTCGACGTTTCGGCGAACTAACATTCGCCATTTTCAAGAGATATATGCGTCCGTGCGGGTTAACCGTTGGGGTTAACGACCAGTATGCGTCTAACGGTTAACCCGGACGAACGCATATATCTCTTGAACATGGCGAATGTTAGTTCGCCGAAACGTCGAGAATCCGGTTCTTTTCAGAACCAACCCTCAACATCAACGCGGAATCCCCGAGAAAACAAACCAACATATATATACATATATATATATATATATATATATATATATATATATATATATATATATATACATATATATATTTATATATATATATATATATATATATATATACATATATATTTATATATATATATATATATATATATATATATATATATATATATATAAATAAGTAGTTTTAATACTTTTATGAATAAACTAATAGAATTTTATAGTAAGTTTTAATGTTTATTAACCTTGCTAGCGGATACTTTGCACGACTATAATCAAATTCAATTTTTGAAGTGAAACTTCTTTAGGCGCAAGTTTGAGTAACGAGTCTTTTCGATCAGAAATTATGTTGATTGAAGGAAATAAGGTTAGGTTAAATTGTATCTACCGAAATGTCGCTTTTTAGCAGTTCCAACATTTCCACATTGAAAAAATTGATAAATTGGATTAAAACTTCTTTAGGCATGACTTAGTAAGTCTGTTTTTCTCCTGAAGAAAATAACTTCCTATAAAGTTTTTGAGAATTTTTTATTGAAATTGGGTTGAATTATTATATTATTGGGCTGAATTAATCGGACTTTCATTAAGATAAAACCCAACTGTATAGACCTGTTTACGGTTAGTTAAGCGCATGCACGTCTGCCTTGTTTCAAAGGCGGGAATATTAAAGTTTCGGGCACTTTTTGTTATTTTCACTGGTTATACGTCAAAAGTGCCCAAAAACATGTCGGAAATTGAAGCATGCGCGCAAAAAATTTCAGCTATGAAAAGGTCTATTGAATTGAGGAACTTGATTAATCTGCCGCTTCACGGTGTGCAACTTAATCCAACCTGGATTGAACCAACAGTCCTTGCCACATTATCCTATTTTTTCCAGATTAATTGAGAAATTGTGATTAAATAGATTTGTAGAATAAGTTTAAACTTATTATATACATTCTTCGTACTAACCCAAAATAATGCGTACCCAACGATTTACGCGCCACTGGTGGTTTAAAGATATACTGATAGTTATGGGGTATATCAATGCTAAAGTAGGTAGGACAGATCTCGATAACCATGTACGCAACTTCATTGGTAAATACGGACTAGGTATCGTAAATGAACGAGGAGAACGTCTGATCCGTTTGGCAGTTGACAATAACCTGGCTATAGCAAACACCCTTTTCATGCACCACCCACGAAGATTATCGACATGGACAAGTCCCTATGGAAAGCACAAAAACCAAATCGATTATTTTCTAATTGAAACTATATAGATGGAAAACATCAGTAAGAAACGTGAAGACAAAACCAGGTGCTCTGTGCGGATTAGGCCATAAACTATTATTAGCTTCAATATCCCTCAAACTATGAACACCTAAAACATCAGAAACCAAAAATACTAAATTGGAAACTCCCAACACAGAAACTTTTCAAGAACATTTAAGAACAACTCAAAGGCATGACCCCTACAGACCCCAACACTCTATGGATGTCCACGAAGAACTGGATAAAAGCTGCAGTAAAATCTTGCACATCCGATAACATACCAATTAAACAAAAATCACTGGATATCAAATGACACAATAAAATTGATAGACCAAAGAAAACAAATTAACAACCCACACAGCACAGGGTCATCCTGAGAATATCCTATCGTATTGAACTTAAAAAGATATGCTGGGATTATCCTGAGATGTCTATGGGACCTCAGGATACAAAAATGTCCGCCCACACAATATCTATAGGATATCCTGCACGGGATATTGTAGATCACCCGAGGATATTGTAGGATATCCCTTATGGGACATTCCGCGGCCTCTCCGCCCGTGGCAACACCGCCCAAAAAAAGCTGAATAAATAAAACAAATCCTTAATTTTTAATTAATATATTATGTAAAAAAATTTCATGCTGCTTCATCTTCTCTTCCTTTATTTCCCTGATTTCCATTTCTATGCCCTATATCTGTTAATAGCCTGTGCCTGAAAAAATCTAGATTTTAAACTGGCCCCTAAAATAAATTATATAGTAATTCTTACGATTTCTCCTGATTCAATCTTTCTTTAGCGTGTCTCAGCCAGATCTTAATATGTAGGGAAATTGTGTGATCTGTCACCTTTGGTTTGTGTATTCTGACCACATCTAAAAAAAATTAAATATAAAATGAAAACTATTATAAGAATACACTCTATTTCATATAAAGTTACAACTTAATTGAAATGTATGAGAAGTGTTAAATTAATATGCAATTATACATTTTTAAATGCATCTATTACCTATATACCTATATTGTTGTTACATGAATTATTTTTATGCTCAGTATAAAATAAACTAAAAAAATGTATATACTTTTTTGCTTATAAAATAATATCAGCAAATGTAGAATAAATGGTATGAATAGTCGAAAACTAAAAATCCTGAGATCTTGTATTTAAATAATTTATCATTACCTGATGAATCATTAGAGAAAGAAGTTGATGGAGCTTCAACTTGTCTATCACAGTGTGTTGCTGAAGTTGAAGGGTGCAGCAATTCACATTTATTATTTGTTTTTTAAAAGCTGAGGTTTTGGATTAGATGATGATTTTTTTCTGTTCGCAGCAGTGGTAGGAAAAGATGGTAATATGCACGGTCCATTATTTTCGGAATCAGATTCATCATCACCACTCGAATTTATAACACATGCTCATTTTCTTCTGTTTTTCTTTAATTCTGCCTCATCCACATCACTATTATTTATGTCAGAAAATATTTCTGCTTCTTTTAACTTTCTTTTTTCATTTTCATAAGTTTCTGAAATGAGAATATTTTTGTTAAAAAACTGTACCAGATATAAAACAGCCAAATAAGTAAAATGAGTTGTGATCTATGAAAATTTATCACTAAAAATATTCATTTTTGTAATAAATTAAAAGTTAGTAAACATTAATTGTTTTATAAAAATAAAAATAACTTACTTGCTGTTGTAAGTATTTTAACAATTGGAAAGAGTTGAGCCATGAAGTTTTCACAGCTTCTTTTTCTTTAACAGCTTTGTCAAACTTTTTGTTGTTTGTAAATGTTGGCCAATAATTTTCTGTTTTTTGATTTGCCATCCAATTCTCTGGTACTAATTGAATGCCCTCCTCAAATTCGACAACATAAAAACTAGGTCCTTTCGAGTGGTCCATATTATATGTATGTTTATAAATAACGATTTATAACCTCGAAAACTTAAAAATAGTCTGTATAATAATATCTAATATTTACATTTGTAATAACAAAGAGTAAAACTTACCAGCACTGGAAATTTGAATTGTCACCGACAATTAATCTGAGAGTTTTTACACTATTACTAATTTTACACTATTACTTAAAACTATTACTTAAACTATACTCGGACCGGCGAGAGAATAAACTACGAAACATTAAGAATAAACATAAAAAAATAAACGAAATTAACTGGAAGTTTGAAAAGTAAATACTATGCTTCCAAGAACCAATTCAAAATTGCCCCTTTACCTCCTTTGCAATACGGAAATTTTGATTTAATTTAAAATATCCTACCTAAGATATCCCTAGGATATACACAAATGTCATAAGATATCCCGCGATCTCTCTGGGATATCCTGAAATTAAAATGTCCAATGGGATATCCATAGAATATCCATAGGATATACTGGATATCTTTAGGCAATTTGGGATATAATCAGGATATCCCTGAAATATCCTGTGCTGTGTGGGAAACATGCATATAAGAAGAAGAAAAAAGACAAGTAATTAAACATCTTAACAAACGGATCAAACAGGAATGTAGACGGGACAAAAACAACTATATAAAAAATATATGCACGGAACTACAACACCACGCCCAGCACGGAGAGTCTCGCGATCTGTATGATAAAGTACGATATCTAGCTATAGAATTTAAACCACGAACACAAATTATAAAGGACAAAAACGGAAAGGTTATAGTAGATCCAATTATAATAGCGGAAGTATGGAGACAACATTGCAAAGATTTATATTTATAAGTCCGACAACATTCGAGGAACAAGCAACACCACAAGAAAGAGAACCTGGGATCTTAAAATCAAAAGTAGAAAAAGCTATAACAACACTCAAAAACAGGATGGCAACTGGGGCAGACGGCATCACAGCTGAAATACTTAAAGCCATGGGACACTATGGAACAGATGTAATGCACGCGTTATGCTCTAAAATATGGGTAATGGGCGAATGGCCAATGGAATGGTGCGAATCTATATTCATCCCCATCTATAAAAAAGGATCACCGACGGAATGTAATAATTACAGAACAGTAACTCTCATTTCACACGCAAGCAAAGTATTACTCCACATCATTAATGAACGTTTGAAAACATTTCTACTTCCACAAATATCGGATGAACATAGAGGGTTCATACCAGGTAAAGGTACACGAGAGCAGCTACTCAATGCCCGACAGATCATTGAAAAGGTGAGGGAACACAACTTAAAATTATATTTGTGTTTCGTGGACTATACGAAAGCGTTCGACTCTGTGAACTGGTCACTTCTTTGGAGAGTGATGGGTGAAATGGGTGTTCCCAAGCATCTGATATTTTTAATTAAGAGACTCTACCAACACAATAACGTCAAGGTCCGAACAGGACAAACAGTGTCCAGAGCTTTTAAAATAGAGGCCGGTGTCAGACAGGTATGCATACTCTCGCCCCTCCTTTACAACATATATAGCGAATACATCATGAGAATAGTCCTTGACAATTAGGAAGGTGGAATATCAATCGGAGGAAGAAATATAAGTAACCTGAGGTATGCGGACGACACCTTGATTATCGCAGCAGACGAAGAACAACTGATAAACATAATGAACAAATTAGAGAACTATATTGATCATCGATCGATCCAATGACACATCCAATATCAAAAACGTAGCGAGATATGACGTGGTAGACAAGTTTGTATACCTGGGATCGTTGATAATCAAAGATGGAGGCTGTTTAGAGGAAATAAAGAGAAGATTGGCAATGGCCAGATCAGCAACAACTAAACATAAAAATATGAAGAGATCAAGCCATTACAAAAACAGTGAAAGTAATGCTGGCCAATTCCTTGATCTTCCCAATTGCTGTTTACTCCGCTGAAACATGGACACTAAAGAAAACAGATCGAAAAAGAATTGAAGCCTACGAATTATGGGTGTATAGACGAATCCTAAGAGTGTCATGGTTGGAACACCGAACAAACGCCTCTGTTCTACAAGAACTAAAAATCAAAAAGCGTCTACTAAATCAAATCAATAGAGCATATCTCAGTTACTTTGGCCACATAGCTAGAAGAACAGGTGAGATGGAAAACCTCGTGGTTAATTTGAATTGCGGCGCGGCGGGCTCTGAACGTATATCTCTTATTCCCGTTTATCCAGATAAAGTATTGCTGGTAAACTGTTATTTTATTTTTGTGACTCTGCTTGACTATTATGCCTAAATTACATCACCGTAAGTAAAATATATATAAAGTGATACTGAATTACATATCAGTAGTCAGATTTTCTTTTTGATTTATTAGTACACATTAGTAAATTTTAAAATTTGAGTAACAGTAGTACTTACATATGTTATGTATTTAAATTTATTGTTTGTTTATTTATCAAATTTTGTTTTATTTTAAGAAATACCAAAGTATTTTCTAAAATTTCGTTTCTGTTTTCTGACTTTAACTCTTTCACTTCGTTATGATTAATTATATCTTTATTTTATTTTTAATTTAATTAATTATAATCTTTTTGCAAATAATTTTATATCCACTTGTGCAAACAAATCAATAGCATTGAGAACATATCTTACTCTACCAGTTACTGTAGCATCTGGAGAAAGATCTTTTTCTAAGTTAAAGTTGATTAAAAATTATTTTAGGTCAAGTATACATTAACAAAGACTCTGAAGTATTAGATAGTTTGGATACAAAACAAATAGTAGCAGATTTCGCAAGATTAAAAGTAAGAAAAGTTAAATTTTTGTAAAATTATTTAGGTACTACATCTAAGTTTTATTATAGATAAATAAAATAAATTGTTTGATAATTAAAATTGTTTGTTTTTTGCACTTGCATAACAACTTAAGCAACATGAAATTCCTCTCTAATAAGAAGGGTAAGCAAAGGTAAAGAGGGGGCGGCATTGTCAGTTTTGCACGAGGGTGGCGAAGCGCCTAGCGGCGGGCCTGGGTAAAATGGTATAGGAAACTTGACATTGACTACTTTTTGGCTCTGGAGTTATTAACTCTTGAATTCTGTACAAACAAGCGTCCAAAAAACGAATTCATTTAGGTGTTTCGAGAAAATTTGGCAGCAGATTTGTTGAATATGCCAGGACGAGTACAGCAGGACACATCACGATCTTCTAAAAACTCCTCAGCGTATCAGACAGGTGGTGATAACCACCTGTCTGATACGCTGACGGCAAAAAGATTCGAAGAAAATGTACTGTGTTACGCAAAATTTCAACAAGGTGAAGGGCAAGTAAAGAAGCCAGAAAACGAACGAAAATGGTTTTCACTTATTGTAGTAAGTGTCCCGAGCAGCCAAAAATCTGTTTAAAATGTTTTAATAATAAACATAAATAAATTTTGTTTGATTTCCAAGATTACGAAAACGCAATATTTTTGTTAAAAAAGAATAAATAATATTTTTGCATTTCATTTCAAAAAAACCATCAAATTTTTATTTTTACGATTTTGCCCGAACCAAGTATAACTGAATGTTCTCCAGGGGCCACGCTTTCAGATCAGTGTACAAGTTATATGGTTGTGTCATTTATTTCTGAACGACGTAGACTTAAACCGTTCGAAGTCCGATATTCATATATATGAACGACACGTAGACTCTTGTAATAAATCATTGTCATACATAAATGAATGATGTGGCACGCAATGTTAACTTTATGTTATATTAGGGAACATTCAAACATGGAATTCAGAATCCATGTTGACTGATTTGAAATGAGTTCATTTTTCTGTAAATCACGTTCCCTTCCAGTATTTAAAAATGATCGAGTAATTTGCTCTCTGTATACCTACCTGGAACAAACGCTGCCACAAAACGTGTTTCTTCCATTATTAATAATCACATAAATATAAATCACATTTATTTATTTATTTATCGTATAGCGTGGCGTACATATGGTTTAAAATGAAAACAAACATAAATCAATATAAATATAGATCGACCATTTAAGATATCACAGTGCTATGTCCAAGCCCTCATTCCAGTCGGTTGCATCCGGCGACAACGTCAGCATGTCCACCACGTCCCCTCCGTATGTCCTCTGCTCGCACTCTTGCAGGGCCCACAATCGCATTTGGCAGACGGCAGCTTTCCCCATTTGTGCAGTTCGGTTCAGTTTATGCGGTTCGCATTCGGTTCGCACTCTTTCAAGTTTGTCGGGGTAGATCAAATCCATTAGGCTCTTTGTTGGCTGGTGGATTCCAATGAATGTCCGGGGGTGTTGATTCCATCCATTGCTCCGTCCATTTTTCATTTAGATTGAAGTTTTCGGCGTAGAGTTCTTCTGCCGTCCTAATCGCTGCTTGGCGGGATCTCAGTCTACGGGAAGTAGCGCTGGCAACGTCGTCGTGTATAGGCAGTTGAACGTTTCTAGCAATCTTCTTGTATTGGCGAATTAATGGTTCCTGTCGTCGGAGGCTTGGCGGAGGGATGTTGCTGAGTGTTGGAAGCCAGTATGTTGGTGTAGACCTAACGTATCCCGTGATGATTCGCATTGTATTATTAAGTTGGGTTTTAATCTTAGCGATGTGGTGGCTATTCAGCCACACAGGGGCTTCGTACTCTGCCGCACTTTGGACGAGACACAAATCCGAACATCGAAGGGTAATAGCCGACACACCCCACGTCGTGACACAGAGCTTCTGTAAGATATTATCTCTTGTTCGGATTTTGGCTGCCCTATTATCTAGGAGTTTCTTGTCTTAAGGCATTCCTGGAATCCAGCCTCAATCAACTTTGTCAGGCTTATTGTTAGTACCTGGTCTGTGCAGTTGCGGCCAGGGTGATTTCCAGCTTGTTCAATTGGAACGAATTGCTTTATTCTGCCACCAATTCTTTCAAGGATCATTCTTTCCAGGAGTTTGTAACATGAACTTAGTAACGAGATGGGCCTGTAGCTTTCAGCCATGTTATTCGGTTTACTTGGTTTTAAAAGAGCTATTATCTTTGTTCGTTTAAAATCCTTGGGGAGAGAACCGCTGTTTAGTATGTCGGTGAGAAAGTTCCGGTGAGAAAGTATCCATTTTCTGGCATATTCTCCAGTGTTTATAAGAAATTCATTTTGAATCCCATCATATCCAGGAGCCTTACCGGTTTTAATGCATTTCAGTGCCTGGGTGACATCTTCATTGGTAAAAGGCCTTGAGATGTGAGAATCATCAGTGCAGGCACTCTGTAGGTCCATAAGTTCATGTTTGATTTTTGTCGTATGTTCGCGATCTCTGGGGGCTCCCGATAAAAAGAGACTATTCGATTTGCAACTTGATTTGGGTCTACTTCTGGTCTCTCGCGAAGGATGGGCTTACTTGCACCTAGTTTCTCGAGGAGGCTCCAGGTTTTTCTACTAGAGTGTTTAAATTCGATTCCCCCGGTGGATTTTTCCCTACGGGCTGTGTCGAGAGATTGTAGCAGTTCATCTGCTATTTCGGGGTCTCCGTTCTGTAGAAAGTTCTGGTACAAGGTGTCGCTATCATCGTTCCAGCCTGGTATATATTCGTTTCTTTGCTCTCTATATATATATATATATATATATATATATATATATATATATATATATATATATATATATATATATATATATATATATATATATATATATATGTATATATATATATATATATATATATATATGTATATAATGGCTCCGGTAAACCTGTTGTAGTTCTCGTGTCTAGGGGGGATCCACCTCAGGCATTTGTCCAGGTCTGTTTTATAGTTAGTCCAGTTTTCTTTTCCAAAATTCCATCGTGGTCTGGGAAATGATCTTACAATTGGGATTTGAATACCCACTTCCAATATGATGGGCCGGTGATGGCTCTTAGGGAAGTCCTCAAGAACCCGTCTGGATATGGTAATAGGTTGGCCATTTGGGTTCGAGCTTACGAATGTTAAGTCTGGGTTATATTCCCTATTCCAAGCCCCAGACTGAAAGGTTCTTCCTTAAAGTTGTTCTTTGGCATCAAATATAAGATGTAGATTTTGCTCCTCAGCCCAGTCAACAAGTGCTTCACCATTATACGGTCGTTGTGTCGGTATTTCCAGTTAGTGTGATGACTGGGAAATCACAATTACATGTAGACACAGTAAAAGCAATGGTTATAAGTAGGGAAAGATCCTATGTTCTAAAACCTCCTCCTCCTCAAACCTCCTCTGACCTTGACCCCTAACCTAACCTTGACCGTGGAACTTCCGGTTCCGACTTCCGGTTTCGACTTCCAGTTTCGACTTCCGGTTTCCGGTTTCGACTTCCGGTTTCCTGTTTCGACTTCCGGCCGCCATTTTCAGAACTTCCAGATGCGCGGGAAAATTCAAAAAATAGACGCGAGGCGGGGAAATTCAAAATTAGATCCTGTTGAGACAAATGAGGTGTGAAGTTGGTTGCATACATCAACGGGGCTAAATACACGAGACTAGACCGACGGGGGCTAGATGCATGAGACTAGACAGACGAAGCTAAATACATGAAACTAGATAGATGAGACTAAATACATGAAACTAGATAGACGAGGTTAGATACATGAGACTAGATACACGGGGCTAGATACATGAGACTAGATATATGGGGCTAGATACATGGGGCTAGATATATGAGACTAGACAGACGGGGAGATGGATAAGGTTGTAAAATAAAGAAAACCACATAAAATTTATGGTTTTATTAAATTCTAATAATAATACATTTAAATTTACATCAATACATTTAAATACAAATAGTGGCTTTGTATATGTTATGCGTTCGGAAGAAGCAGCTTAAGCAATAATGACTTGCATACCTATTACAGCGAAACTTTACTACAACTACAACTAGTTTTACTTGAGGCCTTTTGTCTTCCAAAAATCATTCGGTTTTCTTTATTACAACCAACACACCGTCTTTTAACGTCCGCTTTCTCGAGGGAATGTTCACTATCTTTAGCATTGGATGAACAAATAGCTGATTGGTTTATTGAATCAGGAACTTGTGCATTCAAACTCTCAACTTTATTCTTTTGACATTTAACATCCGTTTTCTCGAGGGAATGTTCACTATCTTTAGCGTTGGATGAACAAACAGCTGATTGGTTTATTGAATCAGGAAGATGTGCATATTTTTCTCTATTATTATCATAGTCACCATTAAAACTCTCAACTTTATTCTTTTGACGTCTAGGAAGCGTCTCATATGATGGTGATAAACTAGGAGATATTCTAAGTGGAGTCCAATAGACGGTTTTATTACGGGCATGCTTCTCGCCAAATACAATCCCCATCTTGATAGTAAAACACCAGCGTTAACACTAAATTATAAATGCTATCCAACCCTATTTATATCGTGCAGAGTTCTTTGCACCAATGAGGGTGTGAGGTCTATGTAACCCCACACTAAACAAAGTGTGAGGTCTATGTGAACCCACGCTCAACAGGGTGTGAGGTCTATGTGACCCCACGCTAAACAGGGTGTGAGGTCTATGTGACCCCACGCTAAACAGGGTGTGAGGTCTATGTGACCCCACGCTAAACAGGGTGTGAGGTCTACGTAACCCCATGCTACACATAACCGATTAGAGCTGAAGAGTATTAAGTGAGAGAGAGAGCGAGAGAGAGAGAGAAAGAAGGAGAGAGAGAGGGAGAGAGATGGGAATTAATTTTCACGGAAATAGTATAAAAGCGGCTGTTTCGGACAATTCTACCGTCATAGTCTCAGCGACCGTCGCAGCCGCAAGATGACCACCGCTACAACGACAAACCCCATCGAAGCAGCCGCAAAAATGTACATTGACCCAGCCTACCTGGACACTCTGGAGGACAACATAATTGAAGAAATGCTAACCTACATCATGCAAAGGAGAAAGCCCACCGAAACCGCCATCGAATACCCAACTGAAACCGCCGCCAAGAAGACCACCGTAACCGCCGCCCAAGATTCCACCGATGCCGCCGAAGATTTCACCGAAGCCGCCGAAGATTTCACCGAAACCGCCGAAGATACCACCGAAACCGCCGCCAAAGATTTCACCGAAGCCGCCGAAGATTTCACCGAAGCCGCCGAAGATTTCACCGAAGCCGCCGAAGATTCCACCGAAGCCGCCGAAGATTCCACCGAAACCGCCGAAGATACCACCGAAACCGCCGCCGAATACCCCACTGAATCCGCCGCCAAGAAGACCACCGTAACCGCCACCGAAGATTCCACCGAAGCCGCCTCCAAAAATTCAACCACCGACGCCGCCCCCAAAAATGCGATCGAAGCCGCCGCCAAGAAAAGAACCGAAGCCCCCAAAAGAAACCGCCCGATGCGCAACCAGACCAAGAGGAAGAGAAAACAACCGACAATAAAATCAAGACAAAAAGAAAAAGGACCAAGAATAAACTAAGGAAACAAGACCCACCCGCAGCCAAGCAGAACCTAACACAGACCACCGAAACAAACCAAGGAGGAAACGAAATGAAAAACTAAAATTTAAAAAAAAAAAAAAAAACCGAAAGACAAACAAAAACCGACGACAACACACTAAATAACAAAACAACAACAGAAAAACAAAACTCACGATGGCGGAAGGACGGGCTCACGCCCAAAACCGCCTTTGAACAAAGGATCCCATACTACAATTCTACCGCAACGCGGATTATAGGTGCCTATGCGAAAAACCACTAACACTGCCACCGAAATGCGCAAACTGCGAAGGCGAACACGTCTCAATATGGAGGAACTGCCCCGCCAAACCAACAAACAGAACCGCAGAGACGACAAGACAACGACCAACTCCCAGGACAAACCCGAACAGCTACAGACAAGCTGCAGCTAGAGAAAACACGACATACCGGGACACAGCACAAGCAACCACCAGCGAAAACAGACAAAACACCGATGACAAAGACAACAATAGACAAAGTAACGGAAGAATTAGCGAAACTGCTAAAGAAATACGCCTCTGTACAAACAGACGACGACGAACTGGAAAATTACTCAAAAACCATCACAAACATCGTCAAAATCATTAAAAATGACTAGAAAACGGAATATAGACGAACTAAAGATTGTTTTCTGGAACGCAAACGGAGTCGAAAGTAAGAAACTAGAACTGGTAGCACACATGACGGAATACAACATAGATGTGGCGCTAATCAACGAGACGCACTGCGACGCTGCAATCGCCTGAACATACCAAACTACCAAACCTACAGGAAAGACAGGGGCCAACAAGCCGCAGGCGGAGTTGCCATAATAATCAAGAGGAATTTGAAACACCATGAATTGCCCGAAGTTGACACGACGGATAACACAGAAACGATAGAAATCGAAATAATGACCGCAGACGGTCCACTGGCCTTGTATTCACTATACTCGCCACCAAATAAAGAAATGAGCACTCCAGACTTGGATAAAATATTTAGAAATAACACGGCAACGATAGCCGCAGGAGACTTTAACGCAAAACACACACAGTGGAACTGCAGAAAAACAAATAAAAAAGGAAGAGAACTAAAACGTTACACAGAAAACCGCCTACTAACGGTTCTAGCCCCAAACGAGCCAACACATTTCACAGGTAATAACAGACACCCGCCGGACATATTGGACATAGCGGTAATGAAAAACGTCACAGCAAACATCGACATAGTCTGTATTGAAGACTTGAGCTCCGATCACAACCCCGTGCACATGAACGTCCAAACGAAAAGTGCGAGAAGAACGTGCGAGAAAACATGAACAAACTGGGAAAAGTTCAAAGAGAACCTAGATATTACCTGCACAGACATTACAGACCCATTAAGCCTAGAACAGGCGGCACAAACATTCGAGAACGAAATAAAGGAGGCGCTCCATACCGCCACAAGAAAACAAACCTTCAACAAAACAACTACACACCCAAAGGAAATAATGAACCTAATACGCGCAAAACGGAAAGCAAACAAGACAGACTATAACCGAGAGACTACAAAACCACCTAGATGAGATAAATCGCTGGTGTAACACGTGGAAAATACAACTTGGAGACATCATACAACATACAACATACAACCTGGACATTTACATCTCAAAGAGTTAACACCTATATTAAAAAATAAACTATTATCTCTAGGATATAAATTAAAGCGACAGTATGGATAAAATAGATATATTCTCCAAAGTTGACTATGAGGATACTATTACAAAGAGTGAATTTCACACGTATTATCCTATAGCTCAAAATTATAGAAACAATGATGAGATTCGTATTATATATTCGTATACAACTTAACGCTGAGAAAACTCAAGCCATCATGTTCACAAGAAGAAAATTCAAACACATCCCAACAAAACGCCTCAACATTAATAATACAAGTATAAAATGGGAAAATCAGGTAAAATATCTAGGTATTATACTGGATAAAAGACTAACCTTCCCAAGACATATGGATTACATTGTGAAGAAAACCAAACAAATTAATGGCTATCTTTATCCCCTCATCAACAGGAAAAGCAAACTCAACATGGAAAATAAGCTGAAACTGTACAAGACAGTAATACGACCAATAATGACATACTCGGCGACGTGCTGGAAGCAAGCTGACAAACACAAAATACCGACTACAAATTATACAAAACAAAATACTGAGACAAATCACAGACTCGCGATGGTACATAACCAGGGAACAAATACATAAAGACCTCGAAATGGAGACAATCACAGAGCACATAGCAAGACTTACACAAAAAACATTTGACAACATGCGACAACATGACAATATAACAATACAACAAACCGCAAACTACAAAACGAACGTCAAGTGGAAATTCCCAAAACTGCAACAAACCACATTCAGACAATACATAACACTGTTTTCTACCTACAGGGTACCCAAAGCAACCCCAGAGAAACAAAAGGACCACACCGACAACACAGCAAATGAGACAACACAGAAGAAACAAAGAAGGAAGCCAAAGGACCACAGCAGGACCAGCCGAGGACAAGAGGCCACAGCAGGATCAACCCAACCGAGGACCAGAAGCCACAACAGAAGAAACAAGGGAGAAAAAAAAAACTGAAAAGAGCCGTTGTTTTAACGTTTCTCGCCAAAAACCGAACCAAAAGACAAACAGAAAAAAAAAACCGAACCCAAACAAAAGACGGCGGAAGGACGGGCTCCCATACAATATCCCATACAATTCTACCACTCGACATTTACATCTCAAAGAGTTAACACCTATATTAAAAAATAAACTATTATCTCTAGGATATAAATTAAAGCGACAGTATGGATAAAATAGATATATTCTCCAAAGTTGACTATGAGGATACTATTACAAAGAGTGAATTTCACACGTATTATCCTATAGCTCAAAATTATAGAAACAATGATGAGATTCGTATTAGGATCCAACACCAGGATATTTACACTTATCCTAGCGAAAGTTATATTTATGTAAGCGGAACCGTTAATTTTCCGAAACTCATTCCACCTGCAACTACACACAACTTTGAAATTGTGAAAAACGCATATGCGTTTTTGTTTGATGAAATTCGCTATGAATTGAATGGAGTTGAAGTAGATAAGAATAGAGATGCAGGAATTACAAGCACGATGAAAGGATTACTCTCCAATACCAAGCGGGATCAGCATATACTCGACTTTTGCGGCTGGGCTGAAAATGCTACAAATGTTACATACTTTGATAATAACAGAAAGTTCTATGCTCTAATTCCATTGAAATATTTATTGGGTTTTGCTGAGGATTATACGAGAATGTTAATTAATGTAAAGCAGGAATTAATTCTACTGACGTGAACTGATGTGAACTGCTACAAAGGAGATGCAAATATAAGATTCAATATTGATCAAATTTACTGGCGAATTCCCCATATCCAACTCAGCGGCGAAGCTCGATTGAATGTATTGGACACACTCGAAGAAGATAGGCCGATATTAATACCGTTTCATAGGTGGGAGTTGCATGAACTACCTGCTTTAAAAAATACCGACAGAGATATCTAGTCTGTAAAAACATCTACAACTCTGGAGAAGCCTCGATACGTTATAATTGCACTGCAAGAGAGGCGAAGGGATGCTCATGTAAAAAACGCGTCCGAATTTGATAATGCATCGCTGCGAAATATGAAAATTGACCTAAACTCAGATTCATATCCATATGAAAACTTCAATCTTAATATGGATAGTGGTGATTATGCACAACTTTATTACATGTATGCCACTTTCCAAAGCAGTTACTATGAACGCAGAAATGAGCCGATATTAGATATGATTCAATTCAAGGATCATGTTCTTTTTGTGTTTAATGTATCTAAACAAAATGAGAGTATTAAATCATCTGCTGTTGATTTAAAAATTGAATTTGGAGCTACGCAAGCATTCAAGCCAAACACTCGAGCCTATTGCCTTATTTTGTGTGAAGCTGCTGTTGAATACACCCCATTGTCGGGAATAGTTCGAAAATTAATTTAAAAATTTAATTAAAATGAACCATTGTATGTATAAATCATATTAGCGACTATTCTATATGTATTGCAAGAAATGTTGAATGTTTATATAAGTATTTAAATGTATTGATGTAAATTTAAATGTATTATTATTAGACTTTAACAAAACCATACATTTTATGTGGAGTTTTCTTTCTTTTACAACCTTATCCATCTCCTTGAGAAGTAATATTTCTTATCTATTATTCCATAATTCGGATACCCCATAATTCGGATAGCCCCATCTATCTAGTCTCATGTATCTAGCCCCATGTATCTAGCCCCATCTATCTAGTCTCATGTATTTAGTCCCGTCTATCTAGCCTCATGTATCTAGCCCCATGTATCTAGCCCCGTCTATCTAGTCTCATGTATTTAGTCCCGTCTAACTAGTCTCATGTATTTAGTCCCGTCTATCTAGTCCCATGTATTTAGTCCCATGGATCTAGACCCGCCTATCTAGTCTTATGTATTTAGTCCCGTTGATGTATGCAACCAACTTCACACCTCATTTGTCTCAACAGGATCTAATTTTGAATTTCCCCGCCTCGCGTCTATTTTTTGAATTTTCCCGAGCATCTTGAAGTTCCGAAAATAGCGGCCGGAAGTCGAAACCGGAAACCGGAAGTCCAAAGTCAAGGTTAGGTTAGGGGTCAAGGTCAGAGGGGGTTTGAGGAGGAGGAGGTTTTAGAACATAGGATCTTTCCCTACTGTTATAACATAACGAACTGCAATTTTGAATGCAATACTTGTGAAGATTTGATGATGACTTTTTTAAACGAATTCATTCTATAAGTAAATATTAGTTTTATTTTGAAATATCAGAAAATACAGTAACAGAAATGCACCAATTTACTTTCTAAACTGACACACAACGGTTCCTAAACTTCACATCTACCGTCGTAGAGTCGTCTCTACTCGTCTCTTTATTTCAATATAACATTTATGTATATATTTTGCATATTTCGGGGGGGGGGGGGGTTGACCCCCCCCCCTGGCTACGCCCATGATATATAGAGAATCTTAAGCATCATATTGAGAAGTTGCATTCATATTGCAACAAACAGTCACGTCACAAACAGCCACAATGTCTCGAGTTCATTATTTAAGTGTCCTGGATATACATCAGATTCTGCAGGATCCAGGCGAAACCGTCAAGAATTTGGTTGAGTGGAGATTGATTCCGGCTGAGGGCTCGTATAAATGATCCAAGTGCAAAAACAGCCTCTTGAAACTGTGTCGGGATACCTCAAGGCTGGTTGCTTTTTTGGTACCTTCTTATTAACGCCACCACCACAGAAATTGCATGCACATTGTCGTGGAAAGATATATAGCCTAAAATATGATGTATGACTGGTCACAAAACTGAGAATGTAGATACAATTGGGTCAGCGTTGCCAAATTTAATTTTGACAACATATAAATTATTTAAATTTTTCTGCGTCATGTTTGTGTAAAGTATATACAAAATTGGCTTCCAGAAATTATTTTTCTATTATGAATATTCAGAATATTTTAAGACATCCCGACTAAACAATTCAAAAATTACTTGAATGGAAATTGATACCAACCGAGTTGGTTAAACCAACGGTCCTTACCACATTATCCTACATGATCGAGAACATGATCGAGATTTCGCGCTACCGCGCGAACTCTCGATCCAATATAGGACAATGTGACAAGGACCGTTGGTTTAACCCCGGTAAGATTAGGTTACCCGCCGCGAAGCGGGCAGATAAATCAAAACAACATACGCGCGCTAGCGCGAACTCTCGATCCAATATAGGACAATGTGGCAAGGACCGTAGATTTAACCCCGGATAGATTAGGTATCCTAAAAAAAGTATTGATATTTTGATATGCATATGGGATAATATTTTGCATCTACTATCTGTCATCTTGAAAATGTCAACAATTATTTTCAACAAAAACACAAATATATATATATATATATATATATATATATATATATATATATATATATATATATATATGTTGTATTTGAGGTTTTCGCGGATAGATACCTGTTCTCGGGGATTCAGCGTTGATGCTGAGGGTTGGCTCTGAAAAGAACCGGATTCTCGACGTTTCGGCGAACTAACATTCGCCATTCTCAAGAGATATATGCGTCCGTGCGGGTCAACCGTTAGACGCATACTTATGCGTCTAACATATGTAACAATATATGTAACAATACTAATGCGTCATACAGTATGCGTCTAACGGTTGACCCGCACGGACTCATATATCTCTTGAGAATGGCGAATGTTAGTTCGCCGAAGCGTCGAGAATCCGGTTCTTTTCAGAGCCAACCCTCAGCATCAACGCGGAATCCCCGAGAACAGGTATCTATCCGCGAAAACCTCAAATACAACATATATATATATATATATATATATATATATATATATATATATATATATATATATATATTTGTGTTTTTGTTGAAAATAATTGTTGACATTTTCAAGATGACAGATAGTAGATGCAAAATATTATCCCATATGCATATCAAAATATCAATACTTTTTTTAGGATACCTAATCTATCTATATCTAATACAAATTTAATCGTTGGTTTGTTCGTTTCCATTGTAATATTGTTGCATTCTCATCGAAGGTGATACTTGTCAAATCAAATGTCATAATTTTATTTAGGTTTTTTAAATAGTTTCAGGCTCGTTTTACGTTTGTTCTTAAAATATTTCATTGAATTTCATGTAATTAATAAGAAAGTCCATGCAAATTTGGTTAGTTTAGTGTTTTAATCGAGAAAATCATAATTTTAAAATGCTCATTTTCGTCCCTAGATGTGAAAATTTTTTATCACTAGAATGAAAAAATGTCACTTTCATGTAGGGTAGCCGTGGAAAAATTGCCATTTTCACATATATCAGTAGAAAATAGTATATTTTACAGCAAGAGCGTTTGGCGTTGTTTTGGTGAGGCGAGATTTTGCTCACAGCGCCAGCTAGTTAGCAATCACACCGAACTAAAAAAAAACACTTTCATCTCGAGTAGTAAATGCAATTTTTTCTACTGATTTCGGTTGTAGAATCCATAATTCAACTTTAATAAAACCAATTCGAACTGTCAATACAAATTTAATTGTTGGTTTGGTCGTTTCCATGGTAACATATTGGATTCTCATAGAAGGTGATACTTTTCAAGTCAAATGTCCTAATTTTATTTCGGTTTTTTAAATAGTTTCAGGCTCGTTTTACGTTTGTACGTAAAATATTTCATTGAATTTGATGTAATTTATAAGGAAGTCCATGCAAATTTGTCTCTAGATGTGAAAATATTTTCATCACTAGAATGAAAAAATGTCACTTTCATGTAGGGTAAGCCGTGGAAAAAATGCCAGTTTCACATATATCAGTAGAAAAAAATATGTTATTCCTTTAACGGTGTCCTGATGTTTTATGGTGTCCTGATGAAACAACGCGCGCCTAATAGCACAGCGAAAATATCACATCGACATAACAACGCTCTACGAAAACAACCCGTTAAGAAAATATCATAAAATATGTGGTGATAGTAATGATTAGGATGTGGTATTATCCTAGTGTTATATTTTCGACTTGTTATCAAGCATATTTAAGTTGCTGTGATATTTTCCACGTGTATTTTGTATTCTTTTATTTTTTACCCTGATAATTAAGGTATTATGTTTTCGTAGCGTGTTGTTTTTGTACTGCATTGTTATATCACTAAGATGTTTTCCATGCGTTGTTTAGTTGCGCGTTGTTATGTCATACAACCGTTTTTACCACTAACAGAATTTCAAAGCATTTTTACATATATTTTTTATTTATTTTACCGTATATTTAAATTAATATAATATTTTAATAATGAAGAAATAAAGCAAATGATAAAATTATAAGATTGTGATTAGAAGATAGTGTCTTTAATATGGCAACGTCGGATGAAAAGAGTGTTTGACAGTTGCAGTGGTGACCGAATCGAAGTTGGAGCACGAATAAAACGAGCAGGAGACGTCAAAAATTCGTAATATATATCAATAGATCGAGCGGTGTGCACTTAAATTTGGTTGAAGGGAAATAATTATTTACATTTGTTTATCTTCACTGATATAGGAATGGCTGCCCCAGTTGTTATTGCCGCCTCCGCCAAACATACTTCAACAGTAAGTTTCACAGAAAAAGGATTGATTTAGAACAGTTTAATTTCACAAACATTTTCTTTTGTTTCAGCTTATATTTCTGCATGGATTAGGTGATACTGGGTAAGTTTCTTTAGATTTTTAATTTGAGAGATGAAGAAAAATTGTCTAAATGGTGACTATTTTAGTTTCAAGATTTCATAATTATTGCTGATAATAAACCTTCTACAAAATCTAATTCATTTAGATTGATTTTCTTTTATATGAATCCCAACAATCATTTATATAATATCATTTAAGCCGATATTAGGTGTTGTATGGCTTCATAATTATTATATATGCTAACTTAATACTTAATTATTTACAATTCTTAACTATAATTTTAACCAGATTTCAATGTTTATATTTAATTTTTAACTTTCTTTTAATATTTATTTCATAAATCATATTTTCACTACACATTTAATCTAGCATTTTTATGTAAATATAGTATTTTTCAAATTTGAATAATATAAATGTAACAACCCGATAAATATATTAAACTTAAAAAAAACGGAACACAGCCTGAATATATAAATATATTCAGGCTGTGTTCCGTTTGTTTTAAATTTGTATGATTATCTTTAATGTAGGATGGTTTCACAAATTCTATCTGATAAATATATTTATCTTAACAAAGACGGAACAAAGCTTGAATATATAAATATATTCAAGCTTTGTTCCGTCTTTGTTAAGTTTATCTGATTATCTATAATGTTGTATGGTTTTACCAATTCAAAATATATTTATCGATATCTTCTTGTTTCGAATAGGCCTACTTTGGACTATGCTTGTTCAACTGTTTTTCTTTGCTCTTTTTTCTTTGCCAGTATTGTCATATCTTCTGCCGGTGCAACTCCTTTTTCTCTTCTGTCCAGGGGATACCTTTCCTTTGGGGTTTTTCCTGAAATTCACGGACTTCCTTCAAGGTGCGTTTTGCAGACTGTGCATTTTGGAGATCTGTTATTCCCAGTTCACATCCTTCTCAGTTTCTGTCAACCAAGTGGGTTTGTGTTTCTGTCCACAAATGATTAGTTCTGTCAACAGATGGTTAGTTGGTTTCGAGGGAATCTTGCAACATGGCTATAGAAAGCTACCCTTCTTTTCCTTCCACAGTCAGAGAGCCTCTCAATATGCTCGTAGAGCTCAGAGTTATGTCGCTTTCGGTATTCCCCATCTTCTTTTACTGGACCTAGGATCTTCCTGAGGATTCTCCGACTTCCAATTTCTCTACTAGACCTCTTCGGTTCAAGGAAAGACACTCCATGACATACAGGGCTTCTGGTCATAAGACTGATGTTTAGTGCTTAAGTTTCAGGTTGCATGACAGGCCTAACCTAACTTGCTGACTCTCTTGGTTAATGATGCCCTTTCTGATAAGTTGGTTTCAATCCATTCACCGAGATACTTAAATTTCTTAGTCCTCTTGACTAGCTCTATTTAACACCTCTCTGTTTGCTTCTTTGATGTTGGTGAAGAATTTTGTTTTCTCCAGTGACACTTGAAGGCCCACTTTGGCAGCCTGTTTTCTGAGGCAATTTACCTGCATTATTGCCATTTCAAGAGAATCAGTACCATGTCATCTGCAAAGGTCAGGCAATCTACAACCAGTCCATCGTTCTTACGTCCCAGGTAGATACCACTCTGAACACCTAAGTTGATCAGTTCCTTGCACCATTCTCTCATAACCTTTTCAAGGACACAGTCGAAGAGAAGTGGGGAAAGTCCATCTCCTTGTATCATTCCAGTTTTTATTTCGAAACTTTCTGATCTCTCCTCAAAATTTAACCTTGGAATGGTTGTTGATCAAAGTTTCTTGGGTGAGTCTGTAGGTTTTGTTGTCTAGCCCTAGTTCCTGTAGTACTTTGTTAAGCGTTTGTCTATCAATGGAATCGTAGGCCTTCCTAAAATCAACAAACCTGACCACCTTGCGGTTTCTCATCTTGGTGTATGCAAGTACAGTTTTAAAATTGAGGATCTGTGCAACACAGGATCAGGTCTTCCTGAAGTCACGCTGGTAATCTCCCAGTTGACTATCCAGGTGATTTTCTGCCCTTGTTTGTAACGGCTTTGAGAGAATCTTGTATGTGACTGGGATGAGAGAAATTCCACGGTAGTTGTTTAGATTAGTAAAATCTCCCATATTGTGAAGCGGATCAGAGCAGATTTCCAATCGGGTGATAATTTTTCTGTTTCCCAGATGTCCTGGCTGATCTCCTGTTTCCAGCACCTTTCCACAGTTCAGCAAAGATAGAGTCCTCTCCAGCTGCCTTATTATTCTTAAGAAGTTGAATGATCAACTTGGCCAATCTGGCCAACTTCTTCCAATGAAGGGGTCAGCAAGTCCAGGTTTGTTGTAGTTTGTTTATAGTCAAAGTCTTCGCTGGGTGGGTCACAGTTTAGTAGATTTTTAAAGTACTGAGCCAAAAGGTGGCAGTTGTCCTTGTCATTATAAGCCAGTTTGCCTTGTGAGTCTCTGAAGTGCAGGCTTGGCGGAGCGTATTTTCTGAGTGTCTGCTTGAAGGTTCCAAAGAAATCTCTGGAGTTATTCTTAGCAAAGCTCTTCGATTTGGGTTAGTTGGTTTTGTGAAGGTTCGTTTGGTTCCTCGAATTATCTTGGCTGTAACCTTTCTGTGCTCCAAAAATTTATGCCAATTTTCCTTGGTCTTTTTAGAATTCCACTTCACCCATGCTGTCTGTCTTTGGGCTATTGCATTGTCACAGTTCTCAGTCCACCACCGATGCTTGCTTCTTCTAGCGAGAGGGGCGAGTTCATTGGCCGCCTTGACAAAAGTCTCCTTCAGTTGGTCCCAGCTGTTTAGACCTGTATTGTTCAGTCTCGGACTTACTTCTTGACTGATCTTTAGTCGCTCTACGTCAAATCTTGCCATTTTGGAGGTTCTGTGTAATCTAGTGTGTCTAGACTGGAGTCTTATTTTGATCTTTGAGAGATAGTGGTCTGAGTCCAGATTGGCGCTTCTTAGTACTTTCACGTTTTGTATTTCCTTTAAGAGATTTTTGTGAAATGGCCACATGATCTATCTGGAATTCACCCAGGTTGGTATTAGGTGAAATCCAAGTCTTCTGCTTCCTTGGCAAGTGCTTGAAGGCTGTAGACTTCATGAGCAACCCAAATGTCCTACACAGATCCACCAATCGTTCTTCGTTGCGGTTGGTTCGCTTATGCGCTGGATAATTGCCCACTATGTTGCTGTATTTTTCTCTCTTCTAAAATTTATGTACGCAAACAATGACTCTTACTTTCTTGGCTTGGTTGGTAATTTTAAAATGAAATAAATGCAGTAAGTGGTGAAATGGTTAAGAAAATATACAAAGAAATGGTTGCATTTATATTGAGTTAGCAAACGTAGAAAATAGTTTAGGTGGATATCTTCTCAATATTAGTATTAGCTTACAATTAAAAAAAAATTGAACTAGTATTTTGAAATATGTGCCAACGTTATCGCCAAACGTTTTCCAACATATACCCACGTAAATATATTTTTTATTACTCATGTGTGCGAAGTACTTCCTGACGCACGTTTTTTAATACGAGAAATACCACTTCGCATTGTCTTTCCACATCACCTGGGTAACGCACGCAAATATTCAATATCGCTAGATTACATTAAAAAAAAATGAGTGTAAATTCTATATTGATACCGGAGATTGAGGAGAGTTCTTATGACGAATCCACACCACCGGAGATAATTGAAAAAGCAAATTCTTTCTGATTCCATTTTTTTTGGATGGCCCTGGATCCAAAACTTTTAAGATACATCCCCTCGCGCGAGTAATAAAAAATATTGTTTGTAACACGGGCGGTATTATCTGCGCACTCACTTCGTTCGTGCGCCCAAATTCGCTCTCGCGTGAAATTGACATCTTTCCGCTCTAGTTACAAAATATACTATTATTACATTGAATTTCATTTGTTACATTGAAAATGTTTTAATAATTTTAGTTCTACCTTTCGTTAAACATAGTATTATTAGTCTCGTTTAGTATTAGCGTTTAGGATTAGTCACAAGTCCTGGGTTGAAATCCTGGAAATGGCAAAATAAGCTACCGTCCTTCTGGGCATGGCTGTGGCAAAGTCATCACAGTAAAAAATCTGCCACGAAAACTCCAATAATAGTGGCTTGCCAACCACGTTAAAAACTGTAAGGGCTCTCTACACTTGTGTCTAAGATCAAGACACCAAGCACAAGTGTAGGCTATGGGAGGAGGGCCAGGTCCTACTTAGGACTGTAGCATTCTAAAGGCCGGTCCAGACGCTCCGTTTTGCACAACCTTTTGTCTGCGCAGTTCAACACGTTGCAGATAAAACGTTGCGTGTAGATAGGAAAACTGCGCAGTTTTGAAAACTGCGCGGAGACGGTACAGTTGCATGGATAACTGAGATAAAGAGCATATATATCCATGAACTGTGCAGACAAGTCCCCGCATGTTCGGATTCATTTTGTTCAAAAATTACCAGACTAGCAACTCCTACATGACGATTTCACTAAAACTTTGTGAAATATACAGAAATATCTGCACCGTGTAGAAGCTCTACAAATTGCAACGTTTTAATTCCGTCTTAAGACTGCGCAGACAAAAGGTTGTGCAAAACGGAGCGTCTGGACCGGCCTTAGAGATATATTTGTTCTTGTATAATTTGTATACACACTGAATTATAACAATGTTCGCGTACACGAAGTTTGTTTTCTACAATGATATACTACGTTAACTAATGATTAGTTGAATGATATTACTAGGGCAACCAAAAATATGCAAATGCATATATTTTCTCATTCTACTTATAAAAGAATGAACTAGCCAGAAATGTGTTTCTGACTAAATATTGATTTTTGCATATTTCACCAATAAGAGCAAAAATTGCGTATTGGCTATGATAAGACATATTTCGAAATAACTGCATATTTTCAGTGCATATTATGCTCAATTTGGTTAAAATATTTATATTCATTGATCTGATTTTTGACGGAAATCTCAAGACGCGTCACGTCGACCAAGTTAGGTATTATCTTTTACAAAATAGAGCCAATTTTTTTTTCATGGATCTCGATTGAATATAACTTAAACTTAAATTGATTGAATTGATTAAATAAATATAACTGGGAGATACGTAGCAAACGTCGGCATTGGAATTTTGGGCCACGATGAACTGATCGCTTATCAAATTTTTTTATTAAATACCGCAGTGTTAGACAAGGCAAATCATGGCACTATTGCAAGACTTTTTGATGGTTCAATACAAATTCTGGCTGAAAGTTTCAATCGAGATTCCATTTTACTCTATATATCAGCTGCCGCTCCATATATGGTAAAAGCAGCTCAGGCCATACAAATATTTTATCCAAAAGTGACACATCTGACTTGCCTTGCACATGGACTTCATCGAGTTTGGGAACAAATTCGACGAATTTATACTAACGTCGATCGTCTAATAGCCAATGTAAAAAAAGTATTTTTGGATCACCGTGAAGGGTAACGAATGGAATTTTTAATGATTTGGACCCTGTTCTCGCACTTCCTCCGCAAAAAATAACTACTAGATGAGGAACATGGATTCACACCGCAGTGTACTATGCCACCAACTTCGAAATAATTGTCAAAGTGTTCAATGTACTGGACGAATAAGAGGCCGCATCAATACAAATTTCAAAAGAGCTACTAAGTGACGGTGAAATAAAATTTTATTTAATTTTCATTGCTTCAAATTATGGATTCCGTAGCGCATCAATTACTTCGCTTGAAACGTCTGGACTACTGCTTGCTAAACAGATTGAGGTAATAGAACATGCTCAGGATGTTATTAATGGCGTTAACGGTGAAGCAGCTAACTTTGTAAAAAAAAACTTGCAACAGTTATTTAAAAAAATCATGTTTTTTCTATTATTGGTTTTTCTTATGAAGGAAATTTCAATAAATGTGTATTGGTCTAGGTCTAGAGATATTACAACAATAGACAATAAATATAGTATTATAGAAGCAATGGCATTTAAATTTGCACCTATAACTTCGATTGATATGGAACGAAGTTTTTCAATGTACAGGGTGATCAAAACTCGATGTCGATAAGAAAACGATCTATCGTTTTAGATAAAATCTGAAAATAGGTTCTTAAATGGGATTGAGATCTTGAAGTAAAAAAATATATCTCGATCTTCTATTCATTACTTTTACGTTTTTCCAATATATGATTTATGTAATAAATAGAAATAATGTAATAGGTCTTAGTTGAATTTTTTTTGTGCGCATACGTCAATTTCCGCCATGTTTTTCGGGCACATTTTGACGCATGGCCAGTGAAAATAACAACATGTGCCCGAAACTTTCATATTCCAGCGTTTTAAACATGGTGGACGTGCATGCGCATAACTAACCGTAGTGTCAGTTTTTTGCTATGGTTTCAAATCAATAATACTAATAATTTATTCACTTTGCCAATATAAAATCATAATTTTTTACAATTTTTTGGATGTGGTTGTCATAATGATACTATACAATATCTTCTTAAAACGAACACATGATATTTGAGCACAATGCAGATAAAACACAAGTCCCGGGTTGAAATCCTGGAAATGGGAAAATAAGCTACCGTCCTTCTGGGCATGGCTGTGGCAAAGTCATCACAGTAAAAAATCTGCCACGAAAACTTCCCGTAATAGTGGCTTGCCAACCACGTTAAAAACTGTAAGGGCTCTCTACACTTGTGTCTAAGATCAAGACACTCAGATCAAGACACACACAGATCAAGACAATCATAATTTTTTACAATTTTTTGGATGTGGTTGTAATGATAGGATGTAAAACATAATGATACTATACAATATCTTATTAAAACGAACACATGATATTTGAACACAATGCAGATAAAACAAGTATCAGAAATAAGAAAATATTGGTTTACAATGAATACAGCTAGAATACATATTGTGTCACTTAAGAAATGTTTTTTTTTCAAGAAATTCATTGATACTATAGAATGCACCATCTATCAGTATTTCTTTAATAACTTTTTTAAATTGCTGAAAAGGTTTATTTTTAAATTCTGTTGGTAGATGATTGTGAAATTGTACACCCATACAAAAAAACGATTTTCCATAAAACGCTGTGTTGTGTTTTTCTTTTCTTAGATATGCTCCATGCCTTGTGTTATATGGATGAATGTTAGATCCTATAAAATAGTTACCTTTGTTATTTTGAATGTAACATAAGCATTTAAAGATAAAAATTGAAGGCAACGTTAATAACTTATTATTCTTGAAGCAACTCCTACAGCTTTGTCTTCGCTTTAAATTAAAAATAACCCTTAGAATTCTGTTTTGTCAAATGAAACAACTATGCATATTACTCGATTTCCCCCACAGTAACACATTGAACGAGAGGTGTGAATAAACTAAAGCGTAGTAGAGGCTTAATAAGGTGCTAGAATCCATAGATTTCTTCATTTGGGATATTGAGAAATATGCACTTGCCAGTCTTTTACATACCTTATCCGTGTGGTTAAACTAGGTTAATTTAGAATCTATCAACACTCCAAGATATCTAGTAGAACTGGATAGCTTGTAACTTTGTTTGTTAATAATTAATCGAAAATTAGCTGGTACAATTTTCTTTGTGCCAAATTGCAGACAGACGGTTTTGTTGCTGTTTAATATTAGCTTATTTTCGGTACACCAATTATTAAATTTTATTATAACCCCCACTACCTTCACATATAATTCCTCAGAACTCTTTGCTGATACTGCATTTGTTGCATCATCGGCGAAGAAAACAGTTTCAGCACCTAAAAACTCTGGGATATCATTTAGAGGACCCAAGACAGATCCTTGCGGTACCCATATTGAGATATCTCTATTTGCATTAGAAAAGTAACTATTTTGACAATTAATTTGCAATTTGTTGGAAACGATCTTAACAGATTTGAAAAACATCCCCGAAATCCAAAACACTATTTTTTGTTAATAAGAAAATCTATATTCACTGTATCAATCGCCTTAGTTAAGTCAAAAAATAATCCAATAACGTGATCTAGCTTGTCCAGTTTCTCTAAAATAAATTTCACGAGGCTGCAGGAAGCTTTTTCTACAGATTTTTTTTTTCTGAAACCATGCTGACATTTGGAAAATAAATCGTTTTTGACAAGGTATGCCATCATTTTATTGTAAATAAATCGTTCGAATATTTTTCTAAACGTATAGACTATAGATTATATAGACTATAGTTATCCAAAATACGCGGATCCGATTTTTTTAGCAATGGAACTACGCTACTTTTAGGCAAGTTGAATATACCTCAAACTTACTTATCTGCAACAAAACAAGGTTTCTATTGTTTTTATATTTTATTCATAGTAAACGTAATAATGTATATTATTATGTATGAATTAAATTTATAATGTGAGATAAGAACTGTAGGAAATGACAAATGCTATCTATAAATCTATAAAATTTGCTCTTCCTAAAACATGCATCGTGTATGAAATTCCTTAATAATAATCTTATAACGTTACGCAAAGTTTACGTTAATATTGGATCAGATATTAAACTTTCCCCAAGGATTCACTCCTTATCTTTATAGCATGACGGGCTTCAAAATGCTTTGTGCGTTGTTTAAGTTTTTACCACTAATTTTTGTGAAAACATATAACTTGTGAAGTTATATAACTGCACAGTTTACAGAACTTGAGTTTCCCCTAGCCAAAGACTATCTTGCAGATTAGCCAATCACAGAAGTGATTGCAAACTAAAATCACACTCTTGTGCTCTGGCAGCGCATTGTAGTGATAAGGATCACAGGGTCACCTATGATGACTTAAAAATCCTTCCAAGAGAGCCACGTTTGTCAAAGACTTTTCTTGGAAATGTGTTTCATTCAAAATGCCAGTGATGCCATAAACTAGAGAATAGACAAGGATGGTTTGAGCAATATCTACGCTTGGCTTATGACTTGGGCGGCAGATAGATACAGTTGATTTGGGTTCTGCTGTTCGCTATATATTTTTTATTTTTATATTTTATGTTTTTTTTTTTTTGGGTTCACCCGTTAAGTAATCTTTTGTGATGGTTGTTTTTGCATTCTGTATGTTTGGTTATATTCCTTATTAGGTTTTTCTGGGTCAAAGGTTCGAGTGGTTGATTCAAATTCACTTCTAGTTCAAATGTCTGGTGCGGGGGTCGGTCGGTTTATACTCGACATTTTGTTAATTATTTTTTAATATTTTGTTTCTTCAAACACGTTTAATTAAATTGCTTCTGAGGATACCATGCTCTATGTTACACATGTTGTAGTTTTCGTACGTCATATGATGAAATACATTCAAATAAGTTGTTCATAACCTTCAGTTCCTTTTTGCCTTAAGTAAGTAAAAAAAATCATTTACTTTGTTTTGTGTAGCCGTTGTAACATTTTGTAGATCTCGAGGTAGAAAACCCATTGCTAGACCTGTTGTTTCTTTGTATAATTTGTTATTACACTTTAAATAATTATAATTGGCACAGGTTTCTAGACACTCATAAAGCTCCGTTTTTATAAGGTGGTTGCAATTGTTTTATCGAATCAATTTTTGATAATTTTGAGGATATATTTACTAGATATACGATTTGTATACTACTGCGTATGCTACACATACATATACTACAGATATGGGATTCTGATAGTTTTAAAGTTAAAAATGTAAAAGATTTTTAAAGCTCTTTTAACCCCTTAGTATAAATTCAATCTCATCAATTTGTAATCCTCTTGAAAATGACCAACAGTCGAAACTCGAGTCACATAAAGTGTATAGATTTATATAACTTTACAATTTATATAATATTTTTCACAAATTTAGTGGTAAAAATGTAGTGAGTTTTTCAATACAGAGTATGTATGGATAAGTGTTTGTTCACGTTGGAACGCGCGGGCGCGGTAGACGTGGCGAGTTCATGTTCACATTGACCGCCAAGCGTTTGCGCGGGTGTGACTTGTCAGGTTAGGTTAGGTTAGTATACTAACGTAAGTTTTGGTTAGTATACTAAGCTGAACAGCACTAATAAACTCTTATTTATTGAAATACATGATGAAAACATGCTATTGTTTTTAGCGATAAGTTCGTACTGGTTGAACTTACAGACGTCGCGAGTGAATCGCGCTTTCCGCCGTTAGTTCGACGTGAATATATTTTATTTATATACGCCGTTTGATATTGCCGCGAGCGCGCCGCGCGCGTCAGTCGTTAGCTTGGCTGCTAGTTAGACCGCACGTGCGTTTCGTACTATATATACGATATTACGCCATATGTTTGATATTTCGTGATCGCGCCCTCCGCCGCGCCCTCGAGTCAACGTGGATGAGCACAAACACGTAGCAGTGGGATAAAATTGAAGAAGAAAAAATACTGGCCATTACATTAACTTTTGATTATATCCAGACCAAATTTTGGATGGGGGTTTTATTGAGTCGTTGATTACGAATTTGAATTCTATTTCTCCAAAATCAAAATGGCGGATGCAATATGGCGAACATTTTCCATAAAAAATGTTTGTATATTGCGAAAATTTTATTGGAATGAGATTTTTGAGGCACTAATTACGAATCTAAGTTCTATTTTCCAAAAACAAAATGGCGGATGCAATATGGTGAACATTTTCCTGAGAAATTGTTTGTATATCTAGACCAGTGTTTTTCAACGTGGGGGTCGCGAAATTGAAAATAAAGTTTAAAATTAAAAAAAAAATTAAATTGAAAATAAAGAGCCCTTAAGGTAGTTCACTCGTGACAGTAGTAGACAAAAGACAAAAACATCGTCTTATATTGAGTGGTCTATAGTTGAATTATCAAGCAAGGCTGTTTTATGAGAGAACTACCTTAAAGAGGCATTCAAAGTAAAAAAAACTAAAATCGTTCTATTTCAAAATGTTATATGTACCTTTTAACGATTAGTTAAGCGCATGCGTATCCGCCAAGTTTGTAAGACTTTCATATTTCCATGAAAGTTTCGGGCACATATTTAGTTATACGTCAAAAAGTTCGGGCACTTTTGACTTATAAAATGGCGGAAATTGACACATGCGCACAAAAAAAATTCAACTATGCTAAGGTCTATTAAAGGTTTGGTAGAACACAAATTAGGTTAACACAAATCAACAAATACCTTCGAGTCACATGAATCATTAATGTTTCGAGGGATAGGCACACATTCACATTAATGATTGGGCCTGATTCTTGTTAATCAATTTTTCCCATGGCGAATCCATTGCTACACATGGAACTAAGCTTTCTAAATTTAGGCGATTTCTCTGTTTGCCTTTTATTTGAGCCATCGACGAAAACATCAACTCGCACAAATAGGAAGTGGCAAATGGAATCAAACACTTCGAAGCATGAAATTTTCATGCCTTCCCTGAAGGCTTTTATTCAAAGTGTTTAAATGCTCGAATAGGTCAGAAAGAAAAGCCAGTTTCAAAAGAATTTCCAGTCACAAATAAATTTGGTACTTCGGACTTGATATGCTGTAAATACACCAAAAGTTCAGTTCGAAGTTCTAAAACTCTTATGGTGGTTATCGAAAGGCAAAGTACTGTTGCCTTTCGATAACCACCTAACCTCTGTGTGGTAAAGCAGACTTTGGTGCAGTGAACCCATATCTTCACAAATGTTTCGAAATAAAAGTGTCTGTAACGCTTTTCCTTTAATAGAATTTACTAATTTTTTTATTATAATAAAAACGTCTTTGTATTCCTGTGGCAAGGTTTTGGACGCAAGAGCTTGGCGATGAAGAAAGCAATGCATCCAACAAGCGTTTGGCATCAGTTCTTTATGTCTGATAATAAAGCCGCTTGTCGAACCAGTCATAGCTTTTGCTCCGCCACTACAAATAGCTATACATTTCTTCGCCCAATCGATATGGAAGTTTTGTGTAGCTTCAAGGTACATGTTATATAAGCACTGACCTGTTGTATTCGTAGGCAGAGCTTTACAAAACAGTATTTCTTCCATGAATCTCTCTTTGGATTCAAAACGCAATAAAGCTACAAACTGCGCACAACCCGCAATATCATTCATCAAACTGCAGGGATACAAAAGTACTTTATTTTATTTTTTCTTTGACTCCATCACGAATGTCTGTTATGTGTAAATAATTACGTATTTTGCCGATATCTAATTATAAAAATAAGTAAAAATGATGTAAAGATTTGATATTTGTATCATATAAAAATACAAGGTAGAAACAGCGGAGGGTAGGGTAGGGGGTCGCGATATTTGTTTCCACACTAAGGGGGTCGCGGCATGAAAAAAACTCTGATATAGACAATTGGATAAGAAATAGTTTTAGGATAAAAAATATTTAACTATATTATTAAGTAATTTTAGTTGTACAAAAAATAACGAAAAACAAGGGATTATATCTTTTGTTACAACCAAAACATATGAAATTATTCGCTCTCGGAAACATCATCAGCAAAATTGCTGATGTATTGTAGTCGCTTTCATCCTCGTCGGTTTCATTTTCAGTTCTTTCATTTACATTTTCTAAGCTATCGCATGTGACTTCTGCAAATGAAGGTGGGGCCAATAAATGAATTGCCTCGGGTGAAAATGATTTTCATTTTGTCATGGGTGTTTTTCGCAAACATGAGATCCGCGGATCCGATGCTACCAAAAGCCGTTTAAAAACATTTTGTGTCTGCTACATTTACGGGCAAAATTTTCGCGGTATCCTTTAATAAGTTTATTGCAAGATTCTTGCGCTTCCTCTGACATTTGACCAATCGGGAGTAAAGCAGAAGCGATGATAACGTGCCCCTGTATAAGGATTTTATGAATAGTTGTCGGCATGTAAAACCACGGGTACAGCTTTATAAAAAGTCGAGCTCTATGTAAGGCAAACTTCTTAAATTCTTCTATATATGTTTGAGTCTTTTCATGATTTGACGGCAGTTCATGTATTACACTATATGACTAGGCAGTTCATGAAACAGCCACACATATATTTTTTTATTTATATCTTTTTTTAATAGGTCTGATAGTTAAGACAAGTAGCTTTATACTATCATATGATTGCACTTAGTCATTTCGTGAAACGTCGAAACGATAAGTAATTCAGATTCTTTAATCGTAGTTAAATATAATGCCGCCTAAAATTGGTGGTTTTATGAACTACATGTTCTACCGTCAGATCATGAAATGACTGTTTTACACAATCTGACGGATTTCACTATGTGACTACGACATATATACTTCGAAACCCCAACAAAATTACTTGTAAAATAATATGAAATATAGAATTTAAAGTAGGTGAGTAGGAGATCAAATCTGTCAGTAGCTGGAATTACACGGAAATCTTCTGTTACTCTTTGGCAACTTGTTGTTCTTGGCCAAAGAGTAACAGAAGATTTCCGTGTAATTCCAGCTACTGACAGATTTGAAGATATCGTAGTGATAATATCCTACTTTAAATTCTATTATTAATTTGGTTCAAACCATGACATCTCATTTTAAATATGAAATATTTTTATCAAAACTTCGTCAGTGCCCATTATACTGGAAGAAATATTAGAATTTAAAAAAAAAACTTCTTGCCGAATTCCCGTCATTCGTGCTTTGGTTGGTCGACGATAAATCCCAATTGTTCACGAAAACTTTTCTGGATAAGTCATTTTCGGATTGAGTCAACAATATACGATGCACAGTATGCTCAATAATCCTTGCAGGACCATAGAAAGAATCTTTGGTTTCGCTAATTTTTAATTCTGGTTCGTCGGGGTAACATTTTTTTTGCTTTCAATACGTTTCCGTAATAAGGATATAGTTTGCAATTTCTTGCATGGCTTGTTTGACAAAGTATCTGATACTGATTTTCTGAAAGTCCACATTCTATAAGTAACGATAATGCCTCGTCATCAGAAACTTCTTGTTGGACAAATTTCCGACAGATTTTCTATATTTGATAGCTTTTGATGGACTGCCAGACGTGATGTTATGTAAAACATGTGCCGCATCAGATTGTCCCTCTGCTCCCAAGCTCATTCGCATTGCATATGCCAGTTTTGCGCTGCTCATACCTTCGAATGTCCTTTGTCCTTCTGCGTTTTGTTCTCTCACTAGATTTGGAGAAGGTAATTGAATTCAATGAACAGAAGTCGATTGTTGAGAAGGCTCCGATAGCGATTCGTCTGTGAAGATGATAAACTTGTCCAGCCAGTCACTTCTTCTTCTTCTTATACTTCGAGAAGACCTTGAGGTCTGTTTATTGCCTTGGCTCAATTCGATTGGTTATCCTGTGAGGCGGAGCACCAACTATCCTTCCATCCCTTAGGTGATCTCCCTGGCGGGCGTCGGCCACCTGGTTTTCCATCTTTGGCGATGTATGCTAGTCTCTCTTGGTTCATTCAGTCTATGTGGTCACGCCAATATCTTCTCCTTTCCCTACCCCATCTCACTATGTCATCCACCCCGCATGCCGCTCTTATGTCGTTGTTTCTCACCCTATCTCGTGTCTTCCCTGCGATGGTTCTTAATGTTTTCATCTCCGCTGTTCTGAGGATGCTTTTTGTCTTATTCATGTCAGCTCTCGTTTCAATGCCATAGGCTAGCACCGGTCAAACACATGATTTATATATCCTAACTTTACTATCATTGCGCATGTGGCTGTTTTTCCAGATGATATCTCTCAGGCATCTTGGGATTGCTGCGGCTTTGTTGACCTGTGATATTATGTCGTTTATCCGGTTGTTGCTGCTTGATGTGTCCGCTCCTAGGTAACAGAAGCTCTTGTTACCTAGGATTACTTGTCTGATTACTTGTTCTATTGATTTATTGTCTATTACGACTTTACACCTTGCTGGTTCTTTGAAGGTCATACATTTTCTTTTATCAATGGAGATTGACATGTTGTATTTTTCACTAGTCTGATAGAACTTATGTGTTTTGCCTCTGCAAATCGTTTTCTGTTTCTGCCAGAATTACCGCATCATCCGCATAGCACACCATGCTGATTGGTTTGTTATTCAGTCTGTATCCCCTGTTCATTGTTGTCACACTGTGTATAATCACGTCCATGACAAGGTTAAAAAGGAATGGGCTGAGACTATCACCCTGTCTTATTCCTGTTAGTGTCGGTATGTCTTTTGTTGTTTGCTGGTCCACTTTTATTCTGGTAGTGTTGCCTGTGTTCAGATTATATTTATGATTGATGTTGGGATTTGTGTCTCTCTTAATATGTCCAATATGTCTGGCAGCTGTACTTTGTCGAATGCCTTAGTTAGATCGATAAGACACACGTAAGAAGGGTAGCCGAATTCGATCGCCTTCTCCTTTACCTGTCTTACAATGAACAAGGCATCAGTTGTCGATCTGTTCTTCCGAAATTCTTAATGTTCATATTTGTTTTTGATGGTGCGTTCTAGAATGCTTTTGACAATGCTGGTGAGCAGTTTCAAGGTGGTGCAAAGCAGGGTTATGCCTTTGTAGTTCTCCGGATTGGTTTTTTGTCCCTTTTTAAAAATTGGTTTTGTGATACTGTTGTGCCACTCTGTTGGTATGCTGGATGGATGTAGTTATTATTTCGTATAAAAGTTCCGTTAATTTGTTTGCTAGCTCTTTACCTCTATATTTTATGAGTTCGTTGAGGATCTCGTCCACTCCCGGAGCTTTTCTGTTTTTCAAGTTTTTAATCTGCACCCTAACTTCCTCTTCTGTAACCATTAATCTATTCGTGATTTCTTCCTCTGCTTCTTGTGACTGAGGTTCTGCGGTATTGTCCGTGTTGTCATATAAGTTTCCAAAATATGTTTCCCATTCGTTCAGTGGAACCTTTTTGGTCTGGATGTATTTGCTTACGGGCTTCTTTTTGTTCTTTAGCATTTTCCAAACTCTCCTCTGGCCTCCAAAAAGATCGTGTTCCATGTCTATGGAGAACTTCTCCCAGTATTCCCTTTTGATTCTTCTGATTGCTGCGTTGACTCTATTTATTGTGTCTTTATTGCAGTTTTCCTCTGTTGGTGTACTTTTATATTGTAGGTAGCTTTCCTTTTTTTTCTCGGCCAGCCTTTTTTACCTCCTGTGTAAACCAGAGCTTGGTTTTGTATTTGCGAGTTTAAGTTTATGGTTCTTTTCCCTATTGACTCGTTAGCCGCCTCCTGTATGCATCTCTTAATTATATTCCAGCTGTCCTCCACATTTTTGTCTGTTATGTTTCCCGGTGTAAGTTTTCCACTTAGTCTGCTTTCATATAGTTATTTGGTGCAGTCGTTATTCAATGATTCTAAGTTGTATTTTTCAATCATTCTTTACTTTATTCTTTGATGCCTCTCTCTATGACGAACTTTCCGAGCACTAGGTTGTGGTCTGTGCCGGTGTTAGCAGAGATTAGAACTCTATGTCTTGTATTTAATTCGGTGTGACCTATCTATTTGTTATTATGTCTCTCTGGTGTTGCAGAAAGTGTATTTATGTTGGTCTTTCAGGAAAATAGGTGTTGTTTATCCGCAGTTCGTTTCTTGCGCCGAAGTTGTTCAGTTGGTCTCCGTTTTCATTTAATATGTGCTCGTTAAATCTTTGCTTAACTCAGGTATTTCGTCTGAGCCGATTCTCGCGTTGAAGTCTCCGAATAGGATTACTTTTCCATTGTTGTTTATTTGGTCAATGATGTTCTCATAGAAACTGTCTGATTCCTCTCTTGGTTTGGACATGTCCGGGGCGTAGATACTCACAAGATGCAATGGGCCTTTGGGGAAGCCTTTGTGACTGTGAGGAAGTGTGACTTTCAATATTCGGTCGCTCACGTAGTCGACGTTTTCTATTATGTCAGTGTACCTTTCATGTAAAAGGATACCGACTCCCTTTCTTGTTTCGGTTTGCCACTATAGAGTAGGATATAGTTTTCGTACTTTGTCGTGCCCTGACCTTTACGTTTTGTCTCGAATAGTCCACATATATGCCACAATTTCAATTTTCATCTTGTGCTTGTTCATCTCCAAGATTACTTCCTGATCCCTTCCGTTCCATGAGGTAACATTCTTCTTCTTCTTCTTCTGACTCTACAGCCCAGGGTGAGCTTTGGCCTCCTTAACAATCCCCTTCCACCATGAGGTAACATTCCAGCAGGCTATTCTAGTAGTAGTTTTTCGTTTTTGCTTAATCCTTTTCCGCGCGTGGGTTGTTTCCAAAGTGATCCAGCCAGTCACGTGAGTCTGAAATAAAAATAAAGTCCAAAATGTATCGGTTATTTAGTCGGTGCATTTTAAAATATAAATGTGAGAATTTCTCAATTTCTTAAATGATCTGATAAAAAATTATACTGAAGTCCAAGTAGCAGCTAGTACCTAACAAACAATTCATGATTTTCTCAAACAATAAATGTCTAATAAAGCAAGCCTCATCAAGATTATTGCACTCATTTTTTTTGTATCTTTCATTAAACATGAAACTTCGAGTTCAAAAAGTTATAGTTTTTGTAGTGAATTATTCTTAAATATTAGCTACATACCTTTCTGTGTCTCAGGCATGCCACAGAATTAAAATCGAATAATTTTTCACCCATTAGTACACAATCAAAGTTTAACGTATTTTCACTAGTTGTTGCGCGCACGATTCTACGCAATCGACTGCTTTGTTTGAAATGAAAGTTTGGATTGGATTTCGATACCTGCATTGTTTAGTTCCCGGAATGAGGTGACCCCAAGGGTTATCTAATGAGATGCATTCTCCGAATCGCATAAATAAATAATTTTTTTTTAGGTTTTGGCCAGTTTTCTGTCGAACGGTCGCATCAATCCGTTTCCTCAAAAGTTTTTTTAAAACGTGTTCTTCTATCTGTTTAGGTTGATGATAATTTCACTTGGTTAGATAGTAAAAAAAACTAATAATCCTTATTTAATAAGCAAGGAAATTATATAATTAGTTAAAGCTATAAATACATAATTAAGAATACTCTAGTTAAATTGGTTAAATCAAAGAATAGGGAATTGACTAAGGGTATTATAACAAAAAAAATAATGGTAACAGTCCATTATATATGTCCATTATATTTAATAATCCGATTTAAATTTGATTAAAATTTCGAACAAATTATTTATTGTTTAGATAAAACAACCGTGTCGTGGGGTCATTTTGGGACCCCCCCCCTTTGGCAAAATTAAAGCAAGGAAAATAAAGTTCAATTTTGTTATTCTTTTATATTAATATAGTATATTTCTTCTATACATATGTTCCTTTCTTGTATGTATTAAAAATTAAAGAATTTATTTGTTTATTCACTTTTTTTTATTTACTGGGGGCCCCACCTCAATATATATGCCCGGGGCCTCAAAATCCAAACGACGGCGCTGGCTCCATATCCCACATTTCGTAGAAGGCTCAGAACTTGTACTTGGTTGTAGCATTGTCGATTCTGAAACAGTTTGTGTATTCAATAACTCTCCATGCCGTCTTTTTGCCATATTAATAGTAGATTGTTTATGAAATATTCGTTCATAACGCGGATCTATTCTTCATATAATACAATTCTTCAGTTTCCAAATAATCAAATCTCTCATTAAGAGCCAATATCATATCAGCCGCCATACCTTTCGATACATTTCTTCTTGAAAAAGACTGACCGTCTGTGTCTTTGATGTTCTGTAACACTCTTCGGAGACTATTAATTAACGGAATAGCGTCAGATAATACAGCTGTGGCTTTGCTGATTGATTCTGTAACCTCTTCAAAATAACGTAAAATGTTCACCATTTCATCCATCATTATCCATTCTTCCGTTGTGAGTTCTACGTTGCACTTTATACTAGGCAAACAAGCTTGCACCACAACTCGTTGTTCTAGCAATCGCCTCAATGCTTGCAGTGTTGAATTCGATCGCGTAGGTACGTCTTGTATAAGTACATGATTCGGAACGTTTTCTGCTCGTAGAAAAATGAAAAAGACCGTGCTTTAGTAATCATGACATTCACCTGATCCTGTTTAAAAGCCTAGCTTTAATTACTAATTGGAGTGAGTGAACCAAACATTTGATGGGCACTAAATTGTATATTTGTTTTTTTCTGTGTTAGCGATACCCATATTTGCTGCCTTGTCGGTAACTATGGCTCGAACTCTGTCCTGTATATTTCAATACTGAAAAGCCATCTTTAGATTACATAATAGGTGGAATCATGAGGGCTGAAAACCCAGTAATGGAAATACTTCGAGACAATAAAGCTTATACTCGAAGTTTACTACTTTAGTTCTTACTCGTTCATATATTTCTGGTATAACTTTTTCCGTAATATAGAAACGTGATACCATTTTATAATTCGGGCATAGAATAATAACCGTTGATAGCATACCTTGTTGACTAAATCGAATGGCTCCATATGGACGCATATTTGCTATCATCTCTATAAAATGTTTTTTATCGATCATCTCTCTTAGAGTTGCTTGTCTCTTACGTAGTGGCCCACTGTCATCACTCCTTGTTGTCTTCGGCACTGAACCAGTGTCCAATTCACTCTGATGGTGTCTTTTCATGTGGATCCACAAGGTCGATGTGTTATAATTCTTTAGTACCACGGGACACTTTTTCTTTACAATACATTACATACATATTGTTTTAGAATTTTCAGATGCGAATACTTCAAAGTGATTCCATGTAGAACTTTTTTGTTTCGAGGTTGACATAATTATTGATTAAATGTTGGTTATTATCATCCCTATTATTTATCATTTTTTATATATTATTGGGAATGGGATATACAAAGTTCTTTTATAATTTAATTTAGGCAAATAAATAATTAGATTATAAAAGAACTTTTTATATCCCATTCCCAATAATATATAAAAAATGATTATCCATTAACTTTTGTTTTATACCACGCTTACGTTACGTAGCTACTATATACGTATTTAGTGAAAAAAAGCCTATCAAAAGTAACTGCCACTAGCGGGATGAAATTATAAAGCCCGTGTGTAGATAAATGGTGCTGCGTTTACATGAACGAACTAAACGCGCCATTTAGACGTTAGGTGGTTATAGCGTGGAATCTATCGGTGTATCGGCAAACTAATATCGGCGAGTCCGGTATATCAGTAAAGCAACTATATCGTCGATATATTGGTATCAATATCGGTATCGGATGCATCCATAGCACACTTAATATGCAGTATATTACGTAACGAGTGTTGTAAGAAGCATATTACGTACGAGCGGAACAGTTACGCACGACCCGCGTAGCGGGGGGTGCGTAATTGCCTTACAACTCGAGTTATGTACTATACCTTATTTACGACCACACTAATTTGTTTCTGTTTAATAAGAAAAATATGGTTGATGTAACAAATTTATTTCTTATTAGGTACATTATTTAACATTATAATAAACAAATAGTTATATTTTCATATATAACTGTTACTCGACCTTATTTAACTTGATAGAAATGAAAAGAAATACATTCATAATGGTTACATACCTTTTTATTTAGTACTTATTTGTAGTTTTCGTTAGATTTAAACGTGAAAAAATGGAATGAATGACAGCTTCTATGCGAATGATGTGACGTTTAATGATTGTTTGAAAATCACTGAGTACTATATTTAAAAATAGTATCAACGTGCAGCTCTCAACCATTCAACGAATCGTAAACCAAACGCTCATGTGTCTTATCAATTATTTCATAACATTAATCGCGGACTGTTACATACGTGTGTGTTATGATGTATTTACATAGTCCACGAACTGTACGATAATGGGCATTTACAATAGTGGTCGTAGATAAAAATATTTTATAACTTGTTATTCAAAGTTATATAAATTTAAACACTTAAAACACGATTCGAGATTCGACTGGTGAAGTTAATTTTAAAGTTCATTTGAACAGTTAGGCTACGGCCTGAGTGAAAGCGGCGAGCGGGGCGTGCAGTTTAAGCGGGCAATGGGCGTCCAATGTCTGGCCTGAGTTATGAGCGGGGCGTGCAGCGTGCAGCTGCATCCGATTTCCTCAAACGACATGCTGCACGCTGTAGAGGAACGCTAAACACAAACTGATTTGAAATGAGCGTGCACGCCACGCTGCCCGCTAGGGCTTTCAATACCGGGATCCCGAAAAACGGGATTTTAGTCTATTTTTTCCGGTATTAGAAAATCGGTATTACAAGAAAAATACCGGTATTTCGGTATTTGCGTAAAATATCTTACTTTTTATTTATATTAGTTTCTTCAATTAGCAGAACAGAGTAAGAACAAGAATAATAAATTCGTATTTATACCTTATGTGCATTCGTGTTTATACCTTAAATGCATAGTGAAGTAAGTCACTGAATTTCGTTAAAAAGAAACTTGCTTTCCTGTTTACGCGCCATCTCTCATCTCACACGCACACGATTAACAACACATACATTTAACGATATAAGCTATATTTCTGAATTTATTATTTGCTGTAAATTGCTGTAATGTTTGTTGTTTGAAACCGTAAGATTTTTATTATACAACATCAAATTTTTATAATGAAATTATTAAGTTTTGGATATACATATACGATACGCGGCGTATCGTACGCCATGTCTACGTCCACACAAAAAGAGTTCTTCAAACACAAAAGGGCAACGATGCATCTTCGGTTTGGCACTATTTTTTATATGAAACAAATGTTCATCTAGCCAGGTGTAAAGAGTGTTCAAGGAAATAAAATTTGGTGGAGGCTCTACTAGTGGACTACATGCTCATTAAAGACAATGCATGGAATAAAACTAAGAAAAAGCAGTGAGGTAACTTTGAATGATAACTATGATTAGTCATAAGATTACTAATAGAGACTTAGAGATAAGTCAGTCTAAAAAACCTAATTTAATAACAAGTTATTTAAAAAGCAATAAAAACGGAAGCCTAGCTAAAGCACTAACTCGAATGGCAGCTCGAGACGGCTTATTATTTAATATTTTGAAAACATCTATTGATATTATAGAGATTATATATATATATATATATATATATATATATATATATATATATATTATAGATATTATATCTATAGAGAAGGATTAATTGCTCGGAATTGATTGCTTGGAAGTCTGCCAGCAGAAAGCTGTTTAATGCTGGTTAGAGAAAAATTAGAAAAATTTGGCTTCTGTATTTCTAAAAATATAGTCAGCATAACCACTGATGGGGCATCGGTTGTGGTTAAACTAGGCAAACTTATCGATGATGAGCATCATATCTGCTTGGTGTAGCTACAACCGATATACGTCAAGGTCAGAAGTTCTGACAATTTCATCGTTTGGTTCTGACTCAGAACCAAACGATGAAATTGTTGATAACGGCATGAATGTTGAAGTAGAAGATGATGAGAATGGAGAATATGTTGACGGCGTCGTTATAGAATCTAATTTAGTAGATACTACGGTCAGTATTAGTCATGCTACTATTTATCTTCTTGTAACAAAAAATAAGAAAGGTAGTCAAAATATTTATAAATGCACCTACTAAAAATGATAACTTTTTACAGAAATATGTAGAAGAAGATTTTGGTAGAGAAATTGCTTTAAAATTAGACTGTAAAACAATATGGAATAGCATATTACTTATCTTAGAAACATTTTACCAATTGAGATATTGTGTTCAAAAAGCCCTTAATGACATAAATTCCGGAATTAATTTTTATTTGGAGGACAGAGACTTTAATTTATTATCTGAAATTATCTTTTCCCTTACTCCTATAAAATTAGCAGTTGATGCATTATGTCACCAAGATTCTAATCTTCTTACAGCAGATGAAACAATAAAATTTATGATGGAACCTCTTCCGAATCAAAATTTTGAAATTGCTAAAGAAGTTTATGACGCTTTAAAAATTCGCATATTACAAAGACGAAATAATTTATCGCAGGTACTTCAGTACTTACATAGTGGAGAACAACATAATAGCCATTTAGTTCAAACTATATTTCTACAGTCACTTAATACGTCAAATAATTCGTTAGGTTAAACGACTTTCGCCCGAAACCGCAGAAAAACATGTTGGATCAGATTCAGATAAAGACGAAAATTCCAAAGAATCCTTGGAAAGAAATCTGACCAATACATTAAGGACTGGCTCCAACTTTGCTTTTCATGACCATGACAAATTAAAACTGGAACTTCAATCAGCAATCCAACAAAAACTTTCAGTTCAGCCTAAAATTACAAAAGTGCAAGCAAGGGGTAGAACCAATTATAAAAGACGAAATTGCTATTTTTGGAAAAACAGGAGTAAGATGAAAATATTTGCCCCTGACGTACGACCAATTAAGTACAATTGCACCAACAAGTGTAGAATCGGAAAGGGCGTTTTCTGCAGCAAGTTACTTATACACAAATATTGTTCGCTCCAGTGTGAACGACAAAACAATTGATTGTTTATGTTTTTTCGGACATATTTTAATAAAACAAACTCAAATTGCGGAATGTAGTAATCTTTATGATAACTTTGTTCCGAATGTTTGCTATAAATAATTTATTTTTTTATATATAGAAGGAGTAAACAAATGTTTAGTTTTTATACTTATTTCATTTAAATATATTTTTAAGTTTTTCCTTTGTTTTCTTTTTAATAAATCACCATTATCATTAATATTTATAAAAATCTGTCGAAAATATTTTTTCTGGTAATACCGGTATCAATACTGGTATTCCGGTTTTGAAAACGAATAATACCAAAATACCGGTTTTCATTTTTGCTCCGGTATTGAAGGCCCTACTGCCCGCCCCGCTGCACGCAAACCCAAACGCCCCGCTCACTTACTCAGGACGCCTGCTACTAAGACACTCAGGCCGTAGCCTTAGTTTGGGAGGTAGCGTTGCATTTTATGTATGATTTTAGGTATGACTATTAACCAAAATGGATGCGGCCTAATATGTGAAGTGTTATACACCAGCAAATACGGTATTTCTAGTAAATTGGTTAAATTAAATTGTTATACACTCATTCTTGTGATAATTAACTTTGTAATTGTCTAATTATAAATATGTGTGTTTGTGTAAACACCTATATAATACACTCAATCGATTACCCTAGAAACAGCCCATTTTGGAACTAAAAGGAGAAAATTATCCTGATCGGATCAACCGAATTTTCATCGGCTGGATCGATGGAAATTCGGCCGGACCCGGCCGGATTGAAAATGACACCTGATTGCAATCCCTACACATAATCCATTCATTTGTCCAAACAGACCTTTTCTTTCATCTTGCCTCCCTTCGTTTGCTGTTTATAATAACTAGAGAAGCGGCAGCTTTTTCATATAATTAAATCAACTATTCCAGTTATCCTATAGAAAAATATACGTCTAGTTTTGACTCGTCTCGGGCCACATCTATAGTAATATTTTTGTATAGCATATAGTTCAACAACAGGATTGCGATTGTCATGTTAATTTTCGCAAGCCGGATGGTATTGCGTTAGAAGCATAGAAGTATTGCTTTTGAAGGACTTCAAAATGTTATATAAAATATGATATAACGTGTGAAGTTACATAAATCTACACACATACACGACTATTGGTTTCGGCTATTGAAAGTCATTTTCAAGTCACTTGAAAACAGTCGCAACCCGAATCGTGTAAAGTGTGTAGGAGATTATCACTACGATATCTTCATTACTCTACTACTTTCAATTCTATTATTAATTTGGTTCAAACCATGACATCTCATTTTAAACTTTGTTTTTTAATATTTTCACAAAAAAAATAATGGTAAAAACATAGTGCTTTTTTCAAATGTGGATAACCACCTAGTAACGGTCAAGTTACTATTTCTTTACTAAAATTTTATTTCAGCAGTTCCTGCCTCATTAGTTTCATTGCAGATTAATTTTGCTCGAATATTTAGTTGCTTTATGGAACAAATTAAAATATTTAAATAAAATATTTGCTGGTTCCGAATTTTGGTTTCGCTAATTTTATACGTGTTTTTCCATTACGGTGAATTTTGATTCAATATACGATTGACTGCTTGGATTAAGTTAAATATAAAATGTTTAACTTTTGTCTTGTTTCGAATATCAGTTTTTATTAATTTTTAATATTCTTCAACTATGATATGATGGCAAAAGAGGCAGGAAATTACATTAAAAAAAATGATTACAACAATTAGTCAATAGGGAATATCACTTTTTTATATCTCCCTTTTTTAACCCTCCCGCTTGACCTTTGCTCAGCACACTCTCTAAATCTGCCGTTTACAGGTTAAATAATATTGGACTCAGCGGACAACCCTGCCTTAGCCCCCTTCTCAGATCAAAACTTTCTGAAACTTACACTCCTACTTTCACTCTGCACCGCGTATCCTGATATATATCCCTGATCCCCTCGATTAACTGCCACGCTATACCTTTCCATCTCAAACATTCCCTCACTACAGTGTCGTAGGCTGCTTTCAGATCTATAAACAGAGCATAAAGCTTCCCTTGCTTCTTAACCAGTTCCTGCTCCACAATATACTTCAACGTAACCAAGTGTTCCACCGTGCCGTAATGCTTTCTAAATCCGGCTTGTACATCCGGGATCAGACCTTTATCTTCCTCTTCACACAAAAGCTTTTGCTCCAGCAGTTTCGCATAGATTTTATACGATGCGTCCATAACCGTTATTCCTCGGTACTTAGCTAGGTGTTCCCTATCTCCACCTTTATATATCGGTAGAATTAAGCCTTCTTATATCCTTCCAGTTCACCGGCATCCTTTTATAACCTTTATAAATATCGTTAAATTCTTCGAACAGGTCTCGCTGTATGATTATCGGGGCGTACTTACGCACCATTCGGAATACAATGTTTCCTCTGTTTTTTTTCTCGGAAGCCTATCCAAAATAGGGGAGAGTGGGGCGGCTTCATATAGTTTTTATATTTCGCTTTGTGGAATGCTGTGTATTACGTATATCTCTTTCAATTTACAGTATATTGATAGTTGAACTATTTCATACTGTAGTAGAACCATTACTGAAAATCCACGTGCGCGAATTTACATAATGCTTAAAAAAAAGGAAAATGTGTGAATGTACCCCACCAATGGGGTACATTCATACAACCGGAGGGACACATTCATACACGAACGGGCAGGTTAATACACACTTGAAAGAAGATAAAAGAAGGATTAAAATTATTCGGCTCTTTAATGTTTGTGGATCAAGTCCGTATTTGGCTGCTGTTTTCCGAAAAGAGAGTTTGTGTTCCAAAACATCAGATATAGCTGACGATATTGCCGTGCTCCCTTTAACCTCCCTACTCCTCGTCCCATTCTTCTTATAATTTCTAACCATGATCGTACTGTGTAACAAAAAATGTTAGGTATCATTAAATTGCGTAAAACAAGAATAAGAGGCATATTAATACAGTATGAATGTGCCCCTTGTACTTGTGTATGAATCTACCCCATCACATGTAATTAATAAAAAATATGCAAAAAAAAAAACTGTCCATGTAGGATAATTTACAAATCAAATCAAAAGCTCTATGATATTATGATTAATATTACATAGCAGTGATTAATCCAAACAACATTAACTAGTCACAAAATACGTCCAAAGTAAGATTATGAAATTACTTAGGCGAGGCAAAAACACGTTCCGTGTTGCACACAAGCGCTTTCCGCGGCGATTGATGCCGAACTACACTAGTCAGTATACACACATAAAAGCTAACATCACTAACACCATCACTAACATCATTCTTTTGCCCCGTGTCTAACTTCAAATACGCTCAGTGTATGTAGGTACCCCTTGTGTGAATCCGCCCCACTTTCCCCTACCTGAAAATACTTACCACGTAAATTCGTCTCTGCAGCTCGTTGCAACATTAACCCCTCCTGCGACATCGTCGAGCTGTTCGGGAAGGCCACTGGTTAGCAGCTCCTTGAAATATTTTCTCCATAGGCCAATCGGTTTCTCACAACACCTTTGTTTCCGTCTATGGGCTGACACCATTTTACAAATATCCGCTTCGTTGTGGATCTTCTTCAACTTCTCGAGTCGCACGTCTTCCCACTCCTTCTTCTTTTGGAGTTCCATCTTTCAGTTGTGTACGGCATTTGTTGTAATCCTCCATCGAGTCCTGACCCTCCCTCCACCTTTTGAAATTCTTCCTCACGGACGTCTTAAGTTCTTTGACTTCTTGGTCAACCCTATACGTTTCTTTAGCCACTCCACTGTTGTTTACTATTTGCATAGACAGTTAAGGATTTTCAGTTTGAATCGCTATATTGATAATGGGAACAGCTAAAAAACCATTATATAGATATTGTCTAGTACCGGAATACAAGACAATATTATAAGTACACCAGATAAAGTGTTTGGTAATGTCACAATCGAGGTAACCCAGTGTATAGTCCACCTTGCCTACATCTTTTGCGCATGCGATACAAAATATGCTGTCAAAATCCATCTATTTTTGGTAGATTGTACGGTTGTGCTTTTAACAAAACCACTTTCATTGTCATTGTTGATAATTTATAATCTCACTATGTACCAAAATCGCACTAGGTAATGGGAAACACTACAGATACATTGCGCAGCATAACAGCACAGTGAATATCGACGCCGATAAATGTCATAGCGTGCAGGTCACAGAGAATGTTTCGATTCGACCAATGGTGATGCAAATGTGATGCAAAACGTATCGCAAATGTGAATTTCGCTCGCATATTTTGGAATTTCTGAATGGTGTAATGTCAAGATCATAAAGTATCCGGGGTAAAAAATTTTAAATCTCTTGCATATTCCCTATTGCGTATGGACACTTGGACAAAACGCTATGGCTAGCGTATAGATCGTTCCTTGACAAAGCAGAATGCCGGTTTGAAATTGGATATTCCTAGTTATGATTTTAAGCAGATTTTGGCGTGTTTTTAAATATTATGGAATCTTAGGAATCTTAAAATAATATAAGTAGGTTTAAAAAAAATATCCAATAATAAAATATTTCTATTTGCGCAATAGCATAAAATGTACGAAATTATTTATTTTATCTGCTTACACGATAACTTTATTTTTCATGAATTTTAATTCAGCACTTTTTTTATGGAGGTATAGGTCTCTACAATCTAGATCTTCAGTATTCTGTTGGAAAAAAATCGAACGAATGAAAAAATTTGTAATCCTATATGTAATCCATAGATTACATTTTTAAATTTAAAAATTTCGGAATCAATAAATTTAAATTATGGATTAAAATAAATGAATATAAACAAATTAAATTATGGATATAAACACATTATATAAATGATGACAAATTAATGGCATTTAAATCCCGTTTGCAGTAACAAATTTTTTTATGTGATATATTTTATCAATTTTCTTGTATGTTTGCGGGTGTGTTAATGTTAAATTAGATATTAAATCCTTTGAATCATTTCATTATACCTCTTTTCCATTTATGTATTTATTCATCAAAATAATACGTAATAAGTACAGTTTCCTTGTACATTTCACATTTGACTATGTATATATGTAAGGGAATAGCTCGGTACGATTTAAACCTTCCTCGCGCCATTAAAATGATACAATGATACAGAAAATATATTGTTTATGAGATTATTTTTATTCAGTGGCTCTTGTTGCATGGATGTGGGCAATAAATTACTTTATTCGCCTATATATTTTTATTCGCTTATATTTTTTTAATTTTAATCGCTTATATATTTTTGACCTTTTATTTTTATAATTTTATTTCTTGTGTTCCATTCGTGAGCTTTGCGCTATAACTTTATCATAGAAGGAATAGAAGAATAGTTATTTACAATAACTGTGTGTGGAAACCTTTGATTTTACAATACAACAGCTCGTTTGTCATTTGCTGGAGCATTGTAAAATCACATTGAAAATTTTGGCCGACAATTATTATTTACGAAACAAATAGATTTAGATTAACTACAATATTGGAAATTTTTTAATTTTTTAATGTTGGTACTCACAAACTTTGACATTTTAATAATTCAAATTTATTAGGTACATAATATGTCATTTTTCCAAATGTCAGACGCACATTGAAATTAAAAAAATCACTCTTATTTTCTACATTATCGTGACAAATATGGTGTAAAGTAGTGTCTTCTACATTAGATTTTATTGTCATATACTTAATTTATTTTGTAAGTGTCCCTGAAAGGTTAAAATTTACTGGTCACTTTACCGCATCGTAGCCGTACTTTGCAACATTGTGTGTAAAAATCTAGTTTCGCTAAACGCATACACGATGTCAAAGCTAGCTTTACAATTCAGGAGGCCAAAAACTACTTTTTGCGTGTTTTGTCAAAAAAATGTGCCCCTAGTATTTCTTTTATTGCTTTTTATATATCACGTATGATATAATTGAATATTTTAAGACAGGTTAAATACCCCTATTTTATCCATAGCGCAGTTGAGGTCAGTCTTTATTAACGGGTTACTTTTCAGAGTTATTGTTAATAATTAAAAGCTGCTAATTAAAAGTTAATGTTGTTGATATTAAGATTTGTAAATAAATTAATATTAAAATTATTTTCTTATTAATAATCTTTAGTTAGCATTAGTTGACAATTAATTATCTATTCAATAAATAATTTATTATATATATGCTGCATTTATTTTAATTCAAACTAGTACATGTGCATCGTATTCCTTTGGACGGAAGAGTTATTTTGGATGGAATAGTTGAATAAGGTGGAAAAGTTGTTCAGGGTGAAACTATTCTTGTAGATGGAATAGTTTCTTGATGTGACCGCCACATGATTTTTAATGAGTATGTGGTTCAAGCAGATTTTAAGGATGTGCGACTCTTGTGGCGCTTTCAGTGCCACCTGGGTTGTGTCTGTGTGGAAATTAAGGGAAATTGCAAATTGGACTACTTATTAATTAAGTTCAAATAATTTTAATAGTGTCAGGTTTTTAAAACAATAAAATCAGTTTTTAAATTCATACAATGTTGCTTATAGGGAATATGCATCAATGTTTTTTATATGCTTAATTCATTTTTTACTTCGTCTTAACATAGAAAAAAAATACTGTTTAAAGTGTTTCAATTAATTTTTAAAATAATATATAAAATACTTAAATTTGACCTGTTTGAATGACGTTTTGGATGACGTCGCATACCACTTGACATTCAGTGTTGCATAGCCTATTTGCATAGACATTTAAGCATTTTCAGTTTGAATTTGCAATTTCGATAATGGAAAAAGCTTAAGCATTTTATAGATATTGTATAGTACCGGAATGGAAAAACACTCTTATAAGTACACCAGATAAAGTGTTTGACAAAGTCCCAATCGAGGTGTATAGTCCACCCTACCTACATCGACGCCGATAAATGTCAACGTGCACGTCACATTTATGCGAGAAACGCATCACCATTGGTCGTAATGGTGACCAATGGTGATGCGTTTCTCAAATTTGAATTTCGCTCGCATATTTTGGACTTTTTGATTTAAGTTTTATGGCATTAAATACAAACTAAATGAGAAAATAATGGTATAGGTGTAATGTCAAGATCATAAAGTATCGGGGATAAAAAAATCAAAGTTTAAATATAGTAACTTTGAAGAAGTGATATTAGAATTGAAAAGCCGTGAGCATTGATAAGCGAAAGTTACTGTACATAACGATGTGATATTAGTTACTAAATCTTACAACATTGACGAAAAAAAAATGCTGTGGCGTAAAAGTTACTTTTAAAAAAGTTTTTACTAACTGATTTTACTAACTGAAAACTCTATAACCAATAAATTAATTAATTGATACTGTACTGTAGTCTACTTTGACGTTCTGATGTTGTCTACTTTGACGTTTAACATAAAAACATATATTGTTTTATTCAAGTTGGTGTTGTTGTCAAATGTGACAAATAACATATACAAGTTAAAAAAATACAGCTCTGCGACACACTTTTTTTTGGTGAAAATTGTATGTCAACACCAACAGTTCTTGCCACATTATCCTATTTTGGATCAAGAATTTGCGCTGTGGTGCGAATGTGATCTTGAATTATCTGCCGCTTAGTGGTGTGTAGTAACCCTTTAAATAATTGCAATGAAACATTTACTGAATATGGGCATCCACATGAATTACCCGTTGACCAAATTTGAACGCTCCGCCTCCAACGGGGGCGGCATGTGGAATTATTTTTGCTTCCAAACATTTTTTTAATGAAACCAGACATCAATTTAAATGAGAAACGTGGTCAAAGATTTAGATTTTTCACCGAGGATAAATAAAATACTTGTTAATTTGTTTGTTACAAAGAAAAAAAACGTTTTTACAAAACTAAATACATTTAAAACTCGGAATAGGAAAACAGTTTACATAACCACAAACATTTTGGCACCTAACTCCACAAATATCACAGGTTCCAAAATGATTTTCACTGATTTCAAGAACCAACTTTTCTGTGCGATATATGCTGATTGAGCCACGGATCCCCAGTCCGTTCTCCGTCAGAATTGGCAAAAAAGTCGACAAAGACTGAGTTTTGTCCGAAAACAAAATTTTCCGCGGTCGTAGTTGTTTTCAACTGACTCACGGTTGGGTTGATGTTCATGTTTGCGTCCCCCCAGTGGCGCCCGTGTGTTATTGGTGAATGTTTGGTTCTGAAAATGCGGAAAAAAAATCGAAATTTCGAATCATCTTGCGACGGGGCATATAGGTGAAAGTGCAGAAAAGGGGGTTGGTCAAGTTGTGCCTATTGTACTTTTGTTGAATGCGGACTGTAATCCTACCGGTTTTTTTTCGGCCGTGGCGACCTCGTGGTTTCTGCAAATCGGCAAGTCCGCACATCGTACGCAAGATACCGTCGACCGTTATTGAACGGTGTAAAAGGAAATCCATAATTCCACCTATTTCCGGTTCGACAGCCGCAAACGTCAGGTTTTGTAAAAACATTACCTAACGGCCATATTTGCAAAAATTTGCGCGTCCTCTTCGCAGACCTAGAGGGGAAGTATCTACGAAGCCGGATCCGTAAACCGTAAGCCGTTCCGTTTAGCGGTCGGTTCGCAATAGAACATGAAATAAACATTTTCAGCGAAGACTAGAAAATTCGAGATGATAGTTTTGTGCGGAAGAAATCGGCACTCCCGATAGCACTACTCACGTCGCGATGGGTTCAAATACGGCCGCTCAGCGGCCCAGAAACTGATATTTCGTTTCCGCGCCGCACACCCGCCATATCTTCCTATTTAACTTCAAGTCAATCTGCAGACGCGTTTCGAGATTTATCTCTCATCAGTGCAGCTTTGCTGTTTTGAATTATAAATCGTCAGTCATGCAAGAGGTGTTCAATTAAGAGTATTCCAATTTATAAATCAAAACAGCAAAGCTGCACTAATGAGAGATAAATCTCGAAACGCGTCTGCAGATGGCAATTTACTTAAGTTATATAGGAAGATACGATCTTAAAAACAATATTATTTATCTAGTATTCGTTTAGTGCCAAGAAAGTGCACTGCGGCTAGTAATAACATGCAAATATTTGTTGTATAATTCAATATCCAGCGTGGTATTAGCAAGGGAAGTAGTTGTTACAACATGAGATTTGTTTTGTAGTCTTAATAAGACTTAATATTATAGAGCTACGAACAGGTTGAATATATTTAAATATTCAAGCTATATTTCGCCTTTAATAGATTTATATGATTATCTATTATTAGTATGGTTTCACCAATAGTAAAATTTAAAGTCTATATTGTGCTACTGTACAGGGAATTAATTATTATTTACTAATTTTCGTAAGCGAACTACGCAACATATCAAAATTAAACAATTATAATTTAAATTTTTTTATATATAGTACCATATCTATAGTTGCAGTAACCTTAGAATTTTCGGGGGTGCAGTCTTGTACTATATGGGGGCTACCGTTTCTTCAGGCACAGTTGGTAATATAATAACATTTCCTAATCATGTCACATATAGTAAATAATAATAGAATAATCTTGAGGGTACGATATATTGAAAATTGTCGACCTATTAAATTAAGGATTTTTAGGTTCTTTTACTATTGGGTGAAGTCATAATTCGTCAATCTAGTTTTTTTATTGCATACTGAAAGTTACATTTATTATTAGTTTCATTTTTTTACAATAGAAAAGTTTTTATTATTGCAAAACAAAGCCCAGCAAAGTAATTAATTATTTACAGGTTGGATTGATTGGATTATGTACAGGTAGCTGAAGTGTGTAAGTAAATGCAACGCCATGCAACATACCGATATCATACGGTCTCTAAGTGTCTCAAATTAAAGCAGCTTTACTGTGAAATTAGACTGCATTTATGATATATTTGCAATAGATTTTTAGTATTACAATAAGAAAGGGTTTTAAAATGTTTTTTTCTTCTTATTTAGTCTACATGTTGATAACAAGATAAACATTGATCTATGTTTTAAAGAAAATCGCGAAATTGTAACTTTCTATATTAAGTGTAATGGTAGTGTGGATGTTAAATCATACAGTATACAGAAACCTACTCAAAAATAATAATAATATCCACCTTGGGACAGCTGAACTAATTAAATCAAGGGAGGAACACGGAAATCTTCTGTTACTCTTTTAGAAGTAACATAAGATTTCCGTGTTCCTTCCTTGATTTAATTAGTTAAGCTGTCCCAAGTTGGATGTTATTATTATTTTTTATTTTTGAGTAGGCTTCTCCTATGTGACTGTATAAGTCGTTTGTGTCAATTTGAACAGTATCCAGAAAGTTCACCGAATGCAATTCATCTATGGAAAATTCACCGACTCGCAATTTGTCGAGTGAATAATAATTGGCCGACTCTACAATTATGATTTCTGATTACATGTTCTACAATATCCGTAAAATCATGGATCATATTTTTTGTGTTAAATAATGTGATTAAAAAAGTTTCTTGGTTTTTAATAAATCAATCTTATTTTTATCATTATCATTCGACAAATTGGGTTTTTGAATCAATTTTTTTTTGTCATAAATCGAAAGATTATATATAAGTTTAATAACAAAACAATTTTTTTTTTCGGTTTTAAAAAGTTATAACAAATTGAAAAAAAAAATTGAACTCGGTTCCGACGACATGCCGAACTAAGCCGAGGCTGTGACGTCTTTATCATACAATCAGCGTAATTTGTTATTATCGTTTGTTATATCGTTTGTTATTATTTGTTATATCGCTACTATATTAATAAATTTATTAGAAATGTCAAATCTTAAAGGAGCGCCAACACTGTACTATCGTATCTAATGTATGATAAATACGTCACAGCAATCATGACGCGTTTGGAGTGACGTCATTATTTAAAAAAAAAAATCACTTTTGAATTGTTTATAATTAATTTAAAAATATTTTTTTTCAAGTTTTTCGCTTGGCACATCCAAATTATTTATAATAAGGTTTTAAAATACATAAAAAAAATCGATAATTTTTTTTCATTCAACAACCCAATTGCAGGTCGGTGAACTTCAAATCAAATCAAAAGATATTTATTACAGTATAGATGTACAGAAAACATATGTGTAAAAGTCAAATGGAAAGAAAAACAGAAACAAAATAGCATATATGAATAATAAAAAATAATAATAGGAAGTAATTACAGTAATTGAACTGATTCCATTTCAGCAAGAATGACAGATGATGATAGATCGATTTCCTCAAAAAAAAGTTCCCTATATTTCCCTCTAGTTTCAGTTTTTTTTTTTAGAAACAGTATGGGATTTTTCTTTTGTCATGCTCGCTGGTACATAGCTTATTGTAAAAGAAGACTCCGTAGACGGTTGGAGATTTGCTACTGATTGCAATATTGCTTTTAGGAGCATACAACTTTCTATGTCCTCTTATGTAATGGTTGTGTTTGTCCATGTTTATTTGTTTTTGTGGATTAGGCAGACCACTTTCAGAATATAAAGACTGACGATTGTTAGGATCCCCAGTTGTCTAAAGTGAGTTCTACATGAAACTGTTCTAGGAATACCCATTATTGCACGGATCAATTTTTTTTTGAGCAATTTAGAGTTTCAGTTTTGGGAGAGGTTCCCTATACTGAAATACCGTAAGAAAGTATTGACTGAACTTCAGCGAAGTAATAGATAAGGATGTCAGATCTATCCAATAGCCGACGTAATCTTCTGATTGAGTAAGCCTTATTATGCACTCTTTTACATAAGTTCTCAATCTGCAAATTCCCTGTTAAGGATTCCTTGATTTGTAATCCTAGGAACTTTGTAGCCGGTGCTCGATTTAATTGAAGGTTGTTAATTCCTATGGAAATGTTATCTGCTCGGGAGCTTCTTTGAGTTTGAAAAATTACGTGTTCTGTTTTGCTACAATTAAGGAACAGATTGTTACTGGAGAACCAGTTTACGATTTTGCTTAATAGTTTGTTGGCTTCTATTTGAGTCAGATTTCTTGAAATCTCCGATACGAGAAAGCTAGAATCATCTGCATATATTGTACAGTGATTACTATTTATAAAACGTCTTAGGTCTGCTAGATAGAGAAGGAAGAGTGTTGGGGAAAGGACACTTCCTTGCGGAATACATATATTTATACTTGCCGGTGCAGATTTAAATGTTTTTTCATGACAGTGATTTCCACACATTACTTCTCTATTGAAGAAATGATTTTATCCAGTTATGCGATTTACCTCGTATGCCCATTGTATATATTTTATTTTATAATTGTTGGTGAGACACGCAGTCGATAGCCTTAGAAAGGTCACAAAAAATCCCGACTGGATGTTTTCCTTCATCAACTTCTTGTAGAACTTTGGAATAGAATTCTATGATCGCCGTAGTTGTAGATTTTCCCCTACGGAAGCCGTGCTGTTCCTTGGGGATCAGAATAATGTTTCTCTATAAATGGAGTAAGCCTATGTAGCATACAGTATTCCATGACACTTGACATTACAGATAATATCGCAATTGGTCGGTAGTTATTTAGAATTGTTTTTTCCCCTTTCTTGTAGATTGGCACGATCTTGGCGGTTTTTAGTATTCCTGGAAACTCTTCCGTATCAAGCGAATGGTTTACTATATGTGTAATAGGACGAGCTAACAGATCTACGTATTGCTTAAAAATATTGCATGGGAGTAAATGTAGGCCACATGTTGATTTGTTTTGTAATTTCCCTTTTATAAGCCAGGTGATTTCCTTCTCTGAAAAATCCTCCAGATACAGGATTAACTTTGGAGCTTGTAAGAAGAATTCATTGAAAAGAGTTGATATTCTCTCCGGATCGTCAATGCTGGAGCCATTGTGGTTTAAATGGATCTCTTCTTTTCTCGTAGTCTTATTTGTCTGCTGGTTAATAATCTTCCAGTCTGTTTTATGTTTGCACTTCGAGGTCTTTAGTAATTTGCTGAAGAATTGTTTTTTGAGCTGTGTTAAATAGAAGCCGTAGCATTTTTTTACATAAGTATACTTCTAGTAAGAAAGGGTACTTCTTCTGGAGTACAAACAGGTCTTTAAGATCCCTACTTGCCCTTTTAGCATCATTGGTTATCCGAGTCTTCAGTGGACTCTTCGGTGGACTTTCACTGGGGAAGCATGTGTTTAAGTGATAGTGTCGCGTGTTAAGAAAATATGTGCATTTTTCGTTTATACTATCTATCTCATATATCTTTGACCATGATTCCTCTTCTAGACTTTCAGCAAATTGTTCCTTATGAATTTGGCTAAAATTTCGTTAAGTAGTAAGTATCTGCTTTAACGGTTACATCTCTGCTGAGTATAACGATTATATGATCAGTTATAGTCGAGTCGGAAACGGACGTCGAAGTTTGACTGAAATTTACAAAAATATTGTCAATGCAGCTTTGTGAAGTAGGTGTTATTCTGGTGTATTCTCTAACTTGTTCCTCCAAACCATAGAATAACATAAGGTTTATTGAATTAACTTTTTCTTTTGAATTTCCAGTGAAATTAATGTTGAAGTCTCCAGTAATAACTAGTTTTCTTGATTTATTAAAATACTGGTGAAGTACGCAATCGAGCGTAAGCTTAAAGGTTGCTATACAGCCATTTGGTGGCCTATATAAATTAATTATTATGGTCGATTCTCGTTTGAATTTCCAAACGATTCCACAGATTTCTATGTGTTTCTCGAATGATTGAATTAGTATTTCTTCTACGGTGATCGTACCTTCATCCAAAGTATTTCTACTCCAGATTGCGACACCTCCTTCCGTAGATATGGATCTACAAAAGGAACTAATCAGCGCGAATCTACAGTGCAGATATAGACGTTTCAGATTTTCGTGACTAACCCAAGTTTCTGTTAGGCAGATGAAGAACGGATTTCGGATTTCATCACTTAAAATGTCCAAATGTGGGATTTTGTTGTTAATAGATTGGATATTTATGTACATGACAATATTTGTAGTTATGTAGCAATATTCTATTTTTTTAATTAAATCTTTAATAATTTAAATTAAAATTAATTATTTTGTTAATTTGTTCTTCTCCAGGTTCTGAAAAAAAAGGCTTATGTGCGTATAACGGGGCCATAGATCTGGTTTCTTGATATACTCAAGATTTTCTAGAGGGAGAGAAACTTTAAAGGAAGAATATTCCTCGGGGCGGTTTGAGGTCATCTTTTTACATAATAGTTTTTGCCTCTCAAGTAGGCTGGCTTGTCATTTTCGCTCAGTTGTGGTTCTAGTCTGGAGATGTGTAAATGCGCAAATTTCGTAACCGCTTTTATATTTTTCGACTCAGTGTTTGTTCCAATAATTATATTTGAACGACGCTTCTTTTTTGTAGTTTTTTTTTAGTTTATCATTTTCTTTATCAACGTTATTCTCGGTGCCTGAAATCGGTACCTGTTTTTTAGTTGCTATTTCTATCGTCGGTGCGATGTGGATTTATCACGGTGAAATTGGTGTAATTGTTATCGCTAGAGTTTTCGCCTGTCGTGTGCTTCTTATCTTGAATAGCCGTGGGATGTTGAGCCAGCTGCGATTGTATTTTAGTTAATTTTTCCATTACATCCTTGTTATTTATTGTAAGAGCCTTGATTTGATCAGTTAATTCAGTAATGTAATCTTGAAGAGGGCTTACTTTTTCATTTAGCGACACACATAAAATGTCTGCAAAATCAGCGTTTCTTAAGAATGTGATTATTATATTACTGTGATTGTCTGTAGCTGTAGTAGATCTTAGATGTCTAGACATTTTAGTTATTTAAATATTCCGCATTTGCAAAAAATTAATAAAGAATAAAAGTTTTCGGTTTGCAGAACTGAGAGCACACTCGTGTTGAGAATTCAGACTCCTTTCTTTCTAGTATGTGAATCTAGTATATAGTAGACTTTCTAGTATGTGAATTGTGTCGGTGAATTTTCCGTCGGTGAATTGCATTCGGCACTATCTTCCGGTAACTTTCCTAAAACTAAATCAAATGCATGCCATCTATAATGTTACTCGCAATGTAAAAAGATAGCATAAATTCATATTATTTTATATGCGAAACAATTTTGAAGTTAATCGAGGAACATATTCTATTGACGGCACTTTTAAAACAATGAGAACAATTCAATTTCTTCAAATTACTTCTTAAAATCAATTTTTATTTTTTTACTAGTGAAAATCAATAGATCAGAAGTTAAAAATCAGTTATAATATTATTTTTTACTTCTATATCTATTGATTTTCGTTTGTACAAACTAAAGCTCATAACGGCTTTTTCATAATGAATATTATTAATAGTTTTTATAGGTGGTTTGTCTTATACTAGGTGAGTCTATTATTTGACAATACTGATTAATTTTATTGTATTATTATGAAATATTTAACATTAGATAGTGTCACCATATACGTAACATAAATAACTAATTGTTTATTTCTTAGTAAATAATAGATATGAGAGTTCGCGGTAATTTAAAAAGAAAAACAATGTTTTTGTATCTAATTGTTAAATTGTTATTGTTATTTCAAAAGTATTAGATATATAATCTTAATCTGCTCTATTTTTTATTTAGTATCATTTACTTAACCTCTTTTCCTCTGGGTAAATTGATTTATGAGATTTTAAATTCGTTTGAATGAACACAGAATAATACTGTAAGCAATTGTCTAAAATAACTTGTAATATGCTACATACTGTTAGCACGTTTCTCTTTCATAAACAAATGTTCATTTGAAATATCTGTTTAACATGCTGTTGATTGATGGTTGCTTTATATCATAATTTATACATTTAATTTTATTATAAATTACAGTATTGATTTCAATAGAAAAGTTATACTAAAATAAATGTACCTATTCGTACTAGTTTTTTTTTAATTGTATGGCTTGATAAAACCTTACAGAAATAACTTTAAACTAACTCGGTAGCACGCTGCGCACATTTCTTTTTAAACTCTTTGGCGCATTCGAAAATCACTCCTGTATGAAATAAACAAAACATGTAGTCGGCATTGCCAATAATTTCATAAAAAAATCAATTTTCCTATTTTGTCAATAAAGATTTATTATAAACCTCAAAAAAATGTATATTAATCAACAAAAACATTGTTCAACTTCATTTTTACTGTAAACTCGAAAATCAAGTTCATTTCTTTTCATTTTACACATATTTACACAAATCTTTTCATTTTAGTAACAAATTAATATTTCTTCGATATAAGATTATAGGTATGTCACTCGCTAATCGTCAAAAATATAATATTAACCCTTTCCGGCCCAGCGGTTTCGCCATGAAACCACTATTTTTATTATACGACTGTGCTCAATTAGCCCTGTGGATTCACTTAGTAGCCATATCAACGGTACCATCTACAGTTCAGTAAATGAACTTAAAATCCGTTTTTTTTTCATGTGTAATTAAATTTTTTTGTGTGATAACGTTAGTGTCTCAACACGTGAATCACTTGCTAACTGTTGCGTTTTTTGACAAATAAAAAGTAAAACAAACTCGGGTAAGTTATTTAGTATCTTGATTTAGATCTACATTAGCCTTTTAGAATATAATTAGCAGCCAAAAACGTTTGTTTGTATTATTTTTGGACACACAAAATATACGGTTTCACAGTGAAACCTCTGGGCAACTGGGGCTTGGGAACTGGGAAACAAGTGGAGTTTTAGCCAATTAGAAATGATGACTGACGACCAGTTGGAGCATTTATTGGAAGAAATACCCTCAGATAAAGAATCAATTCAGTTCAGGTCCACAAGTCAGTTCAGGTTTCGATAGTGACTTTGAGGATCTAACAGTATTTCATAAAGATACTATTTTAGAAACACCTCCAACAAAAAAAAAAAAAATCTATCGGACATTACCATATTACCGAGTACTAATGTTCGTCAAGCAAAAACGAAAACAAATCTGTGGATGTTTTATCCGTATATTACTCTAAAAAAGCTGACAATTTTGCCTCAATGTTACCGTCTGTTGGTACTTCATCTAAATTAGATACGGAAATTGTTTCCCCTCGAAAGATTTTGAGAATAATTGAAAACAGCGAAGGTGAAGAAGTGAAAAGCGAAGGTGAAGAGGAGAACAGTGAAGGTCAAGAGGAGAAAACAAGTGAAATGTCAAAAAATTGATAAAAAGGAAATATTCGACAGCAAAATGTGCAATAAATAAGTCTACTAAAAATAAAATAAAAAACCTCTAAAGTAACAGTAAAGAAAAATATGTCAAAAAACCAGGTCTTATTTGGAACAAACAATTTATGCCAAATAATATTCTTCCTTTCAGTCTAGAAAATATCCTCATGAATTTTTTTTGCTGTTGATGAATTAAAATATTCTGCAACATATAGTGTTTCACACCAATTTGTATGCAACCCAAGAAGGTAAACCTTTCAAGCCCACAACCAAGGATGAAATTTTAAAACTTTTACCTATAAATATCCTTATGGGCATCAAGCCATTACCCAGTTTCAGAGATTACTGGTCATCACAGGATACTTTGCGAGATAATTATATTTCGAAAATAATAAACAGAAACAGGTTTGATTGGTTACTTGGGCACATACATTTGAATGATAATTCTCTTCAGCCAGGTAGAGGAACAGCAAATTACGATAAACTTTATAAAACACGTCCTATCTTAGAACAGCTGCTGGAATCTTTTCATAAGTACTACAAGACTGGAGAGCAATCAGTCTGTCGATGAAAGTATGATTCGCTTCAAGGGCCGTTCGACTCTAAAACAGTATATGCCCAAAAAAAAAAACATCAAAAGAGGGAACAAACTTTGGGTGCGTACTGATGCTATTACTGGTTATGTTCATGAGTTTCAAATATATACTGGAAAAATATATAAGGAAACGGTACAGACTGGTTTAGGTGAACGTGTTATAAAAGATCTCACACAAAGTCTTATTGGTCAAGGACATAAGGTTTATTTTGAGAATTATTTTTCATCGGTTCCTCTTATGAGATTTTTGTTAGAGAATAATATTTACGCATGCGGCACAGTAAGAGCTGATTGTGCTGATTTACCAAAATATATTGTACGGGAAAAATAGATGAAACGAAGAGAATCAGATTGGAGACAGGTAGAATGATAAGAAAGGTATCATTTTTTTGTCAAACTTTCTTGATCTTACTGAAATGGTATATGTCGTGAGGAAACAGAAGGATGGCTCTAAAGAGACTGTAACTGCACCAATTGTTGTACAAAATTACAACAAATGTATGGGTGGCGTGGATAAGACATGCTAAAGAGTCTATACGAAATAGACAGAAAAAGTAAGAAATGGGGGCACATAATTTTTACTTGATGTAGCAGTTACTAATGCATATGTACTTTTTAAATCTAGTCCAGGACGTGCATTATCTTTGAAAGATTTCCGATTAGCCGTTGTTGGACTTATTCGTACTAATATAAATATACCCAAAAAGGGGCCAAAACATGCAGTGAATAACTTTAAAAAACATGTACCTATCGAAATAAGATACGATAGAGTGGGTCATTTGTCTCTTCATGGAACATCAAGAAGTTGTGGGTTGTGCAGCACAAACTCAAAATTTCATCTCTCGTCTGGTCTGGACTCGTTGGTTTTGTAAAACATGTGATATTGGTCTGTGTTTGTCCGATAATAAAAATTGTTTCTGAAAATTCCATACCGTTCAGATAGTTGCTTTAGTTTCCCACTGGTTTCAGGGCAAAACCATACCTTTTCTGTAATATTTGGTTATATAGAATTTATGTTTTCAGTTACAAACATTTTTTAAGAAACTTCCCAAAAAGTTCCCAAAAATCCTTTTGTTGAAAAAAAAATAATGTGGGCCGCAAAGGGTTAACACTTCAGCACATAAAGATAATCGGTGGCAATATATCAAAACTGTGTATTTTTTGGCATTTAGTATTGTAAAGATATAGGGGTGAACATAATTTTTGTCATCTTTTGTTGGATACCTGAGATCAGACACCTCGATCTAGGCGGTAGCACCTCTGCCCTATAAATTAAACGGAAATTGCCCTATAAAACGGAGCACGAAACCTGAGGATGCGCAACGTGCGGAAGCACATATGCAGTTAAAGCATCGAAGATCGCATCGTAGTTAAATTAGATCCGCCGTCTCCGGCGGCATAAGAAGCCGAATTTTCCCCAAAAAAATGAAGGTGAATTTTTGAACCTTTTCAAAAACCCACGTGGTGCAGTCAATTTTTTCGAGCAAAATCAAACTTTTCATCATCTTTTTGGAGCTAATTCAACAAACAATTCCCTTCACATCAAATCACCCAATATCACATAAATTAGCTGCCATCATTCCATGACACATCGAGCCTTTTCCATCCCTCTTACCGTGGACAAAAGAACCAAAGAATTAATCACTATCATGTTAATCGCCGCAGATAACGGTTTCCCAATTATTCTTATCCAAAATTTAATTAATAAAAAACGGAACCAAATCACAATGCCCCAAATATTCCCGAAATCGACAAATTCAGACAAAACTTTAATTTCTCTCACATATTTTTCCAAAACAAGCGATAAAATTGCAAATGTTTTGCGAAAATATAATCTACAAGTAACATTTAAACTTTCTGTAATATTATCCCAAATATTATGTAATGCAAAAGACAAAATCGAACCCCTCAAAATATCCATCGTATATGAGATTCATTGCTCGGAATGCAATAGCGTGTAAGTAGGTCAAACAGAATTAAGTATTTTAACTCGTTTTTTTAGAACATTTTCGTGGCTTTTGTCTTCATTTTCTAGCCATTGTCTAGAATGTAACTATAAATTCTAAAGATAATCTAAAAATCTTGCATAAAAGCAACAAAGGCCCGACGCCTAATCTGGAGTTATTAGAAATTTTTAAACAAAACCGTAATTCATTAGTTAATCTCCTTAACGAGCAAACCAACTTAATCTTTTCTCAATTTTTTAACCCTACGCAATCCTCTCCGGATTAGTCCGCAACTACAGATAGACACCTCCCCTCCCCACAAAAACTCTTGGTATAAATACAATCTCAATCTTAATTCAATTTGTAATCCACTTGAAAATGACCTTCAACATTCGATACTCAAGTCATGTAGAGAGTTATATCCTCCTGAAGCCCCACTGAAAATAGTTTGACAGAAATGCATGAAACTTTCCCTATAGATGAACTTTGAGTAGACAACCTAAATTATTTTTTTAGATTTTTTTTAGGTTTCTTGAAAAAAAAAATAGTCCATTTTAATGGACATCGGAGCGTAGTCAAGTCAAAATTTATCATGCAGGTAAACGAAAAAAAATGTCAGTATTAGTTAACAGTTACTAATTTTGTGTACAAAGACATGGTAATCATAAAAACCATTACGTACGGCGGTAATATATAGATAAGGTTTACATATTTCGTAAAAAATTGTTTTTTTCTGGTAATTGTTGAATTTGCACCTCATTGAATTCTCACTTTACTTTTCTGTAAATGCTTTGTTGGGGTTGATCGTTGCGATCGTTGTCATTTTCTTCGTTACGATTTCTTTCCTCAAGGAAGTAGTTTGCTACATGAATTTTAAAATCAAGGAATTTTCACCTAGTTTTTTTTATGTTCTTGCGATATAAAACCTCGGGTTAGCTATCAATCAATTTAGCAATCAATCAAATGCAAAATCGTTTTCACTGTGCATTTCTTTGTTCTAGCAGACATCCTGTAGTAACTTATCATCCAATCTATTAAATCAATTCCCCCCATAGAGTCATTGTAACTCTTTATTCTGTTAGGTACCTGCACATGCTTAGAGTCTTTTTTAGACCATCTCTTGCATTGATCCGCAAGTTGCTCCCTTAAGCCTATTGAGTCTATTAAAATGGGTTTTTGATCAAACCATTGCACGATGTTGACTTCCTCGTCGTTTCTAACAATTTGTTCTGTAATGAAACCTTTCCTTTGAAATTTTGTAATATTTTTTTCTGCAGTTAAATATATGGTGATCCTCCACAGTCTATCCTTTTTTCTATCCTCCGGAATGTCATCATCTACAACTTTCAAATGGCTTTAAAAAATATTTTACGAGCCATACTTGTGACGATACGCTCCACTCGCGTTGAGGCGGCCCAATACATTCTAATCTGAAGAAACTTGAGACACGACATCAAGATGAATCAAGAATCAAGATGAATCAGATTAAATCTGTTAGATTTTTTCCAGGATTTTCGTCCGTAACGAGCTTTCAAATTAATTAGTGGAATTTAAAATTTTGAATTGGAATCCGAACTTGTTTTTCATTATTTTCAAAATTCTCATTTTCGGAATTACTTTCATCGTCCACGTACTCCTCGATATCGGTTAGGAAAATAATGTTGGGAGAAAGATTCCGAGTCCATTTAAATGTACATGAATTCATTCCGACTGTAGCGTATATAAATTGTTGTGAAATGAATAAGAAATACACCGTAGCCGTGAGATTAAACCTTTCTACCTTTGCATCGAAAGTTTTACTTTTGTATTTTCAAAAATATGTCTAAAATTACCATCAAAGGTTGCCTTGCCGAACGCACTCATTTTTGTCGCACTTTAATAGCAACTACACGGAAAAAAGTACACTTTAAAAATTACAGTTCAAATAGAAGGAGCGGCCTTACGAATACAAATTTGTAAAGATTGCAGTCGCACACTAGTTTTTATAACTTATTTACTAATAATACCGGAAACTGTAATTTTAACAAAAGCAATTTGTAGTTTTTACAGTTTAAAATTCCTAAGGCCGCCGCTACTATTTGATACTGTAATTTTTACAGTGTACTTTTTTCCCGTGTAGTTACAAATAACCCCACTTGGTCAATACACCGATAGATCGCACCTTATGTACGTATATTTCAATGGACTGCCCGGGTTTTAGTCCGGCAGAAACGAATTTGACTCTAAAATGTTTCAAAGCGGATATGTCCATTTTAATGGACGTTGGGCCTCAGGAGGATATAACTTCACGAGTTATATAATATTTTCAAAAAATTAGTGATAAGAATATAGTTTTTATTCAAAGTATGTATTACCACGTACTAACGGTCGCAACCATCCTTTTCATGGTCGCATATAAGATTATTTTCCTCATATCCATGAATATCTGAAACTGCTTTGATATATTCTCATGGTTCTGTTCATTGGCTAGTTCGTCTTTCCGCCAGACCATTTAATTATACATACTCGTATATGTAAATGCTTACATGCAGTAAAAATGTTAAAAAACCATATACACTTTCTTAATATTTATATTATTACCGCGTCAAGTTATTCAATTAGTCTAGTGTCTAGTATAGACATCGAAGGAGATTTCACGGCGGCTGGTTTATTCATAACGAAGTTAAAATTATGCATATATAAATAATTTTTTAAATTTGTAATGCAAATGGTTCTGGCGAATCATAGTCGTTTTATATAATATATTATAATTTTTCGTTTTATTTATATCTGTTTTATTGATTTTTGCAGACAAGGATGGGCAAGTGCCATGGCAGCCATTCGTCCACCACATGTAAAGGTGATTTGTCCTACAGCACCTACGATGCCGGTTACCTTAAATGCGGGTTTTAGGATGCCAAGTTGGTTCGATTTGACGACTTTAGATGCTAATGGACCTGAAGATGTTGATGGTAGTAAACAAATCCCTACTAATAAACTCATACATATTATACATTTTACACGTTTACTATTCATAATCTGTTTTACAAAATTGCACGAAGCTAACTTTGTTTTAGTATCTTCTTCTTCTTGTTTCGAATAGTCATACATTGGACCACGCTTGTTCAACTGTTAGGCTTTGATCTTTGTCCAGTATTGTCGCATCTTCTGCCGGTGTAACTCCTTTCTCTCTTCTGTCCAGGGGGTACCTTTCCTTCGGGGGTTTTTCCTGAAACCCACAGACTTCCTTCAGAGTGCGTCTCACAGACTGTCTGTTTTGGAGATCTGTTATTCTCAGTTCATTAATATCCTTTTCGGTTTCTGTCAACCAAGTGGTACGAACCTTCTTGTTTTGCCAGTAGGTGAACAGAGGGTTGGTTAGTCGGTTTGGAGGCAATCTTGCAACGTGGCCAAAAAAAAGCTTGCCCACTGCCCAGCGTGGAAAGCTGCCCTTCTTTTCCTTGTACAGTCAGAGAGCCTCTCAATATGTTCGTAGAGCTCAGAATTATGTCGCCTTTGGAATTCCCCATCTTCCTTTGCCGGGCCTAGGGTCTTCCTGAGGATTCTCCTCTCTCTGACCAATTTCTCTACCAGCCCTCTTCGGTTCAAGGAAATACATTCCATGGCATACAGGGCTTTTGATCGTAAGACTGATGTATAGTGCTTACGTTTCAGTTACGTGACAGGCATTTCTTGTCGTAGGTGTTCGTCGATAGGTCAGTCGATAGGCTAGTTCTAACTTGTTGACTCTCTTGGATAATTATGCTCCTTCTACAAGTTGAGTTCAATCCATTCGCCGAGATACTTAAATTTTTCAGTCCTCTTGATGTTTCCCTGCTGTAGTAACATCTCTCTCTTTGCTTCTTTGATGTTGGTGAAAAATTCTGTTTTCTCCAGCGGCACTTGAAGACCCACTTTGGCAGCCTGTTGTCTGAGGTAATTTACCTGCATTGTTGCCATCTCAAGAGAATCAGCAAACAGTGCCATGTCATCTGCAAAGGCCAGGCAATCTACAACCAGTCCATCGTTCTTACGACCCAGGTAGATACCACTCTGAGCACCCAAATTGATCAGTTCCTTGCGCCATTCTCTCATAACCTTTTCGCGGACACAGTTGAAGAGAAGTGGGGAAAGTGATTTATTTATTTAATTGTTTTTTTTTAATGTAACTTAGCAATATTGAATATTTGCGTGCGTTACCCAAGTTATGTGATAATACAACGAAAAATGGCATTTGTCGTACTAAAAAACGTGCTCCAAGATAGAACTTTTAACGCATGAGTAATAAAAACAGATTTTGGAAATTGTGTGCTCAAGTTCAACAATGATGGGTTTATTTAATAGACTTCAGGCAAATATTTGACAGTTTTTTTTGTGTTTGCTGATATTTTAGAATATCGATTACAAAATGATCATGATCACGAATAATCGTAAATGATGAAATGATCATAAATGATCTAAGTATCTACTAAAACTGGAAAATAATTGTTCCTTTTGTTACATGAGTTTCACAGCCTCTTATAAATTGTTTTTAAATAAGGATGACATGATTTTCAAATTAAATAAAATTTTCATTTTGATGCAAAAACGATTACATTATCTTTAGAATAGCACATCAATTAAATGGATACCTAGGCTTCGTATACAGATTACAGTAGTGCATTTGAATTGAATGGATAAATTTGCATCTTCTGCAACAATGTTCATTCAGCAACTATTTCTTATTGGTTTTTCTGTATCGTGAACTGTATTATCCTTTTTGAATTTTGCAACGATTTAAGGCAAATACAAAAGTGGGCGTCGAATGGAAAATAGGCGACGAATAGCAACCTTAGTAAGTCCATTACGCAAGGAGTGGCCGGCCACAAGTCGATCGCCAATAACTTTTAGTCGACCTGCGTAAGTTATTAACGATCCAGTTCGTTGGCCAACGCAGTCAGTTGAGCTTTAGCCAGCTCTAGCGTTACATTTTATTACATTACTATTTTATATATCGTTCCGTTGAACGACGAACGGTGTTGCCTACTCACTATTCTCTGTTATTTATATTTTACATTTTATGAAATTATTTGTTTAGATTATTTATATTTAAAATGACCAAACAAAAGAAACCTAAAACTTACTATTTTCACGAAGACTACTTTTTATAACGGTAAAAGAAAATTGTTTGATTTGGCACTTATCAATAGTTATAACTAAGAAAGGTAATTCGAAAAGACTCTTTTTATTTTTCCATTGTAAATGTCAGTTGGATTATCCCTTAAATAACAAACTACGAATTAAAAGATTTGCTCTTCTCTAGGCTTAATTACCAGCGCAACAAAGTTTGTTTAAAAGGCTATTTCGAAATCTATTTTGTCACTACTGCGTCATTAAGAAAATGAAAATCATTTTCCGACGGTGGGTTTTTAACAGTTTTTCTAGAAATATCAGATTCATTTTTTAACAACTGTAGGAATAAAAATGAAATTCTTATAACAATTAAAAATTTACAATTGTCTCGAAATACTTTAATGCAGAGAGTTGAGAAAATGGGTAGTAATATTAAGGATCTATTATTTAGCGAAAATGTGTATTTTTCCTTGAAAATAGATAAATCAACTGATATTAGTGATACAGCTCAATCTGATAATTTTTATTCGTTTAGTTTACTAAAATTTCACTTTAACTTAATTTAACATATAACAATGCGACATAATGGCCTATTGTATTCCCCAAATTATTGCATTCATGCAAATCCCTGTATTCGGTTAGATTATGATTTATGTGACATGCTCTTCACGGGTATCTTCTCTGCTGTAATGCCAAGCTTGTGTCTTCTACATGCAATTGCTTCGTAAGGAAAGATTATGTGAAAGGCAGTTTCATCCTGCTCGTAGCATAATCGCATAATTTTATGCAGATACTGCAGATAATTTATCTCTTCGTAGAGGGCGGTTTCCTGCGAGTAGGTCTGCTACATTTGTAATCTGCTTCCTTTGTAATCTGCAGTTGCAGGTGTATTTCCATGTATAACGTCTATTCCGCTTGGAATACTGTGGCACATACCACCAGAGTTACAGATTGACTGCAGCCTAGTGATAGTCCATAAATTCCTGCGGCGCACAGTGCGCTGTCGCTCTCGTTCTTATATCTGAAAAAATAATATAGTCCTTAATATCTGAAATTCTGGTACCAGGGGTTATTTTTGTCGCTGATCACGACTATTTTATCAAAAATTTGAAAAACAAAATGGCGGATAAAATAAGGCGTATGTTTCTTCGAAATACTCATATTATAGTGTTTTTTTTTCGTCATAATGTATGAATTCAGAATTCTAACGAATTGCATGCCGTATTTGGTGCAATACAGTGCAAATAACCCTTAATGCGCAAGTTTTTAAAAAAAAAATATCTACCATATTGCACACGCCATTTTGTTTTTTGGAGTCCTGATAATTGATACTTGATCAACGATATGATAAACTTCTAAATACGCAATTTCAATCTGATAAGATTTCGCAAAAATTATCCGCCATATTTTGTCCGCCATTTTGATATATAAAATTTTGTTTACTCATTCGTAATCAGCGAGATAATGAACCCCTAAGTACGAAATTTAGTCAAAATTTAATGAGATTTTCGAAGAATTAGCCGCCATATTAAATCCGCCATTTTGTTTTTGAACATTTTTATAACAGATTCGTAATCAGCGACGTAAACAATACCTGCAACCAAAATTTCAAATATATGTGTAATTCTATTAAAATATAAAAATAAATTCTATTTTTGGAGTCGTCTGTATACCAATATGTCCAGTCTTTCTTGACATGTGTTTAGTTGTTTTCCTTCTTACCAACTTAGTTGAGTTTTGTGGGATAGATTGAATGATAGCCTTTTGAGCTTCGAGTCTCTCTTTGCATTTTGAGGGTTGGCTCTGGTATTGCATTCATTAACATGGTGCGTCCTGACCTTGCTCGAGCCTATGTACCATTACATTGTCTACCATGTACCATTGCATCTTTATCATCTCTGAGACAAGGATGGGAGCATGTAAAGGCTTCCCCTATCAATGCCTCAGAGATGATACAAAAGTCCACGGGAGAAAGGCTAGCATAACCTACCTATGATTCCTCTGAAAAAGAGAAATAGAGGTAATGAGGTTTTTAATATTTTTTAAAACTGGATCCATAATACCCAATTTATAATCTTATTTTCACGAACAACAGATGCAAAAGTGATAACAAGTCGCTTAAATGGGTTAATTGCACGTCAGTATATTATTTATAACTTACCATTGTATAATCCATCAACAAGCTTTAGCTAGTAAGAGATTAAATACAAAGGAAATAATGAAGAATTCGATGAAGAGCAAACGGAATTATTATTACATACAGATGTACGGTGAACGGAGACGAATGTAAACATTTGCATAACTACTTGTGTGCTTGCCATGCGATCCTGCTTTTTCGAAAATAATACAATAAAATATGCCTGAAATGTGTGTTTTGTTTTCTCATTTTTAAATTGGGATCAAAACGAAACTCTAAAAGTGGAAGTCAAAACAATAAGATAACAATATTGGCTTTGGAGACGTTGGTAATACAAAAGAATGTACTAAAATCATCTATTGACAAAATCCGCAATCATTTAATTGTCAGTCCAAAATTTGCGCCGAAAAAAATGAGCGACCCAAACGGTCGTGAAATAAGTAAGTTCGTGCCGCAGCTGCTCTCGTACTGACGTTTAATAACCTTGGCTTGAACGCTTTTTTAAACTAAATTATATTTGTTTGGGAAATACAATATTTCTAAACAATTCTAAACAATAGAATACAATTATTAAGAAACAATTTAATTCTTAGGGTATGTACTTAGCAAAACTCGATGTCTCAGCTGTCACGAAAAACGATAGAAAAAATCTGAAAAGAGGTTCTTAAATGGGATTGAGTAAGGACCATTTTAAGTCAAATTTACATATGCTTCCATATTTGGAAACTGGAGTAATTGACGTCATCGAATTTTATTTTCCCAGAACCATACCTATATTTTTGCATATTTGAAAGAAGCTAATTTTTCAGAACAAATTTTGTAAAGAAAAAATTCGCGGTAATATATTACAAACAAATTTGTAAAAATAAAGTATTATCAAAAATTCCCGCATTGACCCCCTATTATCCCTAATTCCATTAGAACTACATTAGATTACCTCTCAATTACCGGTATTCCCAACTAAAAAAAAAAAAAAACGCATTTAACCACAGATTATCAATATACAATATATAATCTTAAGCTTTCATTTGTAAAATTAGTTAACGAATTATTATTATTATTAAACGATTATTATTAAACGTTTCTTAGAAAAAAATATTAAATTCATGTTATTGTGAACATGTTAAGTGCACTGAAATATATACTAACTGGAACGAGTCTTGGCTTGTGCGGGCCGAGAGAGAGCATTACAAGGTGTCTCTCGTATCGCTCAGTACAGTTCAAAAGGAAAACTAAATGTGGGTCCGACGTCCATTTTTCCTTGCAAATACTACAGTATTTTACCATTGTCTTTTTGAAAACAACTTTCATTAAAATATATATCTTCGGTTTATAATATGCTCACCGATTGAACGATCTCACTCTCTTTCTTGATACAACTCAATACAACTAGATTTTCGCTCTGACTGTGACACATCCTCCCACTCTCGAATTCACTGTTGGCTAGACAAGGATGTAGGGATCCCCTTGGGAGCTCTCTCTCGGCCCGCACAAGTTTAGTGGCCAGCGCTCGTTCTAGTTAGTATATATTTCAGTGCACTTGTGCACAGTGCACATTTAGTATTTACTCACGTACCTATGTATTATACACGGCTCGAAAATTGATACATTAAAAAAGCAAGGAGTAGGAACAACGTAGCTGGTTATTTTATATTTATTTCATATAAATATATAATGGCCAAATATTGAACGGACGCAATATACATTTTTTATGAATTGAAATATACATTATTCTGCCTATCTCTATAATCTAATGTAGAAAATTCAAAATACACGGATCGTAGCTCTTTATAATTGCATGCCAACTATTAGGATTTGTATTTGTTTTGAAAGTAAAAAAATAGACCAATCACGGCTATAAATAAAGACTGACATTAAATGATTACATTTTTATTCGTAGCTGCAACAAAATTAAAACAAATCTTCCACACAAATATAAAATCTGTTAAATTTTGAATAATTTAAATATTATTTCTTGGTAGACATACTAAAGAGATATTTATAGACCTACAAAACTTCAACTACTAGTTTAAACTCAAATTTCATTTGGCATCAGAACATTATCGAACTCATGAGGATGTTTTATCATTATAAAGTTTGAGAATACTTCCGCTAGGATTTTCTGTCATCCTCTCCTTTTTTTGTTCATCAAAGCGTTTGTCATACGACTATATTGTCCCTCGGTTGTTTCAAACGTCGTGCAATCACCCTTATTGCTTTTAATCTGATACTTTGCTAAAATTATACCGTTGACTGTGGACGTAACCAGTTTGTTTCTTAATTTAGTTTATATCAAATTAATCTGGCTGTCTGCTCGCTGTCTGCATTAGAATGAGGAAGAGAAGTAACGTCGAGAACGAACTTTGAGAGATTTTTAAGTCCCTTGTGTCTTTCATCGCAGTTCATTAATTTTGACCAAAAATCATCGACATCATCTTTAAAATCAATTTAACCAGGAAGCTGGAAGAAAGTCAAGACGAATGGCGCAATTCGTCATCGATTATTATATTCGTCAGTAGATACAATACGAGGAACTGCCTCCATCAATGGAAGAAAGCTAGGCGGCATCTCTTCTTTTCCTGAGCATTGCGTTAGCAGGATGAAGGTTTGAAAAGAGCTTCAATACAGGATCTTCAAACTTGAATCGCATTTTAATTTCTTCGAAGCCTGTTATTAAAAATATCTACTGCAGTTGTGAAATTGGATTTTATTCATTGAATATGACGAGCACCTGGAGAGTTTAATTTAGTCATAACTTTAACACCAAAATACATCTGTTCTGGACGTAAACGATGTTCTTCATTTGCTGGATCAATTTTCTTCAAATCTGTTTGATAAATTTAATTCTTGCATTAGGTATGACTCTAAAATTTCTTGATAATTTCGACACATTTTTTCATGAAGACTTATTAGAAAAAAAGATTCAGACTGAAATAATTCGTTTAGTTTTGTGAATTTCGGTAGGACCCAATCTAAAAACAAATAATACAGTTTGATAATTGGATTATCAAGAGATTGATGAATCTGCGCAAGAAACAGCGCCTCTAGTAATTGTCCAGTGAAATATAATTGTAAAGCATCCCACTGCTCCATTATTCTGAAAGCAATAGTTCCCAAAGATATCCAACTGGTTTGCGAAGGGCGGAGAATTTTATGTGTTTGGATGTCCAAGAAGCTTTGATATTGAAAATTGTTTTGCTTTTTAGCACTGTTCTTGAACTCGTTATAATTATTTCGAACTAAATTTCGCAATTTTTTACAGATTTTTGAAAATCTTATTTGTAAATATTCATTTTGTTTAATGAAAAAGACATTTTTTTTAGATATAGGTTTTTAACTTCAAATTAATCCTTTTTAAATTCAAATTAAACTTTTTTAAATTCAAATTAAACGTTTATTAAATATAGTTAAATATTAATTAATTTAGAAAAAACAAATTAATTATAAAAAATTATAATGAAAACAATTATGAAAAATTATAAAAATAATGTTAATGTAACGGTTGTCCTGCCTCAGCCAATGGTAATTTCATCGACATATCTACATAATATTCATTACAATCAGCAGAAGTAACAGTGGCCACGGATTCCTCAATAATATTAACCAAATTTAGATTATTTTCTGGTTCTGCCAGCAAATTTCTTGCAGCTAATTTAACCTGCGAAAAAACTTTTTCTGTAGGATTTAACATGGGTGAATATGCTGGAAGAAAAAATAGTCTATGGCTTGTTGCATTTATTTTATCACGAACTTCCTGAGTTTTATGGATTTTGGCGTTGTCCAAAACCAGCCAAGCTTCTACGATGTAAACTTTCAGCCATATTATTAAATAAAACATCAAGAAATGTAATAAAAATGTTTGAATTTACTGATGAATTAGAAATTATTTCAAAATAAATAATACCATGTAAATTCATTGCTGCAATGAGTAAAACATTTCTGCCTCTTACTGTTGGAACTATTACATGGGCTGGAGTATTTATCTTTGATCGAGCTTTCTTTTGCCGGAGATAGTAATTGAAACCGTATTCATCAATGAAAATCATATTCTCCCGTGTTTGTGTTTGCATAATTTTTGCGTTGTTCAATTGTTGACGTAGAGTTTAAACGGTCCAGACTAATTGCAAAAGTTTTCAATGTTATTTTTAAAGCTATTAATGCATTAAATACAGATGTTGTGGCCAAGTTGACGTTTTTATTTTCAAATATCTTCAATTTTATATTTTTGTATTTTCGTGTTTCAAGTAATCGATGGATTTTCTTCAATAATTTGCTCTACATAATTTAAAATCTCATCAGATAATTTACTATTCCTTTTCCACCACAATTTCGTCTAAGCGTCTCATATCCATCCTTCTTATAACGTCAAATTATAGATTTAGCCATGTTTTTATTAATACCTGCTGTTTCTGCTGATTCTGCAATTGTTTTACCTTCATAACATTTTATAAAAATATCCTTTTTGTCTAAACTTGTTTAAAAATAATTTCCTCTACGTTTTCTTTCACGACTAACAGGTAATTCATCTACAAAAATCTGCAAAATGTTTTTTCAAAAGTTTAATTAGCTGCAATAATCTAAATTTGTTTAATATTATTGAGGAATCCGTGGCTACTGTTACTTCTGCTGATTGTAATAAATATTATGTCGATGAAATTACCATTGGCCGTAGCAAGACAACCGATACATTAACATTATTTTTATAATTGTTTTCTTTATAATTTTTAATAATTAATTTGTTGTTTCTATATGAATTAATATTTAACTAAATTTAATAAAGAATAATGAAAGATAAAGTTTAGAAAATAAAAAATAAAGTTTAATTTGAATTTAAAAAAGTTTAATTCGAATTTAAAAAAGCTTAATTTGAATTTAAAAAGGTTTAATTTGAATTTAAAAAGGTTTAATTTGAATTTAAAAAGGTTTCATTTGAAATTGAAAAGGTTTAATTTGAAGTTAAAAACCTATATTTAAATATTATCGAATATTTACATACGATAGTCTCTATCGTACATCGTACGGTAGCACGAAATTATCGTACAAGTACGACAATTATCGTACGGACGTCAACGCAGTGCAGTCTTGTCTCTCCGAGAGCTTAGGCAACCTCTTGCGCATACTTACTAATATACTATACTAATATACGGGACCAAACAGTTTATCGCTTACAAATTTGCTTATATTTTTTTAACGGAAAAAGATAAAAAAAATTTCTTTATAAAATTTGTTCAGAAAAATTAGCTTTTTTTAAATATGCAAAAATATAGGTATTGTTCTGGGAAAACAAAATTCGATGACGTCATAACTCCAGTTTCCAAATATGGAAAAATATGTAAATTTGGCTTAAAATGGTCCTTACTCAATCCCATTTAAGACCCCTTTTTAGATTTTTTAAGGCTGATCTGGCGTCTCCACGACAAGGTGCAACAGACTCAGATCCAGCAGCAGTTCCATTATTGCTGTCGGGCACGACCCCATCGCCCCCATGATGTAGACACACGCCAGTCTTTGAATCTTCTCAAGCTGCTTCCTCATAGAGGCCAGCTTGGTTCTAGTTCCCCACGCAACTGCCTCCAAGTGATCTCACTATCATGGTGTACATCCATCGCAGGATTATGGGGTTATAACCCTACGTTTTCCCTGCCAGATTTCTGCATACCATTAGAGGGCGATTGGCTTTTCCCACCGCTGCTTCAGCGTGTCTATTCAATAGGAGTTTGCTATCTAGTATTATACCCAGATAACTTATCTCCTCTTTGTATTCTACTGCCCTCCCATCTAACAGTATGGGTTGTAGGCAGATTAGTTTAGAAAGTGCCGATAGCCCATTTGATTCGGTTTTCCATACAGACGAGGACGTGGCCCTCCTCCTGTCAGCCCGACTTGGTCTCCGTGGTTGCATCAAGCCCTCGGTCTCTGTATTTTCTGCATCCCGGAAAATGGGTTTCTAGTAGGAGGAGAGCTCACTGCTCTTCGTCCTCCGTGTAGCTCCCATCCGGTCTTTTGAGAGTGGCTTTCATTTCCACTCTATCCTTCGCTAGTGCATTGTGCACTCTAGCTGCCACCGGGGTGGATTCTATGTTCTCACAGAAGCTCCAAAAGTTTTTTCTTTTTGCCCTTCTGATCTCTTTGTTGGTGGTGAGCACCTCAGAGTATTCTAGCCAATTTCCGTATTGCTTCGCTTTGTTGAAATGCCTACATACTTTTGCTCTTAATGTAGACAAGTTTTTGTTCCACCATTTTTCATCCTTGTGCTCCTTCAAGGTTTTTACCAGGCAGCTGGATTCAAATGCCGTGGTGATTGCTACATTTATTTCTCCTACAGCTTGCTCTAGTATGGTGTAGTGTTTGATACTACCCCGCACTGTCTCTTGCTCTAGGTTCTTTTTTAGTTGGGAACTAAACATAAGCCACATAGTTTCTCTGGGGTTTCGAATGGGGGTGTTTTTCTCACTCACTCCTTCCAGTTCAAACTCTATGAACCTATGGTCTGACAATGAGGGTTCACTTGAAACTCTCCACATTTTAACCAGTTTACTTACGTTAGTGCTACCTAGCGCTATATCTAGTACCTCACTCCTGACCTTAGTGACAAATGTTGGTGTATTGCCAACGTTATACACATTTAGGTTTTTCTTAATAAGGTATTCTAAAAGGTACTCACTTCTCTTATTAGTGTCCGTGCTGCCCCACATCTCGTTGGGGCGTTTGCGTCACATCTTAAGATGAGTGGTAGTCTTCTCCTAATACAGTGTTCTACCAGCCTTTGTACTTCTATGGGTGGTATGTAGTTACCGTCTCCAGGGAAGTATGCTGATGCGATCACTACCTCGCGTTGGACGCTCTCGGTCTTGATGAGGACCTGGATTGGAACTAGGATCCCGCGTTGGGAACTCTGAATGACATAAATAATTTAAGCCCTTCCTTGCCATAATGCAAGTTCTCTGGGAGACCTCTCGGTTATCCCACACCAACTTACATTCTCTGTTTCTGAAGCCTCCAATCTTACCTCCATAAGCCCAGGGTTCTAGCAGCAGTGCTAGCCCCAAGTTTTGTTTAGTGAACATCCTAGCCATCACAGCCGAAGCTGCTTTGGCATGGGGATGTTCACTAGAGCTAGTTTTGTGCGAGGCAACAAAAGTTGCTAGTTTTGTGATAGGAGGCAACGAGTCCTTTTCTGTCTCGATAAGGATGACGACTTCCTCTACCTTAGTAAACATAGCAGGACTGCCCATGTCTACGAGTGTGAGGTCTAGGTCGTCTTCTCGGTAATCCGAGCTGACTTCCTCGTTCCCGGTCATTGCGGCTTCAACACAGGGAGTGGCCGCTGTTGCTGTCTCCTCAACCAAGAAAGTAACCGCTATTGCGGGCGTAATGTCCGAAGGAAGAGACCGCTGTAGCTTCCGCTACTACCTCTGCAACTTCTTTGGAATCGTGGAGCTCATGCTCCATCTCCTACACTAGTTCTGTGGCGGTGAGATCCCGCACACTAGGTTGTTTCTTCGCATGAGAATCCCACGAATGGGTAGGGAATTGACGCTCCGCCATGTCAGAGCCCCACCTGAGGTCTCCAGGTATCATGGAGACTCCGTTTGAGGTGGCCAATTACCCTTGACCACCTACCGGTCCCTTCGGCACGGGTCGCATGGCACCTTTGGATTAAGGGTTTGGAAGTTCTTAGTTGTTCGCTCCCCATTAACGGCTCTGTCCGGAGTTGGACTCCAGTCGGTATCGTCCAATAGTTCATTGCGAAATTGCATTGTTCATTGCGAAACTAAGTCCTCACACCACGATAAGGTGACTTCCACGTGAGGGGTTCGGTTTGGTTATAGTGTGTACGTCAGAAACACGTTTTTTTTAGTTTGTAATCAAGATGGGGTGGTATAGAACTAAAGTGCTTAATTGCTTATCTGTAGTCACTACCGCCAAACGCTTAGAAATTTGTCACAAGAAGCTAACTTTAGGTCTCTATTAAACTATATACTATTTTTGCTAAAACCTAACATGAAAAGTACACATGTTATGCCCCCATTTGCAATTTGAATTAAATAGTTCTAGGAAAGAAGTAAATGCAAATAATATTTGGTTTCAATAGATAATTCTATAATTTGCATAATGGATGAATTACTAAATATACTTAATTGTTTGTGTCTGTACTATATTGCACTATATATGTTGTAGGTATCAAATCAGCTGCAAAACAGGTCCATGCCATGATCGACACTGAGGTTCAAGCTGGAATTCCCCCAGCTAATATTTTACTTGGAGGATTCTCCCAAGGTGGTGCACTGGCATTATACTCGGCATTCATATATCCAAAAAAATTAGCTGGAGTCGTTTCCTTGTCCAGCTGGCTACCTCTTCATAAGAGTTTTCCAAAAGACTTAAAGTGTCCAGATGATATTCAGGTAAATCCAAAAATATTATTTCTGGTAATGACTTACTAACAGTAGAATCGTTTTATTTAAAATGCAATACTTTATTATATAATACTCCCTCCGGATATATGGTATACATTTCGCGATTTTTGTTGTCCGGAAATATAGTATACATTTGCGAAAAAAATGCAATAAAACTAAAAATTAACATGAAAAGTGTGTTATATTAACTTTTTTAGAAAAACTATAATTACATAAGAATAATTTTAATTAAAATATGATTTGGCCTTATTGTACGCTTGTACGAATATAAAAGTATATTCCTGAATAGGAGGTTCCTCCACCTGTATAAACTAAGTTGAAACAAAAATATGTTAATATATGTAGACTAATATAACAATAAGGAACCCTAAGTTTGAGATAGTTTGTATTTAGAATGTATTGCATAATAATATTGCTCTAAAGCTTATGGTTGTTCTAGTTAAATTAAGTTAAATGCTAAATACGTTATATATTAAAGTGGATGTAATAAGCTAAGTAACCAAAGAGAACAAGGACTAACATGAATTTATGTTTCCATGAATTTCAATTCGTCGGCTTACAATTAGAGCAGGCATGTCGAACACATATGATATTGCTGGCCACATGATCCCTTTTGTACTAAGTAGTACTTTAAATGTTCAAAAAATTTATAAAATACAGTTAGATGAATGATTATATTATGCATTTATTAGATTGTTTTTTTTTAATAAAAAAAAATATTTTAAATTTTATTGCATATTATTATATATATACATCTACATTTAACATTTCATGTTATTTTTTACACTGAAATTATAAATATCCTATATTAAAAAAAAAACTAAAATAAAAGTTATTATAAAAAAATCACAGTTTAATACTACTTTTTAGAAGATATTTGACATCATTTGTTGCAAAGCAAATCATCAATATTTGATATTAATATTTTAATAAATTTTAAAATTGATGATATGTGTCAGGGGTCGGCAAGCTTTCGAGATGGAAGAGCCAAAGTTACAATTTACAAAATTTCCCAATTTTTAAAGAGCCACTAAGTTTTATTTTAAATATTATAGTATTTGCTTACTTATTGAATAGAATATCAACTTTGAATGGAATATTGAATAGAATATCAAGCAGATGCTCCTGGATTTGCACACAATTTTGAAAGTTTGGTTAAATCTGGCTCATAATAACTTGTTGTTTTAAGTTTCAAGTACTTCTCTAGATTTTTTTTACTTGGCTTCTTACTTTACTTTTTAGTATTTTAGACCTGCCCAATAGTGTTGAGCGACGTGCATGCATTTCTGAACCTCCAACTCCTCGAACTTGCTCTTGAGTTCTGTGATATTGACACTCCACAAGCCTTTGCTTTTCAGATCCAGAAATTGCTTTTGAAGAGCATATGACTGATATCACTGATATGCAGTGAAACGTTAGAATTTCGTGGTTTATATATATATATATATATATACACATATATATATATATATATATATATATATACATATATATATATATATATATATATATATATATATATATATATATATATATATATATCCGACCTCCCGGATACAATATCTAAAAAATTCTGCTACACTGACGACATAGCTTTAGCTACCCAGCACAAGCCTTAATGGTACAGAAGCAGTCCTTAATATGGATTAATTATGAGCTGAAGATCTTTGTCGTTTATCCCGCTGTTTTTAAGAACCTCAGCCATCTTGTCATTTTGCACTCTATCAAAAGCCTTTTGTTAGTCAATAAAACAGGCATAAACATCACAGGTTTATGTCTCTACACCTCTGGAATAAGATTTGGATGCAGAACAATGTTTCTCGAGTACTAGCAGCATTTCTGAAGCCAAATTGTGTAGGTGACATTTGTTCTTCACAAACTTTGTAGATTCTTTTGTGAATCATTTTCAAAAATGTTTCAGTAGATGGCTCATCAAACTTATGGTTCTGAAATCACTGCATTTTTTAATTCCTCGTTTCTTTGGCAACTTTTTTCTTCAGCAAAGAATAATCACATTGGATATCAATTAATCCAATTTGTTTTCATCAACAATTTCAATATCGATAGATAGAGGTGAAGTAAAAAGATTAAATTGTACACACAGCTTTTGAAATCAGATAATCTTTGATCGAATATCGTTTGTAATGATTTTTAACTTAAAGGTAATTATGTAATAGTATCTAAAGAACGAGTTCAGTAAGCGCGATTTTACAGCACGCGTCCAAGTTTGGTCGTGCTGAACCAAAGTTCGCTACGACTGTGACTGAAAGTGCTGTGATCAGTTTCAGTCAAGATCAGTTCACTGATCAGTTTATAGATGTTTATCGTTTTGTTGTGTAAATTATAATTAATAATCTTTAGTGTATTTGATGAACGAATTCTCATGAAATGAAATCTCTCTTGTGCTTATTAATTTATTAATCTATCCAGCGTATTTTTCCTACAAGTTAATCAACTTAATATTTTTTTATTTTAAGATTCTCCAATGCCACGGAGATTGCGATCCAGTGGTACCATACAAATGGGGGCAAATGACAGCATCTCTATTAAAGTCGATGGTAAAGAATTCTGAATTTAAAACCTACAGTGGATTGATGCATAGTTCGTCCGATGAAGAATTAGCTGATGTGAAAAAATTTATTGCTGCCCATCTACCACAATAAGTTCTTTTCTTTGAAAACATTAGTTCAGAATGCATAATTTTAAATAATTGCAGAAAATAGTTTTCAATTTACGTATCCCATAAAATCAAAAAGCTATAATTAAACATAACTGCCTGTAACGATCAAATTTTTTGCCCGAAATAAACGCTACGTTTAAAACGTTCTCATGACGGATTTTATATTTGTCAGTTTATTTAGTTCAGAATTTTTTATTAAAGTTAATTATAATATATTAGAACATTTTCTATTGTACTTCTCTTTGTTTTTACAAAAAAAAAACAGTAACCTTTTATCCCTATTTTATTTAATTAGAGTATTTAACTCTTTAAATTATGTAACATTCCATCCTTCTATGTTAAATGTAGCATGAAAGAGTTAGGAAGAAAAGGAAACAAAACATTGTTTGACAAAAAATCTTATTAGCAATATTTTCTATATATTCTGTCTTGCAAACTATAGTATACTCTTGCACTAAACAGGTAGAAGAAAACATGAATATACAATATTGATTCATCTTAGAATATTGATTGATTTTTGTTTTGTAATTTGAATATATGTTCATGAATAATTTATGCTAATATTTGTTTCAAAAGTAGATAAGAAATAATTTATGAATACTTTAGATATTTTAGTTTTCGATATTTTACCCTATTTGTGGTGTAATATAAATTTATTATTGTGTATAAGAATAAAGGAGTGATTAAGATATTAATTGATTTATATTTGTAATGATGATTTCCTAGCCCACGCGGCTACAGCTATTTGTGTCTAATGGTTTGCGTTTTTCTCATGTGCATTCGGGTGACTTGCGTATCCCTGTTTGCTGATGAAGATCATATCGCATTGCGAGCAGACGAATTCATCGTTTTCATTAAATACGTACATCTGGATTCGTTTCTGCTTTTGTTTTAATAGATCACGTTTAATATCTCGGTTTTCTAGTCGCGTTTCTTCAAAGTCCTTTATTTTTGTATTTATTTGATGTCTCCAATAAGTGCGGTTTTCTGCATTTCTTTCCCATGTGTTGTGCAGTATATTGCATTTCCGTACGTTTGCTTTCGTCCTGTCCTTGTATCTTGCCATTTGACCACTTACTTTTCTTTCACCATGAAACAGCTCTGAGAACATTGCCTTTTTAGGTAGGCGTTGATTTCCCATTCTTTGGACATCTGTCTACACCATCGCATCTGCGTTTTAATTAATTTGGCTTCTATACCAAGAATTCTGGCTCTGCGGAATATATCGGAGTTTTTAATGTATTCATACCATTTTATGTTCATAATAGATCTTAGACAGCGAAGGTGGAATTTGTCTATTTTAGCAATGGGCCGTCTATAAACGCACCATTTTCTGCATCGTATAATAGGGTCGGCATTATGGTAGCCTGAGTGACTTTAATTTTTGTTCTGGTGGCTACATCATGTATCTTAAATATTTTTTGCCATAGTCTTCCATAGGATATTGATGCTTGCGCTATATGCCTATCTGTTTCTTGATCAATTTTGTTATCAGTGGTTAAAGTGCTCCTGGGGTATTTGAAGCTGTTGACTTCCTGACTTGAGCTGTTGACGTTCACATGAGTTATTAAGCCTTGTGATCAGTGTTACCTCTAAATTTTATTAGTGCTGGGCGGTCTAGCTAGGGTGTGCAAAAAATTTAAATGAAACAAATTTAGCAATTTTTTTAAACTTATTTATTCAAACCATAATATCAAAGTAGCACGAAAAGCCCGCGCTCCGATTCTATAGTCCATTTTTTTTAAGAATGCAGTAACTAGATACCTGATTTACACTATGACAAATGTTCAATCTAGTTACAAAATTTGGCGTTAAATTCAAATATAGTTACTTGAATATAAAATTGGTAATTTATTAATGATTTCATTGAATATCTATTAAATACACCAAATGGGAACAATAGTAATAAAATACAAACAAATAAATGTAGAAAAACGCACGAAATCTAAATGATACAAAGAGATCAGATGACAATTGTGAATTGACAGGGCGAATTGGCGTACGAAAAAAATATACTTTATATTAATATTTGATTAATTTTTTTATCTAAATTTAAAATTGAATATTAAATTATATATAAAACATTATTCTATAATATAGTACTTATTATAGATTATAAGATATACTATATATAGACATTATCCGTAGTATAATTTAACGTTCTATTGTATTTAGAAATAATTTGTAGTATTGTATTCATTTAATTACATATCACTAAATTCTACGTAAGTGACTGCAAATGTATGTCAAAAGAGAGAGATGGAGAAGTAAATATCGTCCATGTGAAGTTCTCCTCGATTTAAGCCAATCAGAGAACAAGGTCAAATAAGCCCTATATTGCCTGTACTGCATTCTTAAAAAAATGAACTATAGACATGATAAGGTTAAAGGACACAAAGATCAATAAACAGGTGTGCCAATCTTTAAGCGATGGTATAAATATCACCACATCAGTAACATAAACGGAAGAAAAGTGGAACGTCTTAAAACGCCTTATCCGAAATACGAACCAAAAGTACTTGAAGCACCAAAGGACAACAAAGAAAAAATGGATGATGAAAGAAATTCTTCAGCTAATGGAACTCAAAAGACACGCTAAGCAGCTAAATATCACCAGATATAAAGAGATCCATAAAAAGATAAGACTGCAAATAAGACTGGCTAAGGAAACATGCCTAACAGTTAAATGTGATGAAATTGAACAACTCTATTCCATGAATGATAACTTCAATATGCAAAGTAAAGGAATTGATGAGAACCAACAGGAAAAAAAGGCCATCAAGTTTGACTGATGCTAATGGCAGACTTGTAATGGAAGTTAAAAACAAAGGCATGGGCATGGGAAAAAGTATGTGCAAGAGCTTTTCAATGACACAAGATCAGACCACCATAATGTTACCGCTGCTAATAACGAGGGACCGACCATAACAAAAGACGAAGTTCAAAAAGCCATAAAATCAATGAAGAATGCGAAAGTAGCCGGCCCATTTCAGAGTGGATGTTATCCATTATGCCAAAGCGTTTGACACTGTACGACATGATACATTGATCCAGGTATCCAGACAGCTGCCATAAAACTGTATGATCCAGACAGCTGCCATAAAACTGGACAATAATGCGAAATTTCTATAATTCGAATTTTCTATAATTCAAATTTTCTATAATTCGAATTTTCTATAATTCGAATTATCTATAATTCAAATTATCTATAATGCAAATTTTCTATAATTCGAATTTTCTATAATTCAAATTTTCTATAATTCGAATTTTCTATTATTCGAATTTTCTATAATTCGAATTTTCTATAATGCGAATTTACTATAATGCGCATTTTCTATATTCGAATTTTCTATAATTCGAATTTTCTATAAATCAAATTTTTTATTATTGAAATTTTCTATAATTCGAATTTTCTATAATGCGAATTTTCTATAATTCGAATTTTCTATAATTCGAATTTCTATAATTCGAATTTTCAATTATTCGAATTTTCTATAATTCGAATTTTCTATTCGAATATTCTATAATTCAAATTTTCAATAAAGCGAATTTTCGTTAATTCAAATTTTCTATAATTTGAATTTTCTATAACTCGAATTTTCTATAATTCGAATTTTCTATAATGCAAATTTTCTATAATTCGAATTTTCAATAATTCTAATTTTCTATTATTCCAATTTTCTATAATGCGAATTTTCTAATTTAAATTTTCTATAATTCGAATTTTCTATAATTCGAAATTTTCTATAATTTGAATTTTCTATCATTCGAATTTTCTATAAATCAAATTTTCTATAATTCGAATTTTTTATAAAGCGAATTTTCTATAATTCGAATTTTCTATAATTCGAATTTTCTATAATGCAAATTTTCTATAATTCGAATTTTCAATAATTCTAATTTTCTATTATTCGAATTTTCTATAATGCGAATTTTCTAATTCGAATTTTCTATAATTCGATTTTTCCATAAATCGAAATTTCTATAATTCGAATTTTCTTTAATTCGAATTTTCTATTATTCGAATTTTGTATAATGCGAAATTTCCATAATTCTAATTTTCTATAATGCGAATTTTCTATAATTCGAATTATCTATAATTCAAATTATCTATAATGCGAATTTTCTAGAATTCGAATTTTCTATAATTCGAGTTTTCTATAATTCGAATTTTCTATAATTTGAATTTCTATAATTCGAATTTTCTATAATTCGAATTTTCTATTATTAAAATTTTATATTATTCGAATTTTCTATAATTCGAACTTTCCATAATTCGAATTTTCTATAATTCGAATTTTCCATAATTCGAATTTTTTATTATTCGAATTTTCTATAATTCGAATTTTCTATTCAAATTTTCTATAATTCGAATTTTCTATAATTCGAATTTCTATAATTCGAATTTTCTATTATTCGAATTTTCTATAATTCGAATTTTCTATTATTCGAATATTCTATAATTCAAATTTTCAATAAAACGAATTTTCTTTAATTCAAATTTTCTATAATTCAAATTTTCTATAACTCGAATTTTCTATATAGCGAATTTTCTATAATTCGAATTTTCTATAATGCGAATTTTCTATAATTCGAATTTTCAATAATTTTAATTTTCTATTATTCGAATTTTATGTAATTCGAATTTTCTATAAATCGAAATTTTTATTATTGGAATTTTCTATAATGCGAATTTTCTATAATTAAAATTTTCTATAATTCAAATTTGTTATAATGCGAATTTTCTATAATGCGAATTTTCTATAATTCGAATTTTCAATAATTCCAATTTTCTATTATTCGAATTTTCTATAATTCGAATTTTCTATAATTCGAATTATCTATATTTCGAATTTTCTATAATTCGAATTTTCTATTATTTGAATTTTCTATAATTCGAATTTTCTATAATGCGATTTTCTATAATTCAAATTTTCTATAATTCGAATTTTCTATTATTTAAATTTTATATAATTCGAATTTTTTATAATGCATATTTTCTTAAATTCAAATTTTCTATATTTTGAATTTACTATAATTCGAATTTTCTATAATTCTAATTTCTTATAATGCGAATTTTCTATATTTCGAATTTTCTATAATTCGAATTTTCTCTAATTTGAATTTTCTATAATTCGAAATTTCTATAAATCGAATTTTCTATTATTCGAATTTTCTATAATTCGAATTTTCTATAATACGATTTTCTATAATTCGAATTTATTTATTATTCGAATATTCTATAATTTAAATTTTCTATAATTCGAATTTTCTATAATTCGAATTTTTTATAATGCGAATTTTCTATAATTCTAATTTTCTATAATGCGAATTTTCTATAATTCGAATTTTCAATAATTCTAATTTTCTATTCGAATTTTCTATAATGCGAATTTTCTAATTTAAATTTTCTATAATTCAAATTTTCTATAATTCGAAATTTTCTATAATTCGAATTTTCAATTATTCGAATTTTCTATAAATCAAATTTTCTATAATTCGAATTTTCTATAATTCGAATTTTTTATAATGCAAATTTTCTATAATTCGAATTTTCTATAATGCAAATTTTCTATAATTCGAATTTTCAATAATTCTAATTTTCTATTATTCGAATTTTCTATAATGCGAATTTTCTGATTCGAATTTTCTATAATTCGAATTTTCCATAAATCGAAATTTCTATAATTCGAATTTTCTTTAATTCGAATTTTCATTTATTCGAATTTTATATAATGCGAAATTTCTATATTTCGAATTTTCTATAATGCGAATTATCTATAATTCGAGTTTTCTAAAATTTGAATTTTCTATAATTCGAATTTTCTATAATTCGAATTTTCCATAATTCGAATTTTCTATTCGAATTTTCTATAATTCGAATTTTCTATAATTCAAATTTTCTATAATTCGAATTTTCTATAATTCGAATTTCTATAATTCGAATTTTCTATTATTCGAATTTTCTATAATTCGAATTTTCTATTCGAATATTCTATAATTCAAATTTTCAATAAAGCGAATTTTCTTTAATTCAAATTTTCTATAATTTGAATTTTCCATAACTCGAATTTTCTATAATTCGAATTTTCTATAATGCAAATTTTCTATAATTCGAATTTTCAATAATTCTAATTTTCTATTATTCCAATTTTCTATAATGCGAATTTTCTAATTTAAATTTTCTATAATTCGAATTTTCTATAATTCGAAATTTTCTATAATTTGAATTTTGTATCATTCGAATTTTCTATAAATCAAATTTTCTATAATTCGAATTTTTTATAAAGCGAATTTTCTATAATTCGAATTTTCTATAATTCGAATTTTCTATAATGCAAATTTTCTATAATTCGAATTTTCAATAATTCTAATTTTCTATTATTCGAATTTTCTATAATGCGAATTTTCTAATTCGAATTTTCTGTAATTCGATTTTTCCATAAATCGAAATTTCTATAATTCGAATTTTCTTTAATTCGAATTTTCTATTATTCGAATTTTCTATAATTCGAATTTTATATAATGCGAAATTTCTATATTTCGAATTTTCTATAATGCGAATTATCTATAATTCAAATTATCTATAATGCGAATTTTCTAGAATTCGAGTTTTCTAAAATTTGAATTTTCTATAATTCGAATTTTCTATAATTTGAATTTTCTATAATTCGAATTTTCTATTCGAATTTTCTATAATTCGAATTTTCTATTGTTCGAATATTCTATAATTCAAATTTTCAATAAAGCGAATTTTCTTTAATTCAAATTTTCTATAACTCGAATTTTCTATAATTCGAATTCTCTATAATGCGAATTTTCTAAAATTCGAATTTTCAATAATTCTAATTTCCTATTATTCGAATTTTCTGTAATTCGAATTTTCTATAAATCGAATTTTTTATTATTGGAATTTTCTATAATGCAAATTTTCTATAATTCGAATTTTCTATAATTAGAATTTTCAATAATGCAAATTTTCTATAATTCGAATTTTCTATAATGCGAATTTTCTATAATTCAAATTTTTCATTAATTCGAATTTTCTATTATTCGAATTTTCTATTTTTCGAATTTTCTATAATGCGATTTTCTATAATTCGAATTTTCTATAATTCAAATTTTCTATTATTTGAATTATCTATAATTCGAATTTTTTATAATGCGTTTTTTCTTAAAATCAAATTTTCTATATTTTGAAGTTATATATAAGTATTATAATTCGAATTTTCTATAATTCGAATTTTTTATAATGCGAATTTTCTATAATTCGAATTTTCTATAATGCAAATTGTCTATAATTCGAATTTTCAATAATTCTTATTTTCTATTCGAATTTTCTATAATGCGAATTTTCTTTAATTTAAATATTCTATAATTCGAATTTTCTATAATTCGAATTTTCTATAATGCGAATTTTCTATAATTCGAATTTTCAATAATTCTTATTTTCTATTATTCGAATTTTCTATAATGCGAATTTTCTTTAATTTAAATTTTCTATAATTCGAATTTTCTATAATTCGAATTATCTATATTTCGAATTTTCTATAATTCGAATTTTCTATTATTCGAATTTTCTATAATTCGAATTTTCTATAATGCGATTTTCTATGATTCGAATTTTCCATAATTCGAATTTTCTATTATTTGAATTTTCTATAATTTGAATTTTTTATAATGCGTATTTTCTTAAATGCAAATTTTCTATATTTTTAATTTACTATAATTCGAATTTTCTATAATTCCAATTTTTTATAATGCGAATTTTCTCTAATTTGAATTTTCTATAATTCGAAATTTCTATAAATTGAATTTTCTATTATTCGAATTTTCTATAAATCGAATTTTCTATAATGCGATTTTCTATAATTCGAATTTTCGAATATTCTATAATTCAAATTTTCAATAAAGCGAATTTTCTATAATTCGAATTTTCAATAATTCTAATTTTCTATTATTCGAATTTCCTATTATTCGAATTTTCTGTAATTCGAATTTTCTATAAATCGAATTTTTTATTATTGGAATTTTCTTAAATGCAAATTTTCTATAATTGGAATTTTCAATAATGCGAATTTTCTTTAATTTAAATTTTCTATAATTCGAATTTTCTATAATTCGAATTTTCTATAATTCGAATTTTCTATTATTCGAATTTTCTATAATTCGAATTTTCTGTAATTCGAATTTTTTATAATGCAAATTTTCTATAATTCGAATTTTCTATAATGCGAATTTTCTATAATTCGAATTTTCAATAATTCTTATTTTCTATTATTCGAATTTTCTGTAATTCGAATTTTCTATAATTTGAATTGTCTATAATTCGAATTTTCTATAATTCGAATTTTCTATAATTCGAATTTTCTATAATGCGAATTATCTATAATTCGAATTTTCTATTATTCGAATTTTCTATAATTAGAATGTTCTATAATTCGAATTTTCTATAATGCGAAAAAAAAATTGTTTTCCTGTACTTTACACATTTCATTTGTTCAAGAAAAATCTTATTTCGACGACTAGTTTACTAAGGGCCGATTTTTCAATCCTCAGATAAATCGTTGAATAACTGTCTGGAGTATAATATTATCTGTCTGTTTATCCGACGAATAAATATTTGCAATTTTTGAAACGTATAATATCTAGCTAATCAGTGGTGTATACTAGCGAACTTCATACTTATCATGTGTAAGCGAGATGCTCCGATACAGTATTCAAGGTGTTAGACAAGAATAGCAACAAAACGTCTATTTAACATATTTACGCCGAAGGCCGGCGTGGTCTAGAGGCAACGCTCTAGACCAGGGGTCTCCAAACTACGGCCCGAGGGCCACATCCGGCCCGGGGACAGATTTTGTCCGGCCCGCGGAGAGCTAGCATACTTGAAAACTCCTTTTAGAGAACATATTTTTTATAGCAAATTAAATTTAGTTTACTGAAGTATTCTAATTTTATGTTGAATAATTATTAATATGACATCTACATTGATATGGTCATGGGCTAACTACTCATAACATTGTTGTACGCTTATTGTTATTGTTTTAGTGATAAGTTGGATAAAGAAACACAGAATTGTAATGAGTAAAGACATTTATAATATGCAGAAAATTAATTTTTAGTATATAATAACTAACAAATTATTGAAATGAATCCAACTAACATTTTATAAATTTTAAATAAAAACATAACTTATAACAAGCATAATGACATATGAAATACTAATGAGATTTATGTAATTGAGATTTTCCACAGGAAATAGTTTGTAGTTGTGGACTAATTTTACTTGTACCAATTATTAAAAGAGATTTAAGATGCTCATCAGTTAATTTAGATCTGTAAACATTTTTTGTGTACTTCATTTTGGAGAAGGTCTTCTCACACAAATAAGTAGTACCAAAAACAGAAAACAGCCCACGAGCAAATTTATGCAAATTATCAAATTGTGTCAGTGGAAGACTCTTATAAAATTCCAACAAAGATGAGTTTTGATATTTGTTCTTAATTATATCACTGCACTGTAGATCAATCATTTCCATTTGAAGTTCCGGGGCTAGGGTTTCAATGTCAGTATCAAAAGGATTCTGAAAAATCTTAATTTGATTCGCAATGGCATCAAAGTCCGAGAAACGAGTATCAAAATTTATTTTCAAAGCACTCAAAGTTTCGATTGCAAAATCGATAGGAAACTCAGTCTCAGTGGTGTGGCTGAATATTTCACATGTTTTAAAATGTGAAAAACATTTACTTCGTAGTTGTGATTGAAACAGTATAAATTTCTTCCGGAATGATTTGATATTAGTGTATAAATCAGGAAGATGCTGGGTTTCTCCTTGCAATCTCAAATTCAGTTCGTTCACATGTTTTGTCAAATCAACATAGAATGCTAACTTCCACAGCCATGCGTTGTTTTGTAATTCAGTAAGAGCTTTTCATTCAAAAAAATTTCGATCACTGCTCGAAGTTCAAAAAAGCGCTGAAGGACTTTCCCACAACTAAGCCAACGTACGGCAGTATGATAAGGTAAGTCATTTTCTCCAATCTCTTCAATAAATTGTCGGAATTGTCGGTGATTCAGCCCAAAAGATCTGATAAAATTAACAGTTGATATGACTGGTTTCAGAACTTAGACATATCCAAAGATTTTCCGCACAAAGACTGTTGATGAATGATACAATGTAAGACTAATGGTTTTGAACCAACGTCATTTTCTACAGCCTTTGACACAAGAGCGACCACTCCTTTATCTTTCCCACTCATGTTTTTGCCTCCATCAGTTGTAATACATTTCAAGTTTTTCCATCGAAGGTTCTTTTGATTAATGGCCATTTCAACTCCTTTAAAAATATCTGTACCAGTAGTTGTGCCATGAATACTATACATATCAAGAAGTTCTTCATGCAGTTCATAGCTTTTATCTACTCCTCGAATATAAATCAACACCTGAGCAGTATCTGACACATTCGTTGACTCCACTCAAACCACTCAACATGTCCATTTTTGTCGAACAGTTGAGAGGATATATTTTGAGCGATTTTTTCTACGCTTCGAGCCACAGTGTTTGCTGACATACTGACAGTTTTTAATAAATTTACCTTTTCAGGGCACATTTCTTTGGCTGCTGCAATTATGCATTCTTTGATCATTTCTCCATCGGTGAATGGTTTTCCACGTTTTGCAATTTCAAGAGCCACACGAAAGCTGGCACGAGTTGCAGCCTCTTGTTCAGTTTTGAGTTTTGTAAATGAAGATTGCTGCGATTTCCATCCGCGCTTCATAGCTTCGAATTTTTCTGTCCGAAAACTACCTGTATATTTTGAGTAATTTTGAAAATGTTTTGTTTCATAATGACGTTTAATAATATATTCCTTGAGAACGGCTATGCTTTCATTGCAAATCAAACATAGCGCCTTGTTACTGGACTCAATTACGAAATAATGAATGTTCCACAGATCTTTGAATTTTCTGCATTCACTATAAATTTTTCGCTTCTTTTCCATAGTACTAAATCACACACAAAAGCAACAATTAAAATCAAAATACTGTTACAAAGATGTCTTAAACTTAAACACGCACAAACACGTTTTAAGGAGGTACGCACTATTTTATTTCACAACAGTGTCATAGGAACTGATTTGTGGTTGCGCCACTAGCCTTCTTATATATTCCAATTATTGCCATCTAGAAGTGAGTGGAAGACACCAGAACTTTCTCGAATCAACGAGATTATTCTGTACGTGCTATTAGCGCCATCTGTTAGCGATAGAAGATACTACCTATTTCCGCTTGTGTCCACCAGATGTCGTGTCACGTTACTCCTCATGGCTCGTACTCTACGTATAATCTAGAAATTACAGATAATGACAGGAAAATTAATTATATGCAGTGTTGCCGTTTTGCGGACTTTAGTCCGATTTGCAGCCTTTTTTAAACGCTGCGTACTTTTTCGGACTTTTTTTTTCATCAGTGGACTATTTCACTTTTTACCACCGGCAACAATGATAATATGGTTTTGGCCCTCGGAACTTACTGGAGTAATCAGTATGGCCCTAAGGCTGGAAAGTTTGGAGACCCCTGCTCTAGACACAAATACGGCGATCGTGTGTTCGATCCCCACACCAAACCAAATTTATCGGCAATTTTTCGGCCGAGGTTCACTCATTGCCTTTGAATATGAGGAGCTGGGGTTAAACCCGGCGTAATTATTATTACGCCTGGCGTAATTAACATTAGGCGTAAGGCCAGCCATTGTGATTATTATATGCCAGCCACCCTATCTCCAACAAAAAGTCGAGGCTAACAAATAGCTATACCCCCCAAGGCATGTAAATGTTAGGAAAAAAGGGGGGGGACTATTATTATATTATGTTTTTAACCGTCAGATTGGTGTCAATAAAAAATTATTGAAAAAGTAACCTCTATCACCAAGTACAATCCCATTACCAAAAGCACCATAAATAAGTACATTGATATTTGCCAGTTGAATTTGAAAATATTAGACTGTCGTGAGTTGAACCTGGCCATTGTGTGGCAGCGAAACTGGATGAATTAACCCCCGTATTCATAGTCGCTCCTTATCTTAAGGAATAAGGACGCCTTGATGAAGGCTTCCTTAAATTTCTGAGGCGTCCTCGTTTCATAGTCGTGAAATAAGGCTTCCTTCCAGAAGGAAGCCTTGTTTAGGGACATTTAGGGATATCTGATTGCTTATGGTGGCAACACTAACTCAAATTACTCTAACCGCCAAGGCTGATTGTAAATATAATCTTAAAATTGTTATTATTGATGAAGTAAAAAGTGTGCATTACATGAACCGCGAAAGGCTGTTATTAGCTCAGCCAATGTCAGAAGAAAGCGCAATCGACTGCAAAAAAAACAAGTGCTGTTGATTTGAAACAAAAAGCTGAAGCATGGGGAAGGGTAATGATGAAATTTATAAGTGGAGGGTGGACACCACATACCAGCAAATAATTGAGAAAGTGCTGGGACAGCACTAAATCAGAAACAAAAGTGACAACAATTTTGTTCCCATCTAATCGAATTGTTGCATGATATTTTCTATTTCACAATGCAATTTTTTTATGAAAAATAATTTCAGAAAACGAAAGTTGAAACAATGAAACACCAACGTCTCATGACTGGTGGGGGCCCTGCGCCTGTAGAACGCGTGGATTGAGTCATGGATTTCATTGATGAAACAAGTGTAAATATTGATTTGAAAATTGATTTTCTTTTAACTTTTTCAGGTGACATGGGGTCAATGTCAGGTCTATAGCAATTTTTTGCAATTGCTTTTCATTAAATTTCCAATGAAAAGGTACTGAGGCTGATACGACTGCCAGAAGTGATTGAACAGCAGCAAGTTTTATTAAAAAAAAAATTGCCAAAGCAGAAGAGAAGCTATACTACTAAAGATTCTACAATAAATTGTACAATAAAAAATATTCCGTATCATATAAATATAAACCTATTTAGAGCAAAGTATATTTATTTCATATATTTACGTATACACAATTATTAACTCTCATTTAAGTTAGTAAACTGGGTTTAATGACCATTTTTTAATAAAAGATTGTCATTAAACCCAGTTTACCAATGAGAATGCAATGTTATTAGGAGTTGTATTAACACATTCACTGCAGCGCCTGATTTTATGATTTTCCTGTATCTCTGATTTAAACCACTTTACAAAATCGATAGTTATAATGATTTGGTATTTATTTTCTTTCTCTAGAAGCCCCATAGAAGTATTTTAGGTGATTTTCACGAAATGGGTCACCGGTGACCCAGTGACGTGCTGGTCTGTAATATGCAAAGAAAAGTATGCAAACACCGCCGGGTCACAGGTGTCACGGAGGCAGTGAATGTGTTAACAGAGACACAGGCAGCCGACTATTATTTAATCTCCTTAATTGGGCATTTACCAACGGCAACAGAAGTTCGACCACGTCTCCTTTGCTTATATCTTCTTCGAAAAGGAACATCATTGTACATTTCGATAGGATTCTGAAAGTATCGAATGTACTTTCTGGCGAGCCGCCTTCGAAATCTATTTCTATTTCATATTGGATTTTCCTCAAAACCATTATCAAACTCACTATCATAATTATTTAAAAAAATGTTGTTCATTATACTGTTCCTGAGGTTAACCAACATGCCAAAACTACATCGACGACAAGCGCAAGCGTCATCAAAACGCAACAGCCAATCACAGTGCTGAAGGCTTCCTCAAGGAAGCTCGTAACCTTCCTTGAGATAAGGAGCCCAATAAGGATCCCTGAGCTGTCAAGGAAGGTCTATGAAACGCGAAATAAGGAACAAGGAGGCAAAAATACAAAAAAGAAATGGCACATCTTGACAATGAAAAAGCAAGGAAAGAGCAATTACATAAATTGAAGCTATAGAAAATGCAGAACAAAGATTAAATTATAATAATACATTATTTATATGATAATATATGTTTTTTATTAATAACCAAAAAATAGTATATTAAAGGAAGAGTTCAGTCAGCGCGATTTTACAGCACGCGTCCAAGTTTGGAAAACGACAAGCATAGCGAGGAGTTTTCTAATGGACAAGTGATGAAAAACGCCTTACGAACGAGTTTTTTATAGTATTTTTTCTATTTTGCGCCCTTTTATGTCATTTCTAAATAAAAAAATCGCCCATACATGTTCATAAAATTTTATGGTGGTTGGTTACACTGTTAATTAACACTTAAAATTAATTTAAAGGTTTTAATTAAAATGGGTGAAAAATATCTTGCACTCCAATAGAATTGAAAGAAATAACTGCAAATACAGTGAATAAATTGTTGCCAGATAAATCGCCAGCAAGATAAGAAGAATACTGCAAATTTAAGTGGGAGTAAAGTGGCAGTGGTGTAATGTGTAATCTAAATAAAGACAGTTGTTTCAAAAAATGTTTTACTTTCTTACTTCGAATTACAACATAAGAAGTATATACCATCAAGTTTATGGACGATATATTCTTTGTTGAGGTCCTGTTTATCTATACATAAGGATGTAGATATATCCAAATATTGTAAATTGCAGGCCTTATTGAAACGGATATCTCAGGGCTATGCACCTAAAAAGTCGAAGATTTTAGAAGAAGATATTCATAAATTTATAAGGGACGCGGATGATAAGTCTTATCTGGATATGAAGATTGATAAATTTTTATGTATATCACAGCTTTCTAAGTAACGGTAGCCATTATAGATCATCTTGATAATGGGTTATAATAGTGTGCTTAGGTGTCAGGAATTAACGGATATGTCTGTCAATGACATAGAATACAGATCCGATTCCATCATTGTGTCTGTATCTAAAACAAAAAATTACATTCCAAGTAGGTTTGCAATTACAGATCCTCATTGGATTTACTTTTTAATTAAAAAATATGCTTTTTAATTAAAAAATAAACTTATGTCCTAATAATGTTACACATAAGAGATTTTTCTTAACTTTTCATAATGGTCATTGTATTAATAGTTCAATTGGTATTAATATGGGGAGAATATCAAAAAACATTGCGACATTTCTCAAATTACCAAACTCTGATCTTTACACTGGATATTGTTTCCGAAGAAGTAGTGCGACACATTTGGCCAACCATGATGGTGATTTGTTGACAGTAAAAAATCATGGTGGATGGAAGTCTACTATTGTTGCTGAGTGGTATGTTGACACTTCGTTAAAAAAGAAGATTGAAATATCTAAAATGCTTGGGTCTGAGCAAGCAAATATCAACTTACCTGGATGTTCTTCTAGTGCCCCACATTTTCAATTTAATAGCAATAGTAGTAGTAGCACTATATATAATGTCACTGGTGTGAGTTTTACTGCTCAAGAACCAACGTTACTATAAGTATTTTTAATGTAAAGAATGTACAATAAATATGTGTTATTTTGTTTATTACCATTAATTAATTAAATTTGTGTATTCACGATTTCCACACATCTTCTTCTTCAAGTGCCATCTCCTCTTACAAGGTTGGCTATCATCATAGCTATTTCCACTTTTGATGTTGAAGCTCTAAACAACTCAACGGAACTATAGTTGTACCATTTTCTTAGGTTATTTAACCAGGAAATGCGTCTTCTATATCTTACTTACATCTTAGCTACATTCAAAACTGTCCCCCCAAGGAGATCCGAATAGGGGACTTGAGACTCAGGTATTTTTGCCTTGAAATTAGCCATGTTGATTAACTAGGGATATGTAATAAGGTAGTTTCCCATTGCTTTCATGATTACAATGCTGTTGACTATTTCTTATAGTTCGTCCGGCTTCGGGGGCGATTTCTCAACCCCAGGACAATAGAGTGCACTTCCGATATCATTTCATATCAGTTGATTGCTTATACCGGCGCACATTCGGTCTATTACATAATATTCATATATTATTATGACTTTTTTTTAAGTCCCATAAAGAAAGAAAATTTGACACTAAAATAATTTGACATTTCGAATGATAATTTTCTTGAAACCAAATTCACTTTATTTTTAACACAATTTTTAGCACTAACACCAATCTAAAGTTAACTTTTTGTTTTTTCGCTGTAAATTAATCTCTATATAAACCATACTCTATATATACCATTCAAAAAATACATAATTTCAAGGAGCAATTTTTTGTTGTGATTCCATCACATAACCTCAAAACACATCACATAACCTCAAAACTATCTCTCCGAAAATTCGAAATCACTGACTGCTCTGAATTTCTGTGCCAACTTTGAATAAACTAAAAAAATGACAGCACTCAGAACTCCATTACAGACGCAAAATAGAAGAAGATATTTTTTATGTAATATAATATTTAATTATTTACATAAGGTTCTTGAGGTATAGGGAATAATTTAGGCTATTATTAAGAATATGGGAATGGTGGAGTTACCTTCACTAACTGTTGCTAATCGTCTTCCAAACTGTATTTCTAAACGTGGAAAGTAAAAATGAATCTTCTACGTCGGCTGGTTCAAGAAATATACGGGCTTTTGTAATCCAAAAAACTGACATTTTTTAATACAACAACAAATATAACTGCAACTTCTGTCCGGTTATTTGACAGAAAATATGCTTATACAGCAGATACGCTGTTGCCAAGTTCAATTCTTTTGCAGAGATTATACTTTTTTTCTGTGTCGCTACAATTTAAGTATTATATGTATTAAATATATTTAATTTTATTTTAATTCTTGCGCAGGGGTCATGTTAATCTTCTATGTATTCTTCTTATTCTTATGCATATTCACTAATGAATGTTTGCGACCACGATAATGACTTGAATGTCGTCATCATGTGGTTCTCTTGGGAAGTATAATGGAGGTGATTTCCCGTTATCTTCCTCCATGGGTATGAAATTACCATGGGTATAAATTAGATTAGGTTGTCCGAGAGAGAATAGATCAAGACCGCATATAGCACGGCAGCGCAAACTCTCGATCACATGCGCGCGCAGCGGTTTGATCGAGAGTTCGCGCTGCCGCACGACAAAGTTGCAACGACCGGTGGTTTCACCTTGGTTAGATTAGGTTGTCCGCCGCGAAGCGGGAAGATAAATCAAGACAACATACGCGCGGCAGCGCGAACTCTCGGTCCAATGTAGGACAAAGTGGCAACGACCGGTGGTTTTACCTTGGTTAGATTAGGTTTTTATATGGTCTTAAGAGTACCGCCTATATGGTCTAAAATAAGATAAAGTTGCAAGAAGTATTGAGTTAACCTGAGTTAAACCAATTAGAATGAAATTAGAATTAAAAATTAAATTTATATTTCAATGTTGTTGTAAGTGCATGTGAAGAAATTGTATATTGAATGTTTACCAGAACAAGGTAAAATAAAAAGATAAAATTGGCAACGTCGGTTGGGCTTCTCCTGCACTTTTTGTTTGACAAGTAATTAGAGAGGTTAGGTAGTGAAGGAAAATATTAACTGTTGCGTCAAAAAAATGTCATTTTTTTCATAAAAACCCGTATATTTTTTTAATAAATCGACGTAGAAGCTTCGTTTTGGCTCTCTAAGTTTGCAAATACACTACGGAGGACGATTAGTAACAGTTATTCAAGGTAAAAATCCGCCAACTCCAAAAAAAATGGCCATTCCCATATTCTTTACAAATTCCATAATTTATTAAAATGATGTTTATGCTGTTAATGCAACAATTAATTAATTAGTTAATTGCATTAACAACATTTTTTTAATAACTTGTTCCCCATACCTACCAAGAACCTTATATAGATAATTAGGTTAAAATGTGCTATAAACAATCACTTGAAATGACATGTATAGGCAACCCACCGTACGCTTTCTGCGCTTGCGCATTGGTGGGTTTTTCCAACGGAAATTGACATTAAACCTCCAGTGGCGCGTAAGCCGTTGGGTACGCATTTTTATTTAAGGTTACTAATTCCAGGTTTAGTTTACTGTAGTATTATGTATATTTATTACCCTTACGGGTTTATAAATTGGTTCCAAAATTTTACATCATCAAAATCCAGTACATATATAATTAATATACAAATATTGTACATAATATAAATTAAAAAAAGAGAGAAAGAAAAAAAATAGAATCATACTAATCAAACTAAAAACAAAAAAAAAAAAAAGAAAGCCATTAAATTCCAATCCCTAAACCGATTACCAGCTTCCCGCCCCACATATTGCTCTTCTTCTCTCCTCCACTTTCTTCATCCAATCTATCCCTCTTCCGTCCTCATTTAAAATCTCTTCTCTACACTCGTCCCTTTCTCTCATTTCTGAACATTCGTTCAGCAGGTGTTCTATTGTCTCCTTGTTTTCTCCACACATCCTGCATACTCTATTCCTATCCTCCATCCAAAATTTATTATCTCTCTCTTCATTTCCACATCTGAATCTTGCTATTGTCACTCTCTCTTTTCTACTTTCTCTTCCTAGGTACTTTGGCAGTTCTTCCGTTATTATTTTTTCATATTTCCCATTGTACCTAGACTCCCTAATTCTTGCTCTCCTTTCTTGCCTTTGCACATCTCTATCTCTCTGGACCAATTCCTCTGTCATTACTCTACCTCTCTCTCTCATTCTTTCTATCTCCGCTCCTGCATACCCGTTTCTTTCTAGATATGCTTCCCTCTCTTTCCACACCCCCTTTCCTATTTCTTTTCTTTTTTCTTTGAGGCACTCTTGCAGAATTCTGCACTCTCCTCTCTCTATCACTCTCTCCTCAAAACTTATTGCTCTCTTTCCTGCTTCTATTCTTATTCCATCTCTCTTTGTTTCCTCCATCACTATATAGCCCGGGGTCTCTCTACCTAGTCCTAGCACCCATTTCAAATATTTTTCTTGCACCCTTTCCAGTCCTTCTTGCTCTCTCCATCCCCATATTTCCGCTCCATACATCATCACACTTTTCACTAGGCTATCAAACATCATCACTCTCCTTCTATAGTCGTGCCCAAATTTTCTCTCTCCTATTCCCCATACCACTCCTAGTATTTTATTGGCTTTCTTTACTAACTCTCTCATGTGTGCTGTTTCAGTATTTCTCTCATTAAACACGTACCCTAGGTATTTAAATTCTTTTACTTCTTCAATTTTCTCCTTCTCCCATCTCCACTCAATTACTCTTCTCCTGCCACCCCCTTTTCTAAACACCATCATCTTGGACTTTTCCACATTCACTGTCAGATTTTTCCTCCTCATATATTTCTCCATGTTTCTTATCATTTCTTTCATCCCTTTCTCGTCTCTCGCTAGCACCACCAAATCGTCCGCGTAGGCTAGGGACCACACTTTTTCTTTGCCCACCACAAACCCACCCGTCTGCGCCTTGCTGAACATCTCCTCTATGTCTCCAATAAATGCTGCAAACAGGCTGGGGCTTAGTGGGCAGCCTTGTCTCACTCCCTTATGCGTATTAAAACCTTCGCTCACCCTTTCACCAACTCTCACTCTACTTATTGTTTCTTCATAAATCTCTTCTAATTTTGATATCAGATGCTCCTTTATCCTTTTCTTTCTCAGGCATTCCCACAGTGCCTCTCTTGCTACATTATCAAAGGCCGCCTTCAGGTCCACAAATAATGCATACACCTTGCCACCCTTCTTTTTTATCTCATTCCCTACTATGTGATTCAAGATGTATACATTATCCATGGTCCCTCTCCCTTTCCTAAATCCCGCCTGTCCGTCTGGTATCACACCTCGCTCCTTCAATTCCTTCGTCAATCTCTCTTCTACAATCATTGCATATATCTTATATGCCGTATTGAGCATCGTGATCCCCCTGTAATTGCTTGCTGTTTCCCTTTCTCCTTTCTTATATATGGGGCATATTATCCCCTCTTTCCACTCCTGTGGGAAGCCCTCTCCCTTCCACACTCCATTCATTATCTCCAACAGCCTGTCAGCTTCCCTTTCAGTTCCATATATCCACGATTCATTCTGTATACCGTCCCTCCCCGGTGCCTTTTTCTTTTTCAGTTTACTCAGTTGTTGTTCTAATTCTTCTCTTGTTATCTCTTCTATTTCTCCCACCCTGTGTTGACTCTTTTTCTTTTCCTGTCTGATTTCATCACCACCCAGCAGCTGACTGAAGTACTTTCTCCATTCCTCCATAGTAATTCTATTACTCACTCTTTCTACTTTTTTCTTTCTTTCCCTATTTATGTATTTCCATACCTCTTCTTCCGTCTTTATGCCTTTCATCTTTAGTTCTTCTTCCATCCATTTCTTTTGCTTCTTCTCCTTGCATACTAATTTGTACCTCTTGCGTGCTCTCTTGTAATCCTCATTACTTGCTATTCCTCTTTTCCAATTTCTTAATTTCTTTCTTACTGCTTGCTTCCCTTCCCTGCATTCTTTATCCCACCACTCGTTTTTCCAAGACCCCACCTTCACTCTTGTCTCTATCACTTTTTTTTCTGTTGCATTTTTTACGCGATCACCCAGTTCTTTCACTTTTTCGTTTATCCCTTCCTCTTCGTATCTAGCCTCCCTAAGTCTTGTTCTATAATTTTCTATTGCTTCTTCCGTCCAGATATTCTTGACAATTTTTCTTCTAACATCCTTCTCACTTCTTCTATTTTTCTCTCTTCCTTTTGTCTTCACTTCCAATGGCATATGATCCGACTCGATTCTTTCTCCCACCTTGAATTGTTCTATTTCATCCCATGCTTCTTCATTCACCATAACATAGTCAATAACTGTCTCCCCTCTTGGTCCAATATATGTGTACTCTCCTTTCTCATCTCCTATACTGTTTCCATTAAGTATGTCCCACCCTCTTTCTTCTACTAGACTAATCAGTAGTCTCCCTTCGGCGTTTTCTGTTGCGTCTTTTGTTGGTCTTCTTTCTATTGTTGTTTGATCTTCTTCTAGCCGTATTCCCTTTCCTCCAATTCTTGCGTTAAAGTCCCCCCCAATCACCAGAGTTCCCTCGTCTTGCTGTTTTACTCGCTCTTCTATCATTCTCTTCGTTTCTTTCATACTTCTGCTGTATATTGTTATAATTCTCCATTTTTTCTGTCTAATTTTCACCGTTCTTTCCATAATGCCTCTTTCTTCTTTTGCTTCGGTTCTGTTTTCTTCTTCCAAACCCTTTTTCACTCCCATTATTATCCCCCCTTTAGCTCTCCCTTTCCTGCTTACCCTCTCTGCAAATTGGCACTTCCACTTAAACTCTTTCGGCATTATTTTTTCCAATTTTTCCCACCCCTTCTCTTCCACCCACGTTTCTACCAATCCCACTACGTCAAATTTTCCCAAATATTCCCAAAACTCACTGTCTTTGTTTTTTATCCCCGCTGTGTTCCAGTATACTATTCTTAACTGCTCCGTTTCTTCCTTATTCCTCTCCATGTTCGTTTTCCGTTTTCTGTCCTGTCGTCTTTTCCTTGTGCTCTTATTCAAAAATTTGTTGTGTTTAACTCCCCCTTTTCATCATCCCACTTAAAGCCTTTTCCGTCTATCCATATCTTTTTATAACCGACTTTCGCCCACCGTCCTTTTTGTCGCTCTTCTTTGGCTATCGCTCTTAATTCCTTCTGTATTTCTCTTTCCTTCTTTGTCAGATCGTCGTCTATGTATACTCTCTTTTCCCTTTTTTCTCTTAGTTTCCTCTTATTTTCCATAACTTTCCGCTTTTCCCCCCAGGTCCCAAGTTCCGCCACTAGCATTTTCCCTCCACTTACTTTATACATCTCTTTCACCGTCACTTCTACCTCTAATTCTGCCTTTATCCATTCTTCCAGATTCTTCTCGTTCTCACATTCCCCTTCGTCCAGTCCCGTCACAACAATATTCTTTTTTCTCATTATTTTTTCCTTCTCTTCCATTTTCTCCTCCAGTCTTTTAATTTTTTCATTTAGTTCTGTCTTTTCTCTTTCCCATTTTTCTTCCTTTTCACGCATCATATTTTTCAAATATTCCATTTCCCGGCTCATCTTCCGATTCTCTTCCTTTATCTCCCCTATATCTTCCATAATTTTTTTCAGCATCTTCATTTCCTCACCCATTTCCTTTTTAGCCGGTGATCTTTCCAGTTTTTTACTTTTTTGAAAGGGGTTCAACCTTTCTTCTGACTCTCTTCCCTTTTCTCTTTTCCTTTTATAATCCTCGTCTCGGTCGCTTTCACTCTCACTTTTTTTCATTTTTTCTTTTTCTTTCCTTTTTTTTCCTTATCGCGCGCCGTTTTTACGCGTCACAAATAAAAAACTCAATCCGTAAAACTCGCTTCACAAAACACGTCCGCTCCGCTCAACCGCTCGAATTGGAATCAGGTTTAGTTTACTTAATGCAATACAAACTGGCAAGGACCGTTGGTTTCACCTTGGTTAGAGTAGGTTGTCCGCCGCGAAGCGGGAAGATAAAACAAGACAACTACGCGCGGCAGCGCGAATTCTCGATCCAATATAGGACAAAGTGGCAAGGACCGCTGGTTTAACTCTGTTTAGGTTACAGTTATTATCATTTTAAAGAATTTTTATATACCCCCTTCAAATTTATTTTCCCTACGCCTGTTTTGCTCCCTATGCGCATGCGCATAACGGGTACGGTGGGGTGCCTATACATGTCATTTCAAGTGATTGTTTATAGCACATTTAAACCGATAATTATAATGGTATATAAATAAGATGATTAATTTAATATTATTTAATAATAACTGTTTACTATATTTTGTAACAAAATCAGATTGTGAGCGATTCAAAATATTCTAACATAGTATCCCTTGTGTTTCTTCGTGTCTCGCTGTATTCAGCAAGTAACGGTGGAAATACTGGCTGAGATGGTATCCGAACCTCAGGGTCTATCAGTGGCTCACCTTCATTTCTGCTATGTGCTATATTGTGTAATACAGCAGTGGCCACAATAATATCTTGGGCAAGGGGCAACTTACACCTCAATCCAATACTAAGCACTAGGAATCTTCTTGGAATTTATCGAGTTTACGGGTCTATTGAAATTTAGTGTTATGGACTTTTTACCTGGTGTAACTGTTATCAATCGTCCTTGGCACGGGTTAACGGAAAGGTCGCAAGGGTCTGAAAGCAAAAATGAAGCTTCTAAGTTATCTGGTTCAATAAATATTCGAGTTTTTCTTGAAATAGTTGTAAACATTGTCAACGTGACAGATACTCGATGCGAACGCAAATAACTAGATGTTGCCACGTTTATTATTTTTTCTAATTATCAACAGATTAGCTTCGAAATAAAAAAAAAGGAAAACTTGTAAAATATCCAGGGAAAAATGTAAATAAATTAAGATTTTCATCAAATTAAATAAAAAAAAATCGCCAGATCCTCCATCTGGCAAATGACATCCGCATGTGCAAGTTTGTGAAGAACAACGATGTGCGCTTAACGGGTACAATGACCACACGAGGCTTATATGCACTAAATATGACTGTTTCTCGGACAAATAATCTTTGTCTTTTTTCATCAGAAGTCGATGAGTGTGCGACCATGTTGGCGGCCGTGGCAACTGCGAAAACGGCGTCACTCCAAACTTGGCATGCGAGATTCTGTCACCAAAACAAGCAGCATGTTCGTGAGGTGTTAAAAAGATACAACATTAGTGCGCTAGATCGTAATGACGCAGTTTGTGAAGCGTGCATTCTCGGGAAGCAACAACGAATAAGTTTTCGTTCGCGGAGAGACAAGGCAAAGAGTGCGGGAGAGCTCGTGCATTCCGATGTATGCGGGCCAATGCAGGTGACCTCTCTCGGCGGATCGAGATACTTTCTGTGTATAAAAGACGATTTTAGCAAGTTTCGGCGCGTGTTTTTTATTCGACAGAAAAGTGAAGTTCCTGAACGCGTTAAAACTTTCATAAATGAGGCGACTAGAGCCGGTGTAACAGTTCGCGAGTTTCAAAGTGACGGAGGAAAAGAATATGACAATCAGGCTCTCAAGTCTTTCCTCTCGGCGAATGGTATAGTGCAAACAATTACAATGCCTTATTCGCCAGAACAAAACGGGACCGCGGAACGCGAAAACAGGACATTGGTTGAAAGTGCGCGCACTTTAATACACGCGACAAAGATGCCGTTAAATCTTTGGGCAGAGGCTGTCAACACCGCAGTGTATGTTTTAAACAGAACGGGCCCTACCTCTGTGGAAGCAAAAGCTCCGTACGAAGTGTGGTTTAACAGGAAACCAACCACACCGTTACACTTTAAAACGTTTGGAACAAGGTGCTACGTCCACATTCCTCACCAGATGCGTCGAAAACTTGATGCTAAAAGCAAGTCCGCTTGTTTTGTTGGATACTGTGGAGAGAAGAAGGGGTACCGCGTCTGGCTGCAAGATGAAAAGAAGGTAACTATCAGCCATGATGTGATTTTCATGGATAAAAATTTACAGAAATCCCTCGGTCACATTGAACCATGTGCAGTCGATGTTAATCCAGTCCTGGAGGCTTACGGCGACGACGTTCATCAAGTTCCAGAGGAAGTGACAAACGACGATGTCCATCAACATCGAGAGGAAGAGATGAATCATGATGACGATGATGATGTCCATCAACATCGAGAGGAAGAGATGAATCATGATGACGATGATGATGTCCATCAAGTTGTTCAAGTCAAGATGTCCATCAACCTCGTGAGGAAGAGGACGATCATGACGAAACAACGAAAACCAAACGAAGAAGAAGACGTCCAGTACGAATGAAAGACTATTTGTTGGAGGAAGAAATTGATGCTGAAGTTCTGTTAAGCGAATCGTCTACTGACGAAGCAAATTGGAAAGAAGCCAAAGAAGAAGAAATTGCATCTCTCATTGAGAACCAAACTTGGGTTCTGGTGAGCCTTCCCAAAGGAAAGAAGGCTGTTGGTTGCCGATGGGTATTAAGGCTAAAGAAAAATGCAGATGGCTCAATCGAGAGATTTAAAGCACGACTGGTGGCAAAAGGTTTCGTGCAGAAGAAGGACCTGGACTACAATGAAACCTTTAGTCCGGTAACCAGGTTTGAAACAGTAAGAATAATATTAAGTATTTCAGCATCCAAGGATTTTGATCTGGTTCAATTTGACGTTAAAACGGCATTCCTCTACGGAGAACTAGAGGAAGAAGTATACATGGCACAGCCAGTGGGGTTTGAAGATGGGACGGGACGCGTATGCAAGCTACAACGTAGCATCTATGGGCTAAAACAAGCACCTAGATGCTGGAATAAACGGCTCGTAGACTTCCTGAAGCAACAACACTTTGATCAAAGCAAAGCAGATCCATGTCTTTTTATCAAACGTACTTCGTTGTACGTCATCATGATCGCCATATATGTTGACGATGGACTTGTGGCCACCAACAACCAAACAGAAGTCCAAAAATTTCTCGTCGAACTCAAAACGAACATTAAAATAAAAGTGTCCAATTTAAATTGTTTTCTTGGTTTGCAAACCAAACAATGTGCTAATTCTTTATTTGTAGGTCAAAGCACATACACAAAACAAGTACTGGAGAGGTTCAACATGGAGGAGTGTAATGCGGTTGCCACTCCGAGTGATGACTACTTGTCAGACAGCGAGGAAGACCCATTCCTTGACAAGTCAACGCCATTTCGCGAGGCAATTGGTTGTCTTATGTACCTGTCGGTAGCAACAAGGCCCGACATTAGTTATGCCGTCAGCGCAGTCTCCCAATTTCTGGAGAATCCGAGAGCATCACACTGGGGCGCAGTCAAGCGCATATTTCGCTATCTTCGATGTACAGCTGATTTGGGTTTGCTGTACATGAAGGAAGATTTGGCGATTCCAAAACTGGAAGTTTACAGCGATGCTGACTACGCGGGAGACAAACCTACCACGCGATCCCGAAGCGGCGTGGTTTGTAAAGTCACAGATGCAGCAGTCTCATGGAGCAGCAAGAAGCAGACTTGTGTTGCTCTATCAACAACTGAGGTTGAATACATTGCAGCCTGTGAAGGCACAAAGGAAGCAATCTGGCTGAGCAGATTGCTGAACGATGTAAACGGGACAGACAGTAATTTACCTACTCTCTATACTGATAGTGCTAGTGCACTAAAATTGGCTAAAAACCCAGAATTCCATAAAAGGACCAAACATATTGAAGTCAAATTCCACTTCGTTAGAGAGAAACTAAATTCTGGAGATATAACAATCGAACACGTTCCAGGAGACGCACAAGTGGCAGATATTTTAACGAAGCCACTTCCAAAGCCTAGATTCATTAAACTACGTGAAATGTTGGGACTCAAGAAAATGAACTAAATTTTGCATGATAACATTAGAGGAAGTGTTGTAATTATATTTTGTTTGAATGTCACCATACTTATGTACTATGTGTTATGTTGGTACCATAAAGGTTACCAGTTCTATATTGGCAACACTGCTAGTCTTGTAAGCATTTGTCGCAATGCGCCAACCATCTCTCTCTACTTTTTTTTTTGTGCTGCGACCTTAGTGGGGTATAGACGCGTGTTACTCTGAGTTCTTTAATATTACAATTAAATCTGTGTGCATCCTTTTTATTTGACGACTAACATTGTTAATTTCCACATTAATTAATCATTAACCTCAACAGTTAAGTTGATTGTATCAAAACTTAACACTATTGTCTGCAATACCACCTGTGTTCATACTTTGTTTCGTGTACGGCGTTTTGCGCCATCTATATTGAATTTTGTATATTTTAAATAAAATAGAGTCAGTCTGTGCAGATAATTACAACGTGTCGCTTCAGTTTATTAACATACTATAGAAACATTCTTGTGTGGACAAGATTTCAACACCACTTTTAGGCAATGAAACAAAAGGTTAAAATGTACTATAAAACATCACTTGAGATGACATGTATAGGCAACCAACCGTACGCATTCTGCGCATGCGCATTGGTGGGTTTTCCAACGGAAATTGACATAAAACCTCCAGTGGTGTGTAAATCGTTGGATACGCATTATTATTTAAGGTGACGACGACGAATTCATATAAAAAGTTTATTATTATTTTAGAAATCTATTTATGGATAAACGAAACATAACGCATTATTTAAGGTTAGTACGAAGAATTTATTTCACAAGTTGAAACTTATTAGACTCTTGGTTTAACCCCGGTTAGCTTAGGTTGTCCGCCGCGAAGCTGGAAGATAAATCAAGACAACATACGCGCGGCAGCGCGAACTCTCGGTCCAATGTAGAACAAACTGGCAAGGACCGTTGGTTTTACCTTGGTTAGATTAGGTTGTCCGCCGCGAAGCGGGAAGATAAATCAAGACAACATACGCGCGGCAGCGCGAACTGTCGATTCAATATAAGACAAAGCGGCAAGGACCGTTGGTTTAACTCTGGTTAGGTTAGAGTTGTTGGGGTTTATTATCATTTTAAAGAATTTTTATATACCCCCTTCAAATTTATTTTCCCTACGCCTTTGTGTTTTGTCCCCTATGCGCATGCGCATAATGCGTACGGTGTGTTGCCTATACATGTCATCTCAAGTGATGTTTCATAGTGAATTTTAACCAAACAAAATTTTGTCGCATTGAAGAAATAGCTTCGGTCACTCTTTTTACAATTTTACATAGTGTGGAATTATGCAGTCCTCCAAAGGATTTCACGATCTTTCTCGATTGCTAAGTCGTCAATTGTTTCAAACACATCCATCATAACAAATCGACGTATGTACACAACTATTTCGTTTTGCCAAAATGCACAACACAAAACGAAACTGTCAAACATAACCTAAAACATAACACTTATCCACTGAAATATATACTTATCCACTGAAATATGTATTTCAGTGCACTTATCGGACAGATAAAACCCTAACTGGCGCTTGAAGCAGCAGATATCTATTCCTCCGATAGTGAGTTTGGTAAAACCGGAGATCCGTGCATGTAGGGAGGGCGTGCAAGTCGCAAGGTAAATTAATTGAATTATTTTTTCTTATTTTGGATCGAGTGGTCGCGCTACCGCGCGATATATGGTCTGGATTTATCTGATCTAATATCACCCAATCTAACCTTTAACCTAACCTTGGTTAATATCGTTAAAATCGATAAAACATTATCTTTTTACGTTAGTACTAATTTCTACAATGGATTACATGCGCGGATCTCCGGTTTAGCGGAGGGTTTATTCAACAGTTAACGACTATCTGACTATTGAAAAACCAAGAATATTGATATTCATCAAGTAAAGCTTATCTGGTTGTTTATCTGACTATTGAAAAATCGGCCCTAAGAATAATTAATTGCAAATTACTGTTATTGCACACACGGTGTGCGGGAGTCTTGGTAGGCAATTGCACACACGGTGTGCAGTCGGCCTCGAATGGGTTAAGCCAGGTTAAGCTATAAACTTAAAGCAAGTAGAAGTAAAGTAAACTTAAGCTATTTCCTATAACTCGAATTTTCTATAATTCGAATTTTCTAAAATTTGAATTTTCTATAATTCGAATTTTCTGTAATTCGAGTTTCCTATAATTCGAATTTTCTATAATTCAAATTTTCTATAATTCGAATTTTCTATAATTCAAATTTTAAATAATACGAATTTTCTATAATTCGTATTTTCTATAATTCGAATTTTTTAAACTTAAAGCAAGTAAAAGTAAAGTAAACTTAAGCTATTTTCTATAACTCGAATTTTCTATAATTCGAAGTTTTTATAATTCGTATTTTCTATAATTCGAATTTTCTACAATTCAAATTTTCTATAATTCCAATTTTCTATAATTCGAATTTTCTTTAATTCTGTATATATCTTAATATATAAAACACAGTCGGTTTTGAATTTTGGCTTTAAAAACTCAAGAACGGCTGGACCGATTTTTATGATTTTTGATTTGTTGCATTTGCCCCCATCCCTGCTCAAAAATTCACTAAAATGGCATTAATAATGAAAATAATTCATTTTCTCATTTTTTTTATGAAACGCCACATATATTCGCACAGTCGAAGCTACTTAAGCTATAACTTAAGCTATGCCAGAAGATGGCGTTTTTCATTTCCCATTCATAAACGTCATCCACGTGTTTTACATTTGGCGGTGCATCTAGAAAATGGTAGAGTTAATTTCAACGCATCAAATGTTGCTCAACGTGCTAAAACACCTCCAGCGACAACATTGACAAGTTTGTTTTTTATTTGCTAAAGCGATCCATTTGCACGAACGTTACTCTACTTTCTAATGTTCGTGGGCCGACATACGGCTATATACTTGACAGATACAAATTTTATTTTTAATTATAACAAATAAATAACAAATTTTATTTTTATTCAAATTGGAATCGTTTGGGAGGATTTAAGAAGATAATTTTATTATTTAGGACTGATTAGTTATCATGTAATTAATTAATCTTTTTTGAACGTATAGTTAGCAGGTAAGAAATTAAATCAACATTATTTTTACGTTATTTGGGAAATTTATTTGGGAATCACGTAAAAGACGGATTTAGCATTTGGGAGAGTATAATTAATTAATTACACCTATTTCCCCCCTAGGTTATATCCACAGGTGGGCACAGTTAATCCAAGAGTTAACTTCGTTAATCGTTAACTCGTTAGTAAAAAAGTTAACTTCGTTAATCGTTAATAAAAAAGATAACTTCGTTAATCGTTAAAGCCTAAAAATTTCGAAAATTTAACGCAAGAGAAAGTTAACCGTTAAAAGTTAACCATGCAAAACGTATACTGCTTTTGGTAGCTTTTGGGATGGGATACATCGGTAAATAAAACAAAAACTATTATTACAAGCGACAATACCGGCCCACCCTATTTGAAGAAAAAAGCTATTTATTGTATTATTCATAATTTTTCATTAGTTGTATGTTCACAATGCCTTTTATGAATTGTCATCTGAAAGTGATGAGCGTTTAGCTCTCAAAATATCTTTCCGTGTAGAAAAAAGTCGTTCTACTTTGGCGCTTGATGGGATTGCAGTATTATATTAAAAAAAAAGATTTGTTAAATAAAACTTGTTCACTTAGAAAGGCAGCATTCGTAAAAAAATCTTTTGACTTTGAGTTCAGCCAAGTTCTCGCCAAATTCTGGTCTTTGTTTTTGTGATTTTTTTTGCGTTCTCTAGACCTGTTCTTCAGACTGAGTAACAGAGCTGAAAAAATCTTCTCTTTCTTCTTCATTATTGCTGCTTTCGCTAATACAAATACTATCCTTTTCATTTTCTTCCTGGTCTCTAATCAGAACGTCTTCAACTTTTGCTTCCATAAGTTTCTTGACTTTTGATTACTTGCTGCTCTCATACTTTTGCATCCACATTAGTCGAAACTTCGGGTGAAAGGCTGCAGTCAGCTGGCATCTTCATATTCCGTAAACCGTTCAATTTTTTTTATGCCAGATAGTAGGGCATTGGCCAACGTTCTTATTTACTCCATGACAAACTCAATGGAGCAGAGGGTGATGATGATGCACTAGCGAGCGCTGGAGGCGGAGCCATCAGACAGTTATCATGGTCGAAAGAGTCCTGGAACTGCACAACATATCTTCCGTCCCGGGCACGTTTGACCGATGAGGAAAAAGGTTCCTCACATTCGCGGTCCTCTTTAAATACTATATCGTCTAGAGAGGAGGGGACTTCTTTGATCTCCCGGAACCGTTTCAGGGTGTTGTCCAAACTCTCGACTTCCTCTGTGGCTACCAACGAGTGCCGTTCAGTTCGTACATACTTCGGGAGTGCTCCCATGAGCATGTAACCGAAGGGAGTCCGGAATGCGACGGGCAATTCGGGCGAAGCTATAACTCGTTCACCTAGTACCACCAAAGGAAACAATCCCGCTCCGACGATGCCTTCAATTTTCCCCGATTGGCCGCAATTACTATCGGATAGAGGCAAATCTGCTAAATGGCTCAACCCCGAAAGATCTAGGCTGTGTGGAGGTATATTGCCCGCAATATTCTCAACGACAAACGTGTTGACAGGGAGAGTCATACGAGCATCAAAACGCGACCATATGGCCGTCGTCGTTTGACCTACAACGGCACTTTTCGTACTGTCAAATCCGATGACCGATAAATCGAACTTTTCCACGAATAATCCTAGTCTTTCACAGACCCATCGACATAGGAAATTCGCCTCGCTTCCGCAATCCAATAAAAAACGCACGCAGTGCCGTTTCCCCGTAGGATCGGGAATTTCGGCAACAAAGGTATTTCCACCAAACCGGTATTTCCCCTTGCGCACAATGCGTTCTGGGAAACGTCCGTAGCACGCAGTTTCCTCTTGCCATAATGCAACAACGATTGATGGGAGTATGGACATTGAGAACAACCAGGGGTATCCGGGCACCTCGAGATCGAATGTTGCTGTGAAAAACAACGCACGCAAAGGAAATGCGATTTTACTATCCCATATCTTGACTTGGGAGTTAAATCTAAAAATTTGGGGCATACAGGCAATTTATGATTGCCCGCTTTGCAACAACAACAAAGCGAAGACTTGGGACCAACTGGTCGTACCTCCGTTTGAACCATAAAATTTCTCGTCGTCGATCGAACCTTGAAGGATCCTTGGGAAACATCTGATGTCGGCAACGTCTGGTCGCCAACGTCCGTCGATCGAAATTTTGAAATCCAAATATCTTTCCTAAATAGGCGTCACCTAACGCTCGAGGTGCGTTATACCGGTGCACCAAAGCTTCCCAGGTGGGAAGGTAATTCGACCCGGTGGGCGTAACATGTTTACAAATATTCGATGCAGGCCCTGCCAAACTGGTCACGAGGTACTGCATTTTGTCTAGGTCAGACATATGAGAATTGTCGTGCACCAAATTACGAAACAATTCTTAAAACGGAGCCCACGTCTCCGAGGAACCATCGAACTTGGGGATTTCTATCCGTTTCAGTTTCGGGGCATCTATCCGCGATGGAGATGGGGTCGATGTTGGCGTTTCCGGGGTACCGCAGACAGTCCAGGCCACCTGCTCGATACAATCCACTAAGTCCTGAATGGCCATATCGAAGGAGGGAACTAATTCCTGGTTCAGCTCCAATTCTAAATCATTAATACGCATTTCCAGGTCATTATACTCCATCAAAGATTTAGACAACCGAGGGTAAGATGTCTTGAAATGGTTTAAAGATGTGGCGTCGCTGATACGAGTGGAAAAGTCATAAAGGCGTTGTACCCTCGCGAATACGTTTTCTTTCTTGCTAATCAAAATTTTTAATGCTCCCTCACGCTTATCCATTATGAAAGGCGACGAGCAATAATGGAAATACTAAGGAAAGAATGAAAAACGAAAATTGACAAAATAAGTCAAACAAAATCGAACATCACAAAAAGCTGAACATTCAGACAATAATTGAATAAACAAACCAAAATCGAATATTCACCAATCGAATATTCACATATCGAATATTCACAACGAAAGCTGAATAATCAGCCAAAATCGAATATTCACAAATCGAATATTCACAACGAAAACTGAATAACCAGACAAAAGTTCAATAATCAACGAAATTGAATAATTAACGACAAAATGAATAACTAGATAACCAATTAATTATTACGACGAAACTGGATAACCAGATAAAATTGAATAATCAACGACAACATGAATAACTAGATAAGCAATTAATTATTACGACGAAACTGGATAACCAGATAAAATTGAATAATCAACGACAACATGAATAACTAGATAACAAATTAATTATTACGACGAAACTGGATAACCAGATAAAATTGAATAATCAACGACAAAATGAATAACTAGATAACCAATTAATTATTACGACGAAACTGGATAACCAGATAAAATTGAATAATCTACTACAAAATGAATAACCAGACAACAACTGATTATTCCAACGAAATTGGTTAACAAGATAAAATTAATAATTAACGAAATTGATTAACTAGACAATCAATTAATTATTCTGACAAAGTCTGGATATCCGTGCAAACTTAATAATCAACAAAATGAATAACTAGATAAAATTAATAATTAACGAAATTAATGGAGTACGCCCGGTGTGTTTCCGCCGAGACCGGAAACAAAAATCCAACAGCGCCCGAGCACATGCACGTCTTCGACTAACTGACCCCGATCCGGTTTGAAGGACCAATGTTCGGACCGTGTCTCACTAAATTCCAAAATTTCCAAGCAAAAACACAGACTGGTCAAATCACTTACCTGTGGGGGCTGCTAGCGTCTCCTCCACGTGGGATCGTCCTTCCGGCGCTTTTAAGGGAGGAAATGGGGATACTAGGTATAGGAATTTCCTTAAAATTGTCGTCTTCAGGACGTTGGGTTCCGCTTCAGCCCTTGGGCTCGTGATCACCCCCTGGTTAGTTTGGCTTGAAAATTCTATCACACGTGCATGTGCCGGTCGAAGTGGGTTTTTCGTGTTTCTCTCGCTCTCCGCGCTTCGCACCTTCCGAGCGTACTTAGTCGACTGATATATCAATTCGCGAAATGATAGTTAAATCGCGCGATTTCGACACAGATCGATACACCTTTTCCCCTTCTATTGATCGGTGCCGAAATAAATTCAAATATTAAATTTAAAAACCTGGATGCGCTAAAATTGGCGCGAACACTCCTTTTACAATAACTTATATAACCTAGGGAGAAAATAGATATAATTAATTAATTATACTGTCCCAAATGCTAAATCCGTCTTTTACGTGATTCCCAAATAAATTACTATCACATAACGTAAAAATAATGTTGATATAATTGCTGACTTGCTAACTATACGTTCAAAAAAGATTAATTAATTACATGATACTAAAGAGCGGAATTATATGCATAAAAATTTTTGAAAATATGCTTATATATATGCATGAAAAATGGTCGAAATATGCACATGGTATGCACTTTTTTAGGAAAATATGCAAATATATGCATTTTGAAGAAGAAAAAATGCTGGTAAAAGAAAGTAGGTAGAGATACGTTTGTTCTACGCTGGATAAATAAAGACACTTCTGTTTTATATGAAAATATATTGAATTACAAATACATATTATATAGGTACATACATTAAAATATTCTTACATATTTTTGTTGTTATAAAAATTTACAATCAAATGCTTTTCTAAGTTTTCCATTGAAAAGTTGTGACGCCTATCTGTTAATAAATATTTATAAGCAGAAAAACTTCTTTCTACGTCGGCAGTCATAATAGGAGCATATTTTAAAACACTGGTAATTTCGGGGCTTAAATTAAGTGTACAATCTTCAAACTCACCATTTAGAATTTTATTAGCGCTTTTTAACTTTCCATAACTATCATTTTTTTGTATAACTTTTTAAGTAGTAGAATTTTTAAGTAGTAGAATTAAGTAGTAGTAGTAGTGGTAGAATTTTTTATTTATTTTTTGACAAATTTTTTCCGGCTTCGGATTTTTTTTTTCAAAATCATTTTTTATCCCAATAGATTCATTTAAACCCATGCCTTCAGCTTCAAGTTTTGTAATAGCAATTGCGACAAATTTGTAGTTCGCTTTAAGAAATGCCAATTGGTTTTGCAAGCAATCTGTTTTTAAAATGTTTTGGCATTTTGCAATTGAAGTATTATTATCTGCATTAATTTCTAAAATTAATTCTTTAATCGGCTGAAAGTGTTCTGCATAAAACATAGCTGACTCTAGCCACGTGCCCCACCGGGTAATTACTGATTCAGGTGGCAGAGGAGTGTTTGGTAATTTTTCCCTATACATTTGAACTCTTAAAGAGGCCTTCAAAAATACTTTTTTACACTGCTTATCAAAGAATTCACAATTGGAAATTGGCTCCTGATCTCCTTAGCCACTCTGTTTGAACCCATGAGCCAAGCAAGTTGTGTGAATTAAATTTGAGAATATTAATTTAAGTTGAGATCCAACCTTAACCATATATGATGCGGCGTCCGATAGCATCAATAAAATTTTTGAAGTCCGTACGAAATCAGGGCAAAAAAAGCTCATCAAACATTTGTTGACGAATCTCAAAATTGTTAGATGATTTGTTCGTTCTAATTGTTTGCATGCTATTAAACGTGATTTACCAAATCCATCGGAACTTAAACGACCAATCAAAAGATTTGCGATGTATCACCCGCGAGAATCAGTTGTTTCATCGATGACAAAGTACATGTAATTGTTCCCAATATGCTCTCTGATGTTATTCTTTATTTTGTTGTACACATTAGCCACGTGCGATTTTAGTAACAAACTTTCATCTGGAATTTTTTATTGCAATATTTTTTTAAGAAACTTTTAAATACCGGGTTATTTAACTTTTTTAAAGGTATGTTTGCCGCAAGCATGGTTTCACACAAATCTGAATTCAAGACCTGCTGTTCGTTTGCCTTGGATGTTCCCTCAAATGAATGTTGAATGGTTTGTTGAGCCATTTTTGAATCCTTCAGTGACTGCAATTTTCCTTGATGGAGAACGGTGGCAACATGATGGGTTATTTGAAATTTGCGATTACATGGTATCTAAAAAAATTAAAAAAGCAAATAAATTATTATCTAAACTAGTTAACACAACAATATGTAAACTTACCGTTTTACCGCATGCTCTACAAAAAACTTTTTTGTCCGTTAATACTATCTCGGGGATGTCTTTAATCCAAGAACCAATTGCGTAATTGAGTTTTGGCATGTTAAATTAAGAAACTAAGAAACATACCAACTTTAGACGACAAGATTTAGCGAGACAACCGTTGCAGCTTGTTAGAAAGTCTATACAAGAATGAAGAATGAAGTATGAAGAAATATGAAGAATGAAATGAAATGTATGAAGAAATAAAAATGAAGAATGAAGAATGTAATTTATAAATCTACTCATAAAATCTATAAATGGCCTGGGCTTTCCGCTCCGCGGTCCTCTTTGTCAAGTCGGCTGTGTCTGTCCTTTGTCTGCATCCGACAAATTATAGTAAATCGTTTAAAGAAATTTTTTACAAGAAAAAAATGCCAAAATATGCACATATATGCCCATTTGAGTAAAATATGCAAAAATTGTTGAAATATGCAAAATATGCAAAACTTAATTAGTACTAATCGTTAGTAATAACCTTCTTTTGCATGCCCGTCAAATGATATGCGTGTCATATCAAAAAATACCGATATGCATTTTTCATATATTCCGCTCTCTAATGATAACTAATCAGTCCTAAATAATAAAAGTATATTCCTAAATCTTCCCAAGCGATTCCTAATTGAATAAAAATAGTTATATTTATAATTAAAATTTTTATCTGTCAAGTATATAGCCGTAACTTTTACTCCACAGCTGATTTTTTATCGTCCATGTTGTACACCTTAGTAACTACGAGGGGCAAGTAAAAAATAAGGTTCCCACATTTTTTTCAGGTGTAAGGCATTTTTTATTGCAATAAATATGTATACAATCTGAAAGCTTGTATTTTAAACTATTTTTCTACATAGTCGCCAGATCTTTCAAGGCATTTTTCCACCCAAGCGTTGTCCACCCAAGTGTTGCTTCAATTTCGGAAACAAGTGGAAGTCGCTGGGAGCAAGATCAGGGCTGTAGGGGGCATGATCAAGCAATTTCCAGCCGAATTTGTCCAGTAGGGCGGTGGTCTGTCGAGAGACATGAGGTCGCGCGTTGTCGTGGTGCAACCTAACGCCCTTGATCAGTCTTCCTCTCCGGCGATTTTGGATGGCTCTTTTGAGTTTCGTTAACGTCTCGCAGTACCTGTCCGAATTTATTGTGGTCCATTTAGGCATAAACTCGGTAAGCAAGACGCCTTTTCGGTCCCAAAACACCGTAGCCATCACTTTTCTTGCGGACAGCGTCTGCTTAAACGGCGCCATTGTTTCGAGTCTTCTTTTGTTTCCGGAGTGACGTAGTGACACCACGTTTCGTCTCCCGTAACAATGGAGTCCAAGAATTCTTCGGTATTCTCGGCGCATTCTCGAAGAAACCCCTCGGCACACTTAACGCGATTGTCTTTGTGGGTTTCTGAAAGCATGTGCGGGACCCACCGCTAACTCACCTTGTGATAACCAAGTTTTTTGGTTAAAATGTTGTCGATGGTTTTTTCACAAACCTCAGGAACCTGATCAGCCAGCTTCCGAAGCGTTACTCTTCGATCCTCGAGGAGAATGCGCTCAATCTTCGCCACGACTTCGTCGGACACCGATGGCCTCCCGCTCCTTTGCTCGTCGTGAACGTCTGTGCGTCCTTCGGAGAACTCCCTGCACCATTTGCGGACGTGTTGGACGCTGATGCAAGCTTTGCTATAAAATTCTTCCAACTGTCTATGAATTTCAATAGGTGTAAGCTTCTTTGCGTTTAAAAATCGAATCACTGAACGGATTTCACACCTGGCGGTGACGACGATTGCGGGCTCCATCGCGGATGGCTGTTAGGCCGGCACTAAGCTTCGAAGTGATCTTCCAGGTAGTTGGAAAGGAGTGGGGGGGGGGGGGGGATCAACAATGAAGGTGGTGTTGCCGGATTTCGCCTAGTATCTCGCGCGGCGAGTGTACAGCGTTGGGAACCTTATTTTTTACTTGCCCCTCGTAATATCACATCGTTAGATATGGTAACTTTTTTTATGAAGGTTGGGAGCTTCATTTCTAATATCACTCCTTAAATTAAAGTCACTTTGATGTCAGACAATTGGCAACACTATATGATTAAGTAGATCTCAAAAGTGTTTGATTATATTATTTTACAAACCTGACAGCAGTAAAATCATTTGAGACGAATGAATTATTAGTTAATATTTTGTGCAGTAGGAGTTGTACATCTTGCAATTCATACAACCTAAGCTGAAGCGCTTTCTACAAGAATCGCGCAGCTGGCAATTCTGCTTACTCTTTTATATAAATAATAATATAAATAACTATTCCATTCCAAAAAAATCGATCCATATGACCTAGTATATTAATTAATCTAATATTCCCAACTTCGAAGAGGAAATCAACTACTCGTAGTTTAAGTGCGCGGAAAATAAATTTATCTGCGCAAATTATAAAATGTCACAAAAAGTACTGCTTACTGGTAATGTTGCTTGTGATACTCTCTTGTAGGGCTGGTAGCGAGTCGGCTACTAGGCAGTCCTCATCTGGAAAGAGTATTTCGGTGATTCAGCTAAGTTATAGATATGTTAAACTATGGTCTGGATATGTTAAAAATGTATTTAAGGGCGTGCCTTACGACGACACTGAAGTAGAGTGTGAACAATGTTGGTGTTAGAACCACTGAAATATATACTAACTGGAACGAGCGCTGGCCTCTTGGCTTGTGCGGACCTAGAGAGAGGTCCCAAGGACTCTACTCTCTTTCTTGATACAACTCAATACAACTAGCTTTTCGCTCTGACTGTATCACATCCTCCCACTCTCGACTACACTGTTGGCTAGACAAGGATGAAAAGATCCCCTTGGGACCTCTTTCTCGGCCCGCACAAGCTTAGAGGCCAGCGCTCGTTCCAGTGAGTATATATTTCAGTGGCTGCGACGGACACATTTAGCCGCTTAATAGAGTTGCTACTTTGAACACGCCGACCATAGATTAGTACTCGTAACTAAAACTGTTATTATAAGTCTAGCAAAATTATTTTTTAATCCACCCGCAATATAACCTCTGAATGTCTAGCCGTGAAAGAAACTGCGGAAGAAAATATATAATAATATATAAAACGTGTTAAAAAAGCGGCAAAAGAACATCAAAAAGTTTGAATGAATTTTTAAAGAAATCTTCAATTATTCCACCTATTTCCGGGAGAAATCCTGTTGAAGTTGATAACGAGAATTCCACAACAACACAAAACAAAGAAGTATCTGTTGAAATAATTAGAGAACACGAAGAACCTCATACATCTCAAGAATGCCAAACATTCACATATGGAAAACATGAAAGTGAATCACAAATGATGAAAGAAATAGATGAATTATTTAACACTGATGACCCAGTCCCGTGGCCAACAATGTTAAACCATGCTACGAGAACAATAATTGTCTAATGTGGTCCACCTTTTACTTTAACTACAAATGATAAACATTATCTGAGAATAATGGCAAATAGAGACAAGGATTAAGAATAGAAGACTACTTAAGAATAGAAGAGCCCCTGGGGAAGATGACATATTACCAGAGATGGTCAGGTAAAGCAACGATAAGGTACTTAGTGAAGTGTTGGCAATCCTATTCACAAAGTGCATCCTGGACGGTAAAGTACCTGCATCATGGCATAACGCAGTAATCACCCTAATCCACAAAAAAGGGGGCATCAAGAGGCTGGAAAACTACCGACCCATCAGTCTTCTCTTCTCTCAGGTTCTGGTTAACAGACTTGACAGGAAGCTAGAATTCTTTCAACCCAGAGAACAGGCCGGCCTTCGCTCAGGCTTCAGCACCAAAGACTACCTTCAAACTCTCAAAACAGTCGTGGAGAAATGCAATTAGTACAGGAAACCACTTAACCTAGTCTTTATCGACTACGAGAAAGCGTTTGACTCCATCGAGTGGTGGGCCATAAAGCAAACTATAGTTAAATGCCGTAACGATGAAAGGTACATACAGATCCTCAACCACCTGCATCAGAACGCAACTGACTGTGTCTCCCTGCACAAGAAAACCAGAAAATTTCATCTAGAGAGAGGTGTCAGGCAAGGGGACACAATATCACCGAAGCTGTTTACCCTAGCACTAGAATGTATATTCCAACAGATGCAATGGGCAGGGAAGAGGCTGATGATTGATGGAGAGAGAATGACCAATCTGAGGTTTGCTGATGACCTGGCTCTGGTCTCAGAGAGCATTGGGGAGATGATGACGATGCTGGAGGATTAGAGAGTGGAATCCGACAAGGCGGGTCTTAAAATGAATATGGGGAAAATCAAGATTAACCAACATTCCCGAATTCACAGACTACCAGCTTCCAACTATCCAGAAAGTAACCGAGTACATATATTTGGGGCATAAGGTTACACTGGGCTTTGAGAACCAGGTAGCGGAAGTGGAAAGGCGGATCGGGCAGCGTTCGGTGCCAATAAGAAGATTCTACGTGGCAAAATATCCCTGGATCTCAAAGTGAAAGTCTTCGAGCAGTGTGTCATGCCCGTGCTCACCTACGGTACAGAGACCATGACTCTTACACAGAAGTCCGCCGAGAAGTTCCGAGTCGCGTAGAGGGGCATGGAGAGAGCGAACGAATGGATCCGGAATAAGACCAAGGTGAAAGACGTCATGGCTGTCATAGCAACGAAAAAAAGTAATGAACAACAGAACAGAAAAAATCGTAATGAACCGATTTATTGAAATTAATGTATTAAAAAAATTTAATGTGAATTTTTGAAGCACCTTTCATATGAGAGGTTTCATTATTTTGCGCAGGGCCCCGCTTCATTACTTTGCACAGGGCCCCGCAAAATTTAGCGCCGGCCCTGCCTGTAAGAGTTACACGTGGACGTACTTCGCTTGCCCTTATATAGTGTTCATATTGTGGATGCCTTGAATTCTTGGGGTACTGATTCCGTTGACCACATTTGGTTCACAAAGTCTACTTCCGCTACCTGATAGTCACAGGAACTGTGACTATCTTCTGTTGCAGAGGCATCCCACCTTCTTTGTAAACTTCTCGAGGGTAGTCCATCACTCCAGACATTTATACGTTTAACGAAATCTCTATTGTTTACATCAACTACGTCATCGAACGCTTGCTTAGTTTGCTTTATGTTAACATATGTGTGCGATGCACGACTTAAGTCCTCGTATATGTAGTTCAATAGAGAACGGGTGTCGATAAAACATCAACTGCGTTTCGACGTGGATTTTTCGAATATTGTATGTGACTGGACACACTTCTATTAGTCTATTTTAATAATAATTCTCTTGTCTACATAGTATGTTTAATGTTAGGGGTTATAACAAGTTTTAATGAAGTCAATATTTTAATACGAAAGCAATTTATTAATATATACATCTAATTTTCCATTCATTTGTGCACAAGTATTTGATATAACTTATCATTAAATAGCTAAACATAATAAACTCTGAGGGAGTTCCCAATAGAAATTAAAAAATATCCCTACGATCCGCAAGTTTAATAAAATAATTACTATATGTATCAATTATTATATACCCCGCAGACGTTTTCTCTTCATTTTCTTGTTCCTCAAAGAATGTTTTTTTCTTCATTTTCCTGGCGTATTGCCTCTCCTCTGGAAATCACTTTCCAGGTAGATGAATCTCTTCTACGCTATAGTACACATAATAGTTATTTATTATACAAGCGAATAATTAACGTTTAACTAGCGGATTGTTAAATATAAATTCAGTACAAACTTTTGTGTAGTACAAACTTTTATTCAATTTTGCTTTTGATTTAACATTAAATAAAGATAAAGTTATACAAAGAAAAGCTCCATTTTCTGTGTTTTTTTTTTACGAGAGGCATGTCGTCCGGCCATGATTGTGTTGTTATGACAACGATAAAATTGTTTAATCGTACGTCAAAATTTTGTTGAGAGTATTGTGTTTAATTAGTTTATTTTATTAACCATACATCCGAAGAATTATTGTTAGATGGTGACAGAATTGCGGAGAGATTACTCAGAAATAAAGAGATTTATACGATGACTTGCCGATCAAAAAATAATATCAGCGAAGTCAACATTTATGGACATGTTTACGAAGCCCGCAAGGGAGTTATTTTGATGCGTGGCCATGGAAACTTTTATTTCACTGGTGAAATAAAAGTTTTATTAGTTTCACTGTTTTATTTATCCGTATCCAAGGAATTAAATATGACTTATAAAGCAAAATTGAATAAAACATTTTTGACATATCAAAAGTTTTTACCATACATTTTTGGGTAGAATTCTAGAAGTAAGACGAATGTACGTATATTTTAATAATAATTTTCCTTCTACATTTATTTTTATTACATGATTAGGTTCAGAAAATTCTTATTTACTTCAGATACATTTATTTTCTCTATGTGTTTAGCTCTATACTCTGTCCGGCGAGAGGATGCATCCCGTCTCGACGAGTTTAGCATTGTTCTGCGCATACCCCACTTTATTTCGAGTGCGCTGTGTTTATTTGTCAGTATTTGAAAAAACGGACGCATATTTCTTAACTCAAACTAATCTGCGTGTACCTCTGCGCGTCCCTTGCCTCTCATACCCGGCGCAGTGCAGTTGCATTCTCTCGCCGTATGCAGTCCAACACAAATTGACGTCTTATTGCCTTTGGTTTAATTCTTGAATTATCGCATAAAGCTATGTTGTTTTTTGAAGCTATGTTTGATATAGAATTTTTATGTTAAATACTTCTAATTAGTTTTTCAGTAACTTCTTTACTCAACTCTGTACTAAGTAACATTGAAGAAGAAAGCCGGATGAAGCGAATAGGATTTAAACTATAGAATCAGTCCTTGAAGAAGCCTTATAGGAGGAGAAATCTCAATGTTTTAAGCAGGAATGACGACGAGCAGATTTAACGTTCTACCTACTCATTTATAGCAGTAGATACTTCGATATCTAAATAACTAGGTGGTGCCCAACTTTTAATAATACACAGGCTGTAATTTTATGTTCTTTTAATTATTCTTTTTCAGTAATATATAACTGTGAATAACAAGTTATATAAAATTTTTATATATTAGGTGTGGTTAAAACAGTAAAATTTTAAATTCACTTAAATTTGTTTTTTTAACTAACGGTCAACTAACGGTTCAATTGAATTTATAACTAATTTAAGTCATTGAATGAAATTAGATAGTATGAGTAGTAAATAAGAATTTTCTAAAATAAAATAAAAAAGAAGCATATAAATATTTATAATCGTTATATATCACATATAAATTACTAATATTTGTACTGTATCTCTATATAATATCATTATTTATAAATACAAAAGACAATCGAAGCATTCAAGTATAAATACGATATTCTGGTGGTATAAAAATAATGCTTATTTAGTGTTCGACCTAGTCATAAATCACAATTAAGTTTATACTACGTTACGTACTATTTCTGTTGTAAATAAGTGTGATTGATATGGATTGATATGCGTCGATAAAAATATTTTTTAAATTATGCTAAATATCGTCAAATCCTAAATAGTTTGTTAAAATGGAAATGGTTAAATATAAATATAATATATATATATATATATATATATATATATATATATATATATATATATATATATATATATATACATATAAATATAATATATATATATATATATATATATATATATATATATATATATAGCTGAAATTATTTAATTTTATAAATTATAAATATTTTTTATGCCAGGAAACCTTTTTAGGGCTTGGGACCTTTTTTTTAAAAAGGTGGTTAAAAAAGTGGTTCGGGGGAAGCTCTCACCAAACCCCCTATTCCACCTTGGCTTTAGTATGCGCCACCCTGGTATCGCATAATCTGCATTCATTCAGGGTGGGCAGCCCGGACGGTTTACTGAAAAACCGCTCTAGTTGTTGTCTCCCCGACCAGGAATCGAACCCGGGTCTCCCGCATTGAAAGGCGGGTATGTTGTCAACTACACCACCGAGGAGGACAGAGCTTGGGACCTAAATAGCATTCTCTCCGGCCAGCGATTAAACTAATGGATGAGGGAATATTTGAAAATTAATAGTTTATATTATCACTTGCACTTGGAATATTTCAAAATTAATAGTTTTATTAGTTAGTTATATTATCATATTTAAAAAATAACAAAATTAAAAATGCATTTTGATTATAGAAAAAGATAAATTTCTTAAGAATTATCAGATATTTAAAAATCTTGTAGGCTAAAATTGTTTGTTATGAGTTTTCTATTATATTTTGAATTTGAATTGACGTTTAAATTTTCGTGTTGAATAATAATTCATCAAGTATTAATGAAAATAACTAAAACTAGAAACTTACTTTAACTAGAAAAAAAAAACTAAGCATATTTCGTATATTTTTTATCTAAAAATTGTTAGAATTGGTAAACCATACTACTTTATAGATAATCATATTAACTTAATAAAGAAACCTTTCCGGAGCTCTATAAAATTAATGAGTCTTTTTAGGACTACCAAAAACAAATCTCTTGTGAAATTTGTCAGTTATTTTATTTGTCCACCTTCGTGGCATTCAACAAAAACCATAAAAATAACATTGTTTTTAAGATTATGTCTTTCCGATACCTTAAGTGGATAGCCATCTGTGGACGCGTTTCGAGATTTATCTCTCTTCCAGTTCCACAAAGCTTTCGGTACTGTAGAGCTAAACGTCATCATGAACGTCTTGAGAGAGTGTCGCATTGACTGCAGATACTCAGAACTAATCTATAACATATACCAGCATGCTACAGTATCTGTAAAGTTACATGAAAACACCAACCCAATTGAACGTGGAAGAGGAGTAAGACACAGGGATATTGTCCGAAACTATTTATAACGGTCCTACAGTATGCCCTCAACAAGCTAAATTGGGAAACAAGAGGCATTAACATAGATGGAAAAAAACTAAACCATCTTCGTTTTGCGGACGACATAGTCCTCACAACCGACAACCTGGGAGAGTTAAGGCAGATGCTGGAAGAACTTCATATCGTATGCTTGAAAGTTGGATTGGAGATCAACTTTTTGGAAACAAAAGTAATGACTTATTTGGTTCCGAGCGAACACTTCGGGAACACAAACGTAGATTTAGTGTACAATGATCTTGGTCATGAAATCAGAATATCTAGAGATAACCAACATCGCTTGAGCAGCACATGGGAAACTCAACCATACCTTTAAAAGCAAAATTCCGATATGTCTGAAAAGGAAAGTACATTGCCAATGTATTGTGCCTGTCCTTACATATGGGGCGCAAACCTTAACTCTAACCGCCAATACCGCAAGAAGACTTAAAATAACCCAACGAAAAAAGGGAAAAATCAATGTTCGGAATAACCCTACACCACCATACCACAAACTCAAATGGAGATGGGCTGGCCACGTCGCTCGAATGAAGGACGAAAGATGGACAAAGAAAATATTAGAGTGGAGACCAAGAGCCGATAAGCGTAGCAGCAGAAGACCACCAACACTTTAGAGCGATGACCTAAAAAGGATCGCAAACAACTGGATCCACGAAACTCAAGACAGAAGACGATGGTGATGCTGTGCTACTGAGGAGGCCAATGTCCAGCAGTGGACGGAACGGGCTGGATGATGAGGTTAGCACATCCCCGCCATTGAACACACTTCGAAAGACAATTTTGGTATTAGGCGGAGATTTTCTAAATGTATGAATTATTTTTGAATAATTTATCATTTATAGTATTATTTATAGTATAATAATTTAGGTATTTAATTGATTCTTTCGGGACTATCTTTTCTCCATTTACAAGGAAAATAATGAAACCGATTTTTCTGAACCCTGTTAGCAGAACTGGCTCTGTCTTTTCGGGGGGAAATTCTAGTCTCTTTCCTTCCATCCAATTACCAATTTGATCTATAGCTGTATTTTCTCTAAGCATTATTCCCATTTTTGTTTTTCCAGTCACTACCAGAGCCAGGTCGTCAGCAAAGCCCACGATCTTCACTCCCTCCGGCAGTTTGAGTCTGAGGACTCCATCATACAGGATGTTTCACAGTGCCGGGCCAAGAACCGAGCCCTGTGGGAACACCTTTGTTGACATCGCGCTCTTTTTTGCATTCTCTGCTTGCAGAATGATTTTTCTATTTCTCAAATAGCTTCTTATTAATCGCAGTAGATACGGTGGCGTGCCCCTTCTTGCCAGTTCCTCTAAGATGTTTTGCCATGTTGCAGAATTAAAGGCGTTTTAAACGTCGAGCGTTATAAGTGCATATAGATTTTTGTTCTTTGTGAGCCTTCTTGGGCTCTTTTCGCCACTTCGACGATCTTAGCATCTATAGCTAGACAATCTATAGCATCTACTGTTGACTTTCACTCCCTGAACTCATGTTGCTTCTCTGAGAGGTTCTCACTAGTCTCTAATCTTTGTAGCAGTAGTTGGAGTTTTCTGCTACATCTAGTAGACACAAGGGTCTGTACGAGGAAGGCTTCTCGATGGGCTTATCGCCTTTCCTAATTAGGACAAGTTTAGCTTTTTCCATATATCTGGAAAGATTCCCTCAGTGACTATGTGGTTCATTATTTTCAGAACATAGTTTGGAAACTTTACCACATTTTTTTTTAATCTCTGATGGAAGTCCATATATATGTGGTGCTCTGCCATTTCGAAGGCGCTGGCTGTCAACATAGTTCCTCCTCATTGAATGGTACAATCTTCAGCAACTCTGGTTATTCTTCATGAGTTGGGAACAGTACATCAGACAGACAAGACTAGACAGGAATCGGAAGCTGCCGGTATTTTCTTCTAGTTTTCCTTAGAATTCAGTCACCGCTATTTACATACTTGTTCTATAGAGCACAGTAGCGTATAAATCAATCAGTTGCACAATTTACACATTGTAGAAAAAATGTTTTAATTTCCCATATAAGTATTTTGTATAAAAGCTTTCATGATATATTTTTTTATTACTCATGCGTTAAAAGCACTATCTTGGCGCACGTTTTTTTTTGTGCGAAAAATGCCATTTTTGGTTGTATTACCAGATTACTTGGGTAACGCACGCAAATATTCAATATCGCTAACAATTAACAATTAAATAAACAATTAAATAAATAAATTAACAATTAAATAAATAAAATGAACACAAACAAGATTTCAGTATTAAAGTGACGTGAAAGTGACAGAAATTTTGTTTCATTACAAAATAGAAATACAAATTAAAGAAAACGTTTTAATATGAGTGCAAATTATATGGTGATACCAGAGTTCTTATGACTAATCCACCGGAGACAATTGAAAAAGCAAATTCTTCATTTTTTTATTGTATTTCTTTTTATGCCCCCTGGATCCCAAACTTATAAGATACGTCCCCTCGCATCAGTAATAAAAATATTACTTACAACGCGAGCGATATTGTCAATTGCCCTCTCGAGCGAATGTGCGCACTCACTTCGTTCGTGCGCTCAATTTCGCTCTCATGAGCAATTGACAACTTACCGCCCTAGTTGCAAAATATACTATTATATTTAAGTATATTGTTGCCCAACGTGAAAATGTATTATACCAGTAACTGGAGATCTACTTGTTAATGTTTCTGTTTTGAACTTAATATTAAATCTATGAAATTGTTGATCTCTGTTGATAAATTGTTTAAAATTCATTTACCGAAATTTTGATACTAAATAATGCATACAAAATATACGAAATATGTTGTAAATAATTTAAAATCCGTTTATGATTATGCGTTGTTTTCGTAAATAATATTGCACAATTCCCGAAAATTGATTACAATGTGACATTCAAATTTCATTGAATTATATAGGTACTTATTAATAATATAATAGAAACTTCAAGTTCAATGTAATTAGTAAATATTTTATCGACGCATAAAATATTTAATTAAAATTAATAGGGTACGTCTGCGACATGAATTTTTTTTATGATATTCGAATAGATAATATTTTAATTAAAAGATATTGGAATAATCTAGATAGTCATATTAAATATTCAATCGTAGACCCTTTTCATCGATTTCAGACTTTTCAGTCTATCATATTTTAGATAATTTAGCCATATCTAGGCTAATAAAAACATTTCACATTCAATAGAAACTAAATTATATTTCACTTTTGTAAGATTTCATAGAAAGTGTGTCACTCAATAAAATGTCTGAGGCGTTTGTTCCTCCATTGTTTTTGTCGTAGCGTTTTATTTCTGACACATCGGTAACAGCAACTTCTGATTCGGTTTCGCTTTCATTTAATAGATCCTCTTCGTCTACCGCGTCTGCGTTTGCTTCCTCGTCATCGTCGTCTAAATGGCTATTGACTTCTGTTGATTTGATTCTACTTAGTTTTAGTATTTCATCCGCCGCTGCTTCCCAAGGTGTTATTGGTGGTTCTCTAGAATCACATAATATTTAGCATTTTGCTAAAAAAAATATCCCTTGTCTCGTTCTGTATAGTCCTTCCTAGTCTTGTTTAGACAAATTCAGTCTTGTCTAGTATTGCCTAGTTTCCTTCAGTCTTGCCTAGCTCTAAATAGTCTTCACAGTCTTAACCAATTTTGACCAGTCCTGGAAGTCCTATTTAGTATTGTCTTGCTACGCACACTCTGAATTGTGCAGCTATACCTTTGAATTCCTGATCAAGCTTGACAGTTTTGGCCACTCATGGCAGTATAGCTCAGTTTTGATAAGTCTGCTCATACTTGTCTTGGCATGTCTTGTCATATCTTTGCATGTCTTGTCATGTCTTGACATGCCTTGACATGTCTTGGCATGTCTTGGCATGTCTTGTAATGTCTTGTAATGTCTTGTAATGTCTTGTAATGTCTTGTCATGTCTTGGCATGTCTTTTCATGTCTTGTCATGTCTTGTCCTGTCTTGTCATGTCTTGGCATGTCTTTTCATGTTTTGACATGTCTTGCCATGTCTTGGCATGTCTTGTCATGTCTTTTCATGTCTTGGCATGTCTTGTCATGTCTTGACATGTCTTGTCATTTCTTGTCATTTCTTGTCATGTCTTGTCCTGTCTTGTCATGACTTGTCATGACTTGTCATGTCTTGTCATATCTTGTCATGTCGTGTCATGTCTTGTCATGTCTTTTTGTGTCTTGTCATGTCTTGTCATGTCTTACATGTATTGTCATGTACTGTCATGTCTTGACATGTCTTAACATGCCTTGGCATGTCTTGTCATGCCTTGACATGTTTTGTAATGTCTTGTCATGTCTTGACATGTCCTGACATGTCATTACATGTCATTACATGTCTTGGCATGTTTTTCATGTCTTGACATGTCTTGGCATGTCTTTCCATGTCTTTTCATGTATTGTCATGTCTTGTAATGTCTTGTCATGTCTTGACATGTCTTGACATGTCATTACATGTCATTACATGTCTTGGCATGTTTTTTCATGTCTTGACATGTCTTGGCATGTCTTGCCATGTCTTTTCATGTCTTGCAAGTCTTGTTATGTCTTGTTTTGTCTTGTTTGTCTTGTCATGTCTTGTCATATCTTGACATGTCTTGTCATGGCTTGTCATGTCTTTTGCATGTCATGTCGAGTCTTGTCTGACATTTTCTGGTCTTCTCCGGTCTTGTCTGGTCTAGTCAGGTCTTGTCTGGTCTTGTCTGGTCTTGTCTGGTCTTGTCTGGTCTTGTCTGGTCTTGTCTGGTTCTGCGTGGTCTTGTCTAGTTCTATCTAGTCTTGCCTTGTGGGGCATTGTCTAGTTTTGTCGGATCTTGCCTGGTCTTCTTTGGTCTTGTCTAACTTTTTCTGAACTTATCTGGTCTTGTCTTGTCTTTTCTGGTCTTGTCGGGTCTTGTCTGGTGTTGTCTGGTCATGTCTTGGCATGTCTTGGCATGTCTTGTCAAGTCTTGACATGTCTTGTCATGACTTGTTATGTCTTGTCATGTCTTTTCGAGTCTTGTCTGACCTTTGCAGGTCTTCTCCCGTCTTGTCTGATCTTGTCCGGTCTTGTCTTGTCTTGTCCGCTCTTGTCTGGTCTTGTCTGGTTCTACCCGGTCTTGTCTAGTTCTATCTAGTCTTGCCTTGTGGGGTATTGTCTAGTTTTGTCGGATCTTGCCTGGTCTTATCTAATTTGTTCTGATCTTATCTGGTCTTGCCTTGTCTTTTCTGGTCTTGTCGGGTCTTGTCTGGTCTTGTCTGGTCTTGTCCGGTCTTGTGATGTCTTGTCATATCTTGTCATGTCTTGACATATCATGACATGTCATATCAAGTCTTGGCATGTCTTAGCATGTCTTGACAGGTCTTTTCATGTCTTGCCATGTCTTTTCATGTCTTGGCATGTCTTGTCATATTTTGTCATGTCTTGGGATATCTTGTCATGTCTTGTCATATCTTGCCATGTCTTCTCATGTCTTGTCATGTCTTGCCATGTCTTGTCATGTCTCGGATTGTCTTGTTTTGTCTTGACATGTCTTGGTATGTCTTGTCAGCTCTTGTCACGTCTTGACATCTTTTGACATATACTGTCACGTCTTGTCATGCCTTGTCTGGTCTTGGTCAGTCTTGTCTAGCCTTTTATGGTCTTGTCTGGTGTTGTCTGGTATTGTCTGCTCTTGTCTGGTTATGTGTGGTTTTGTCTAGTCCTGTCCAGTCTTGTCTGGTATTGTCTAGTTTTGTCGGATCTTGTCTGGTCTACTTTGGTCTTGTCTACCTTTTGCTGATCTTGCCTAGTCTTGTCTGGTCTTGTTTTGTATTTTCTTTTGTTCCGATCTGGTCTTGTTGTTTGTCTGGTCTTGTCTGGTCTTATCTGGTATTATCTGGTCTATTTTCGCCTTGTCTATTCTTGTCTGGTCTCTTCTCATCTTGTCTCTTCCATTCTTGTCTTGTCTGGTCTTTTCTGGTATTGCCTGGTTTTGTCTGGTCTTGTCTGGTCTGGTCTTGTCTGCTCTTGTCTGATCATGCCTGGTCTTTTCTGGTCTTGTCTGGTCTTGTTTGGGCTTGTCTGGTCTTACCTGGTCCTGTATGGTCTTGTCTGGTCTTACCTGGAGTTGTCTGGTCCTGTCTGGTCTTGTCTGGTTCTAACGGGTCTTGTCTAGTTCTATCTGGTCCAGTCTTGCGTGGTATTATGTAGTTTTGGTCGGATCTTGCCTGGTCTTCTTTGGTCTTGTCTATTTTTTTCTGATCTTGTCCTGTCTTTTCTGGTCTTGTCTGGTTTTGTCGGGTGTTGTTGGGTCTTGTCTGGTCTTGTCTGGTCTTGTTTGGTATTGTCTGGTCTTTTCTGGTCTTGTTTGTTCTTGTCTGATTTTGTATGGTCTTGCCTAGTCTTGTCTGTTCTTGTCTGGCCTTGTCTGGTCTTGTCTGGTCTTGTTTGGTCTTGCTTGGTATTGACTGGCCTTTTCTGGTCTTGTCTGGTTTTGTCTGGTATTGTCTCGTCTTGGCTAATCTTGTCTCTTCTTGTCTTGTCTTATCGTACCTGTTCTTATATGGTCTTGTTTGGTCTTTTGTGTTCTTGTCTGGTGTTGAATGGCCTTGTCTGTTCTTTTCTGGCTTGGTCTGGCCTTCACTGGTATTGTCTTGACCAGCTAACTAAACTATTGTGTAATGTATATTGAATAGAATAATCAGTGTACTTGCTTTAAATTAATAATTATACCTCGTTTACTGCAATGAAAATTATAAAATAGTGATATATGAACGTATTAATTACCATCTATATTATAACAAGAAATTAACACTTTATTAAAGAATTTTCTATGAAAAATATAGAAAGTGTATAATTCATATTTCGTGCTTTTATCTCTAGTTTTAAATAAAAAGCGTTATAGATAGAAGAAACTCAAACTAGAGCAAGGTAAAACACGAATCTTCGATGAAAACTCACATGATACACTTACTCCTCCTTCTTCACTTCCAGCGTAGCCGTTTCTTCCTGTACTTCCGCATTGTGTTCAATGTCTTCAACATGTAAAGCTTCAACAACTTCCGACTCGACTTCTTCTACAGGCTCACCAAACTCATGCTTCATATCATCTTCTTTGTCCAAAGTTGCTGTGGTTGACAAAGTATCTATATCTTTAGCTCTGTCCTCTTCACCGACTAAATCGGTTTTTGCATCGGAAATAGCTTCATCCATAGTTTCATGTGTTTTGTGCGCTGCATCTTCAATGGCTGAATCTATATGTTCAACGGCGTCTGTTGCGTGCTCTTTGGTACTGTGCATGGTGTTACCGATTGAGTTAACTACGGTGCCTATGCTATCTTGGGCTTTATTCAGACCAGACTCAACGGCGTGTTTCACTGTTTCTACGCCCGAAGATACGGTTTCGCCTGCATCTGTAAAATAAAGTGGAAATTAATTCTATGGAAATCGTGTGCTTAATCTTTGAATATTTTTTACGACCCGGTGAGTCCACCATTATTTTTGTGATTACATCTAAAGGTTAACATGAATATTTAATTTACGTTTTACTTGTTTTGCAAAAATGCAATATATACCTAATGAATAATAACGAGACAGAGAGCGAGCAATATAATAAAAAAATGGCAAAGAACAGAAAAGCAATAATAAACTGAAAAATATAATAATTCTAATTCCGACTCGACAGACAAGATTATACCGATTGACTAGACAAATAAAACTAGACGGACAATACTAGACCGATAAAGTATACAGAGTAGTAGTAGTAGTAGTAAGTATGCTAGGTAGAAAAGACTTGCCAGATAATATTAGGTAGACAGGTCAAAACAAAGAAGACAATACTAGACAGACGTGACTAGAGAGATACGATTAGATAAAGAACAATAGACAAGTAGGACTAAATAGACAATACTAGGAAGACAAGACTAGAGAGACAAGAGTATGCAGACAATATTAGATAGACAAAAGCCTAGATGGACAGGACTTGGTAACCAAAACTGAACCGATATCCACATATAGCAGTGCTGAGGAAACAGATGGAAACGCTAGGGATTCTTTCGCATTTTAATGCAAAAGATAGAAAACGGTATAATAATATGTAAAGAAAACATGACACTCATATACTGATGTCTTTAGTTTTATTTAGTTTGAATCAGCCGCTCCATGGAAAGACCGACCGAATTGATGAAGCGGACTAAACGTCAGTTGACACAACAGATAATTAAATGTGAACAATTTATAAATTTGTAAAACTAGTTAATACTTGAATTAGAAACTTTAAATGTTGTTTCTCTTATTCTTACAGGTAAGATATATCATTGTAACAACTATTACAAATAAATACTCTTATTCTTATAGAGAAACGCAATTTCGTTTTTAATTCTAAGAAGCTAGAAAACATATTATAAAACAACATTTTTTTTTTCGTATATTTCAAGAGAAATGGAAAAGCTCAGGTTTGAATTCATAGTCCTTACTATAACCTCAATTGAGACGGAAAACAAAGAGATTTTCAATATGCCACCTGAATTCGAAAACATTTCACATCATGAAAAGTTAAAGAATACAGCTGCTTTTAAAAAAGTAAAAGCAACTCTAACAACAAGGGGTACTTTAAGAGTTTGGATTACTTTGAACTTAGATACTTTGAGAGAATATAAAGATGAAGATGGGAATATACACTTCCATGGATACTTATTAGAAGAACAAGAAAAATATCTCCAAACAAAAACGAATGAGTAACCATAATCAGAAGTCCTTAACAAAAAGAAATATTTGAAAAATTTGTCCTTGAAACATTTAATGGTGCGAATAATAATGCATTACAATGGATGGAAACCTTTGAAAGTGAATGTACACGGTTCAATATAACCCAAGATATAGATAAAATTGGAATTTTAAGACTGTTTTTAAAAGGCTCATGTACCAACTGGTACAGTTCAATGCTTATAAAATATACATTGGACTCTGATTGGGGAAAATTGAAGAAAATATTCTATGATACCTATGCAGATAAAGGTTGGACTCCGGTGAAATACGCCATTGAATTTAAATATATGAGCCGTTTATTTTGAAAGTGACCTAACTCCATTTATGTTCGAATCGAGATATTAAAGGGTTTGCGTTGGATAACTTTAAAAAATATGGGTAATAGATAACATAGTAGAATAATGTTTTGGTGTTTCTAAGGGTGTTAAATTTATCATCCCAATTAGCATATTTAACTTTATTTAAGAAATAATATGCTTTTCATGGCTGTAAATGGACTTGGGCCACTTTCAAAATCAATGAAATTACGTTTCCAATTTTTAAGAAATCACAAGTCCATCCATACATAAAATAAATTTTCCTTGAAATAAAGATAAATGTATTAGTATATTACGTAAGGAGAGTTCCAAGAATCATATTACGTACAAGCGGAACAGTTACCCGCGTATGACCCTCGTAGTTACCCTACGGCCCGCCTAGCGGGGAGTGCGTAATTCCGGGAGTACGTAATTGCCTTACAACTCGAGTTATGTACTATACTTCATCTACGACCACACTAATTTGTTTCTGTTTAATAAGAAAAATATGTTTGGTGTAACAAATTTGTTTCTTATTAGGTTATGTTTATTGTATTATCATTATTTAACATTATAATAAACAAACAGTTGTATTTTCATATATACTGGTTACATGCCTTATTATTTAGTACTTATTTGGGTTAAACTGGAAATTGAACTAGGCTCATAGATATAGGGAACCCAATGCACGCAATATCAATTTCCGTTAGTTTGAATTGCGACACGGGGAGCGCTGAACTTATGAGCACGTAGTAGCAGCTCTCAACCAATCAACGAATCGTAAACCAAACGCACGTGTGTCTTATCAATCATAACATACGTGTGTGTTATGATGTATTTGCATAGTCCACGAACTGTACAATAATGGGCATTTACAATAGTGGTCGTAGATAAACACTTTCATGTTATAAAATCATGAATGATAAATAACAGTTGTTAAATAATTTTTCCATGAATATTAATATTTTTTTATTAATTATTATTCAGTCTTGTCCAGTTTGTGCATGCGGTAGGAGTAAAAAATAATTATTATGGGCAGGTGGTATACATTCTTGTATTTGTGGTTTGTAAGTGGTCTCGTAATTTTTTGTAGTTTTTTTATTTTCACATTGAAATTCATATTCGAAGATTCATAAGTTTTCTATTAGGATATTTTAATATATTCATATTCTCATACAGTTTTTTTGCAAATTAATTTGTTACAAACAAATTATTAACGAATTACTGAAAATTACAATATTATATCAAGTTGCCCATATGAATCCATTTGCAAAACGAAACTGAAATTAAATTGTTTATAATAAATTCATTGTACATTGATAATTCAACTGCTCCTTTAATAATTAAACATAAAGCTTACGAGATCACATAAACTTTAATTGCATATATTCCATATCGTTTGAAACTCTCTCAATGGGACTTACGCCTCTTTCAAAATAAACTTTTTCATCACTTCATTAACACAGCATTTGGGTGTTACAAAATCTTAATGATTTTAAATATATTAGTAACAAGTTACTTCAGTATATAAAGATCAAGTAAAAATCTAACTATTAAGGTAGCTAACTCAATATTTTTGAAAAATGGACTTAGGCCACTTTCAAAATAAACGGCTCATATGTATGGTTCCTTATTAGAGTATGCTCTAAAAAAAGAAAAACTTTTATTAGAAATAAACAAATCAGTGGACAAACTCATGTTGATTGATTTAATTATTGTGGGACTTCCAGATTACATATTTGATAGAATAGACCGAAGCAAATTGAAAGAGACCGAAGATATTTTTAATGAAATAAGAGATCAGAACACCTAGTGAAAACAAAAAGTTGGGATAAGAAAGAAAAGATACTAAAAAGTAACCAGAAAATAAAATGAAAAAAATAGAAAAACAAAAACCATGCAGAATATGTGAAAAGAAGAAGAAAGGTGTACGTTACCACGCTGAAGAAAATTGTTGGTTTCAAAATAAACAATATGAAAATCGAAGAGATCAGGTTAGAACTGTGAATAATTCAGAATTAGAACTAGAATTGAATGAAGAAAATCCAAAAAACTAATAATACCACCATAAATAAAAATCAAATTGAATGTCACCTTAGAAGTTTCTGGAATCTATGACTCTGGATCAAATGTGTCTTTAATTAATGCAAAATTATTGAAAATAAAAAAAGGAAAAACAGGTTATCTACAAATAGTAAATTTGAGGACGATTAATGGTGTAAAGAAAACAAATGGTATAGTAACACTGAAGATAAAAATCTACAATATTGAAAAAACGATGGATATATTTATTATGGATAATGAAAATTTTAATTACGATTTTCTTATTGGTTTGGATTGTATTAAGAATTTTAAACAAATTAAAAATGAAGATCTCAGGATCACACAATATCACACCTAAAGAAAATAAAAATGTCAGCATTTCTGATGTTCGAAAAGATGAAAAGGCTTTGGACTCTAAGGTAGTGAAGCAAGGAAACATTGAACAAATAATCAAATATAAGGTAAATTTCAATGAGCATATAAATGCTAATGATTTTGGAATTTCAATAAATCATTTAGATCTGGATCAACAATCAGAAATAGATAAGTTGATTGAGAAATACAAACCAGTATTTGCTAAAGACAAATTTAATGTTGGTACTGTAAAAGATTATGAAGCTCATATTGACTTAATGGTAGATAAATACTGTTACAAACGTACATACAGATGCACAATTAAAGATCGACAAGAAATAGAATATATATCATACAGCCCTTTCGCAGCTCCAGTAACATTAGCATATAAAAAAGAAGAGAAACAAAAATCTAGGCTATGTATAGATTTTAGAGAATTAAATAAAATTGTTGTTCCCCAATCTCAACCTTTTCCATTAATTGAGGATTTAATGGTAAAGACTAGGAACTGTAAATATTTTTCTAATTTAGACATAAATTCAGCATTCTGGTCGATTCCTTTCAAATTACAAGACAGAAAACTCAAGAAGGTCATTTTCAATGGACTTGCCTCCCATTTGGTTTGAAGACAGCCCCAGCTATTTTTCAAAGGATATTGAGCAACATCATAAGAAAATACAAACTCTCGGACTATGTAGGTAATTATATAGATGACATCCTGATTTTTTCAAAAACTTTTGAGGAACAAAAATCTCATCTATCAAAACTACTGGAGGCAATACTAATTGAAGGTTTTAGACTCAAATTCTCTAAATGCACTTTTGCAGAAAATTCTGTAAGATACTTGGGTCATATAATAGAAAATAATGATAGAATTAAGACCACACAAAGATTATTTAATTGCTGTCAAGAAATTCCCAATTCCAGAGACAAGAAAGAACATACGTCAATTCTTAGGGAAAGTAAATTATCATCATAAATTTGTTCCAAATATTTCAGTTATTTTAGATCCACTACACAATTTATTAAGAAAAGATGTGAAATTTATCTGGTCAGAAGAATGTCAAGAATCTTTTGATAAAATTAAATCATTGCTCGCTCTGTTCACAACCAATTTTGATAATTTTTGATCCAGATTTACCAATTGAGATATACACAGATACAAGCATTAAAGGAATAGGGGCTGTGCTGAAACAAAAAGATGAAAATGGAGACAGTAAGTCAGTGGCATATTTTTCAAAAAAACTGAAGACGCACAAAAACGGAAAAAGGCAATATACCTAAAATGTTTAGCTATAAAAGAAGCGGTAAAATACTGGCAACATTGGCTTATTGGAAAGGAGTTTCTGGTATATTCCGATCATAAAAGTATATATATATATATATATATAAAGATATGTTCTGGCCCAGCCTCCCTACCTTCCCACCTCCGGCCAAACAATTGAAAGCTGTTTAAAGCTGATTGAAAGCTGTTTAAAGCTGTTTGAAAGCTGATTGAAAGCTGTTTAAACCTGAATGAAAGCTGTTTGAAGCTGTTTGAAAGCCGTTTAAAGCTGTTTAAAGCTGTTTGAAAGCTGTTTGGCCGGAGGTGGGAAGGTGGGAAGGTGGGGAGGCTGGCCCAGAACATATCATCTATCCCTACTTATAAACCTTTTGAAAATCTGAACATAAAGGCTAGAACGGATGAAGAACTTGGAGATTTGACATATTAATTATCTCAATATAATTTTAAAGTAAAATATAATCCAGGAAAATCTAATCAAGAAGCAGATTGTTTGAGCAGAAACCCGGTTTTAGAACCTTATGAAAATACACATGAAATTCTGAAAGTAGTAAATCTAATCAATCTGAGAGACATAAAAAATGATCAAAGTACAAATACCGATCTACAAAATAATATAAATAAATTTAAATTGAAGAACGATATTTACTATAAAAAATTTAAAAATAAAGATAAAATTTTGTTATCAGAAGATTGTAGTAAAACAATAATAAAAGATGTACACAATACATATTGCCATATAGGAACAACACAAATGATAAATAAAATAACACCATTTTATACAGCAAGAAACATCACTGCTAACATCAAAAATATCTGTGAAAAGTGCGAAATCTGTATAAATTTTTTTTTTTTTTAAAATCTACATATGGTTTCATGTCACAATTGGGTCCAGCAACATATCCATTTGAAATTGTATCCATTGATACAATTGGAGGTCTTGGGGGATCTCGTTCAACAAAGAAATATTTACATCTTCTAGTTGATCATTTTACGAGATTTGCCTACATTTTAACATCTAAAAACCAAAACTCCAATGATTTTATAAAATTGATTAAGAAAGTGGCACAAGTAATGATATAAACATAACATTTTATTGACGGATCAATATCCAGGGATAAATTCCAAAGAATTTAAACAATTTCTAAAAGAGATAAATACAAAAATTATTTTTACTGCAGTTGATGCACCATTTTCAAATGGTCTCAACGAAAGACTAAATCAGACATTATTTATTAAAATAAGATGCAAGATAAATGAAAGTAATAGAAAAATAACATGGACAACCACTGCTCAAAAATGTATAGAGAAATATAATATTACCGATAAACAGAACATACAGTCACAAAGTTTGTCCCAAAATACTTAATGCAAGGCGAAAATGTAAACCGTTTACCACATGAATTAAAATTAAGATGTGCAGACGAGGATCTGAAAAGAGATAGAAAATTGGCTTTGGAAAATACAATTAAATCGCACAATTATAATAAAAAGCGAATCTACATAGAAAAGTATATGAAATGGATAGAGGAGATATGGTTTACGTGGAAAATGGGAATCGTCTAAATAGAAAAAAACTAGATGAATTGAGAGTTGGACCATATAAAATAATCAGAAAGTTATCCAATTCTATTTATGAGGTTGACACCGGACACAAGAAAAGAGAATCAAACCTCTTCCATATTACCAAACTAATTCCAAGGGGGGGGGGGGGAGATGTAAAGAACATGATACTCATATACTGATGTCTTTAGTTTTCTTAAGTTTGAATCAGCCGCTCCATGGAAAGACCGACAATTGATGAAACGGACTAAATGTTAGTTGACACAACAGAAAATTAAATGTGAACAATTTATAAATTTGTAAAACTAGTTAATACTTGAATTAAAAACTTTAAATGTTGTTTCTCTTATTCTTATAGGTAAGATATATCATTGTAACAACTATTATAAATAAATACTCTTATTCTTATAGAGAAACGCAATTTCGTTTTTAATTCTAAAAAGCTTGGGACTATAGAAAACATATTATAGAAAGAAGTTATATAAGAAGAAAATACCATTCTCTACTAAAAATCTAATTAGAAATTATAAAAAATTATAATAAAATCTAAATAGAAAAAAAAATTGAAATTTTTTAAAATCAAATCAAATACTCACAAAATCATCTAAAATCAAACTGGAATGCTGTAACCCAACTGGTCAGTTTAAAGGAACAGAGGCTCACATAACAGGAACTACCGATAATAGAAGTAAATAAATGAAATATGTTTTATGAAAAAAATCCAGAAAAATTATTGGAAAAAAAGTGTCTGACATACAAGGACAAAATCAGTTTTAACAGAAATTCTGTCTATACAAAATTTTACTGATTTTTATTATAGTAATGTTGCATAATAACAAAAAAAGCGCCGGATATGACGAGGTTTCCACAGCTGTAATAAGAGATGTAATTAAGGAAATTGAAGAGCCGTTAACCTATATTATCAATAATTCAATAAATTGCGGAATTTTCCCTCAGAAACACTCGATTATAACACCCAATACAAGAAGGGAGATAGAAATCTTTTCGAAAACTACTCATTAGCATTTTGTCGCAGTTTTCAAAAATATTTGAAAAAATAATTGCCAATAGAACTGTAGAATTCTTAAATAAATACAACCTACTAACAGAAACCCAGCATGGATAAACAAGAGGTAAAAATATAAATACTGCTTGTTACATACATACATATACATACATATGTATGTATGTATGTACTGCTTGTTTCTATTTTATAAACAATGTCTTAAAATACTTGGAGACTCAATAAATAGAGACTCAATATTCTATTAGATTTTTCCTAAGCATACGATACCGTAGATCAGGGGTCTCCAAACTTTCCAGCCTTAGGGCCATACTGATTACTCCAGTAAGTTCCGAGGGCCAAAACCATATTATCATTGTTGCCGGTGGTAAAAAGTGAAATAGTCCACTGATGAAAAAAAAAAAGTCCGAAAAAGTACGCAACGTTTAAAAAAGGCTGCAAATCGGACTAAAGTCCGCAAAACGGCAACACTGCATATTATTAATTTTCCTGTCATTATCTGTAATTTCTAGATTAGTCGTAGATTACGAGCCTTGAGGAGTAACGTGACACGACATCTGGTGGACACAAGCGGAAATAGGTAGTACCTTCTATCGCTAACAGATGGCGCTAATAGCACGTACAGAATAATCTCGTTGGTTCGAGAAAGTTCTGGTGTCTTCCACTCACTTCTAAAGCTGTGTAAAGCGTGTCAAAAGCTGTAGAAAATGACGGTGGTTCAAAACCATTAGTCTTACATTGTATCATTCATCAACAGTCTTTGTGCAGAAAATGTTTGGATATGTCTGAAGTTCTGAAACCAGTCATATCAACTGTTAATTTTATCAGATCTTACTGAATTACAAAACAACGCATGGCTGTGGAAATTAGCATTCTATGTTGATTTGACAAAACATGTGAACGAAATGAATTTGAGATTGCAAGGAGAAAACCAGTATCTTCCTGATTTATACACTAATATCAAATCATTCCGGAAGAAATTGATACTGTTTCAATCACAACTACGAAGTAAATGTTTTTCACATTTTAAAACATGTGAAATATTCAGCCACACCACTGAGACTGAGTTTCCTATCGATTTTGCAATCGAAACTTTGAGTGCTTTGAAAATAAATTTTGATACTCGTTTCTCGGACTTTGATGCCATTGCGAATCAAATTAAGATTTTTCAGAATCCTTTTGATACTGACATTGAAACCCTAGCTCCGGAACTTCAAATGGAAATGATTGATCTACAGTGCAGTGATATAATTAAGAAGAAATATCAAAACTCATCTTTGTTGGAATTTTATAAGAGTCTTCCACTGACACAATTTGATAATTTGCATAAATTTGCTCGTGGGCTGTTTTCTGTTTTTGGTACTACTTATTTGTGTGAGAAGATCTTCTCCAAAATGAAGTACACAAAAAATGTTTACAGATCTAAATTAACTGATGAGCATCTTAAATCTCTTTTAATAATTGGTACAAGTAAAATTAGTCCACAACTACAAACTATTGTCAGTGGAAAATTTCAATTACATAAATCTCATTAGTATTTCATATGTCATTATGCTTGTTATAAGTTATGTTTTTATTTAAAATGTATAAAATGTTAGTTGGATTCATTTCAATAATTTGTTAGTTATTATATACTGAAGTTAAATTTTCTGCATATTATACATGTCTTTACTCATTACAATTCTGTGTTTCTTTATCCAACTTATCACAAAAACAATAACAATAAGCCTACAACAATGTTATGAGTAGTTAGCCCATGACCATATCAATGTAGATGTCATATTAATAATTATTCAACATAAAATTAGAATACTTCAGTAAACTAAATTTAATTTGCTATAAAAAATATGTTCTCTAAAAGGAGTTTTCAAGTATGCTAGCTCTCCGCGGGCCGGAAAAAATCTGTCCGCGGGCCGGATGTGGCCCTCGGGCCGTATTTTGGAGACCCCTGCCGTAGATCATAAAATCCTTCTAACAAAATAAAACAAATACGGCATTTGAGGATGCAAGGAATTGCTTTAGACTGGTTCAGATCCTATCTTACTGGTAAAACTGAGCAAACTAAATTAATTTCAAAAGACGGTAATGCAAAATCGAAGGTTGTATCAACGGCCTTAGGTGCACCACAAGGGAGTATGCTAGGTCCGTTGATTTTCACCATATATCTAAATGTTCTACCAGAAACTGTTAACCAAACGTCATATAAAATAGTAAATTTCGCAGACGATATCACTTTGCTCCTAGGAACCAAACACATAGAAGAAGTGTCCTTTTTCATTTCTGTTTGATGGAGGCTGTTAAGGAAGGTATGTAGAATTTTTACATATGTAACGTTTTTATTAATTTATACTCGCGTGTATTAGAAATCATGTACGATGTTTTGTAATAGAATCTAGAAGAAAATCTTGCCTATGTCTGCCTTTGTACATGTGAGATTAGAAATAAGTAGGATCTAGGCAGACACAGTTGAGGTGCGAGACTACCTGCTATTGCAAGATTTGTTTGATAATTTATATATACATATATATGTATATATCCCAGGCAATCGCCAAACAAGTTAGACATACAAAATTTTTGCTCGTAAAAATTATGTAAAAATTATGTATTTTAAGTGGTGTGGGGTTATAGGGAGAGAGGTTTATGGCGAGGGACAGAGGGTTAACATTGGATTGGTGTTAGTGAGAAGAAAAAATTGTGTAAAAACGATGTGAAAAAAATGAATTGGTTTTTATTTCGAAATGTCAAATTAATTTATTGTCAAATTTTCTTTTTATTTGTGGGATTTAAAAAAAATATATAGTAATATAATAATATGTGGGATTCTATATAGAGGAGTAACAACCTCGTCAAAAAATCTGGGTCCATCTGGCTCCGGATGGTAGCACCCTGTAAGGGCCCCTGCCTAGGGTTACTAGGTGAAAAATGGTCAACGGTCTTGCCAGCGGAAGAGGATTCTTAAATTCCCAACGCTGGATGGATTGGAAGAGCCGGGTGGTTACACCAATAAAAATCCGCTTTGTGTCTGTCTTAGATTAAGCGACAAAGTGGTCAGCGTCTGTTCACCAGTGGTGCGGCTGTCAGAACATCTTCTTGATCTCAACAATCA
>OX155896.1:15805929-15870929 GCA_944588485.1 Phosphuga atrata | reverse complement strand
AAGAGAGCGATTCTCGAGTACAAGATCAATAGCCGATCAATGGTTTGGAAACCATTATTTAGAGATTTTGGCTTGCATTCCTATCGGTCACATCTTTTGCTTCCGCTGACGGCTCGTCATCGACAGCAACGTTTGGAGTGGTGTACCTTTCGACTGGATTGGGACGTAGAATGGCATAAAGTGGTCTTCAGTGACGAATCTCGATTCTGTTTGGGAATGCATAATGGTCGCATGAGGGTCAGATGTAGACGTGGAGAACGCCGCTATGTGCAGTTTTCTGCATTTTAGCGGCATGTTTAGCACACATTGGCGGTTATGGTATGGGGTGCTATTATTTATGGAAGCAGGTATCAGTTGGTTCACCCGAGGCAATATGAATGCCCACCGATATGTTGATGAAGTGGTAGAACCGAGGCGTCATCCATGTTAATATTTAGATGCATTACTGCACATTACTTTGTATTCCTTAACAGTACGTAAGTATTACACAACATTACACAAAGTACTCTTGGATTCCTTGAATTAATTTTGCATTCCCTGAATTACGTTCACATTATAATCGCATTACGTCCATATCACGTGCCCACTACACCTGAATGAGCTCATCATGCGTTATGCGACACCCCGCAGTAGGACACTGAGCTTCTACTAAACTCTTACTGAGGAAGCTCTGAGAGAAGCCCCCGAGGAAGCTCTTAAAGACAATGGTAATTCTGCCGCAAAAAATATATTTCTTCTTAATTTCTTCAGAAACGGAAAACGATGTAAAGTAATAAATAATTTTGATAATTTAGTATTGGTAAAACCATTCTACATTATAGATAATAATATAAACTTAATAAAGTCGGAACACTGAAATATAAATATATTCAACCTTTTCGGAGCTCTATAATATTCGTCTTTTTAGGACTAGCAAAACAAGTCTCATGTGAAATTTGACAGTTATTTACTAGCTTTCCTAGTGGTATGTTGAGTGCGACGAAGGTGGACTGAAAGCTAGTAAATAACTGGCAAATTTCACATGAGATTTGTTTTGGTAGTCCTAAAAGACTTATAGAGACTATTATAATATTATAGAGCTCCGAAAAGGTTGAATACATTTATATATTCAGGCGTTCCGACTTGATTAAATATTGATAAAGTCGGACCAATACAAAATAACTGACTCTTTTCAAACTTGTGAAACAATATAAATTATTGCGCAATTAAAAAAAAACCTCTAATACTTGCAGAATTTCGAGCTAATCTAAATATCGTTTGTGACACACAAATATTCAAATCATTTAGCAAAGAAAATATTACAGGATTTTTGAAATGTTGTCTGTCAGAAGAAACTCAACGGAAAAATCAAAAGCAGGAAATCAATATCCGGATCAACTGAAAATAATGACTTTGCACTAGAGATGACCATGGGATCACATCGATCCATCCTATCCCATCGTCCCATGGGATGGAATGAGTGGTATGAACGTCGCGTGGGATGGGATGGGTTGGTTCGACAATTTTTTATGGGACGGAGTGAGACGAGTTTTGTTAATCTAGTAAATCTAGTTATGCACGAACTTGATTACTCATCCCACTCCGTCCCATACAAAATTGACATTAATTGCTTATCGTGCCAATACGCAAATCTTCCATAATATGTCTAGCCTAGGAGATTTCTGTGATAATGAAGTTGTTCCTGAAAAGTCTTACGATCCGATTGCGACGAAAAAGGATTACTCATTGTCAGATAAAGAAATTACGGAAAAATTAAATTCGAACGAATATCATTAAGAAAGTTCGAACCGAAAAGAAAGTTTACTGTATGAGAAAATGCGATGAATGGTACAGGCCGCGCCTCGGGATGCATCTCGGGATGAGATGGGATGAATGGGATGGGATGGACATAAATTTTAAGTTTATGGGATGGGACAGTGGGACCGTCCCACGGGATGAGATTTGGAACGAGAAGCTTGTCCCATGCTCATCTCTACTTTACACCATTTCGTTACTGCTGGCCGATTGGGATATGAAACTTTGATGGCAAATATGAACTTATACAACTTATACAGAACTGGGCAATTTTTGAAAAACAGTCCTAAAATCAATCCTAATTTGGTTGTTCAGTACTATATCTGGCAGACTATCATCAGATAGAATTCATCGCCTAATTGGAAAACGCAATAGACTTTGAAATGACTTTGCAATAGACTTCTATAATCAGAATTGACTCTCATCAGCACTACAATATAAAGTTCGAGATAAAATTAGAACAAAAAGAATATTATAGATATTGTTATATTAAAAAATAAATCTAAACTAGATAGCTTCATATGGTCAAAAAAAAATAAGATATTGCAATTATAAATAACGGATTTATTTTTTATGGCCCTGTGGAGCTTCTGGGTTCAAAACCTTCTAGTTGAGACAATTTGAAAAACAGGTTATAGAGCGTCCACACACATATGTGAAAAAGCACTTTAGAGTGTTCAAATTTTGATGTATTTCAATCAAATTTCAATAAATTTATAAAAATTCAACACACTCGTTACTTAACGACGATATTTATAGGTAGTTACAACATATGGTATAGAAAACAAGCGTATAATCCTGCTATAGTTTGACTAGCTTTGTGACCGCTTCGTATACTTTAACTATACGAATAGTTTTGAACTATACGAAACGGTTACAGTCAAAACGGTTACACACAGTTATAGTCAAACTACAGCAGGATTATACGCTAGTTTTCGATACCGTGTGTTCGTAGCTTAAGGTTCAGGGCATTTGAAGAAATGATTTCAAATTCCCCTCCTTTGCGTGACATTACTTTGCAGACCTAAGAATTTCAAAAAATATCTGACATTATTACGCATTACGCTTGTGACTTTTCCGAGTACTTCGCATAACCAAAGAATTTGGATAATTACATGACATTATTACGCATTACGCTAGTAATTTCTTTGAGTACCTTGAATTACCACAAAAATCAGCATAACAGACAAGAGTAGACAAGACTAGACAGACAATACTAGACAGACAAGACTAGACAGACTAGATTGACAAGACTAGATTGACTAGACAGACAAAACTAGACAGACGAGACTAGACAGACAAGACTATTGTTCATTTTTTTAAGAATGCAGTACAGGAAAGATAGGGCTTATTTGACCTTTGTTTTCTGATTGAGTTAAATCGAGGAGAAGTTCACACGGACGATATTTACTTCTCCATCTCTCTCTTTTGACAAACATTTGCAGTCACTGGCGTAGAATTTAGTGATATGTAATTAAATGAATACAATACTACGAATTATTTCTAAACACAATAGAACGTTAAATTATACTACGGATAATAAGTACTATATTATAGAATAATGTTTTATATATTATTTAATATTCAATTTTAAATTTAGAGATAAAAAAATTAATTAAATCCAAGTATATTTTTTTCGTACGCCAACGCATGTTCAGTTCAGCATGTTCTGTTAGTTGTCAATGGCTGCCGTGTCAATTCTTAATTGTCATCTGATCTCTTTGTATCATTTAGATTTCGTACGCTTTTCTCCATTTATTTTTTGTATTTTATTACTATTGTTGCCATTGGGTGTATTTAATAGATATTCAATCAAACCATTGATAAATTACCAATTTTATATTCAAGTAACTATATTTGAATTTAGCGCCAATTTTTGTTACTAGATTGAACATTTTTCATATTTTTCATATTGTAAATCAGGTATCTAGTTACTGCATTCTTAAAAAAATGGACTATAGACAGACAAGACTAGACAGACAAGACTAGACAGAAAAGACTAGACAGAGAAGATTAGACAGACAATACTAGACAGACTGTCCTCCCCGATACTGTAGTAGACAATATATCCGCCTGGGAAGCGGGAGATCCGGGTTCGATTCCTGGTCGGGGAGGCAACAACTAGGGGACCACCCGTACATACCTCATACTCATAAACCCGTACATACATCATTTTCACTAACCGTACTTACTAAAAGCCAAAGTGGAATAGGGGGTTCAGTGAGAGCAACTTCCCACAAACCACTTAAAAAAAAGACAGACAAGACTACCTTGGACTAGTAAGATATTTCTGTCAAGTTTATTTTAAAAATGCCTTCTTGCTGTTTTTTTTATGGCACAGAGTATACATATTTTCATTGAATCTGTGTATAACTAATAAAATATTTTAACAATTTGTGTAGTATGTGTATAATAAATTGCAGTTCCAAAAATTAATACATTTTAAATCATAGTAGAATATTAAATTAATATAAGCCCCAATTCTCTGCGTATTTTCATGCCATTGCAATTTTCTTCTAAATTAGTTTCTGTTTAGATTAATTGCCTACGATCTTTTTCTTCATTTGGTATTCAACTTCCAGTCTTCAAGACTTGATTTCAAATATATGAAGATTAAGGTGGTTCACATTAGTATGGCAAAAAAAAATACAGGTAGACGTTACGCCATCCCGTTATTTTGTTACGCATACCTAATGTCTAATATTTTTAAAATCAGCCCCCTATCTTATCTACAAGGGCTTTGAAATATCTAAATTTGATGAAAATTTTCTAAAAAAGAACAAGCCCATATAAAGAAAAAAATGTAAGCTCTTCTCAAAAATAGATTGTTTTTATTCCAAAGTAGTATTTAAGAAGAGACAACATATTATTAACAAAGTAGGACATAAAATATTAATAATACAGTTATGTTTTTTCAACCTGAAACTAAGTTTGTTAACGCTTTTTTTGGATGTTTTATTAGAAACGATTTTTCGGTTATGTTCCACTACATGAACTATAAATTGGTTTTCTTTCCTCATTTTTGTAATTTATCGTATTATAATCTTCAAATAATTTTACAGTTCTTTCCGCAGTATCGTTGACCAAACATAAGTTTCTTATGCAACTTTTACCTTGAAAGTAATTATCATTATCGCCCCAAGTCTCAGAAGGTAATTGAAATTTTGAACAGGGAGCGTTTGCAATGTTCTCTGTGATGCAACGGCTTCTAAGGTGGCCTCAGTAGATAGTTTAGCAGGACTACCTCCTATGTTTTTTTCTGGCTCGTCGAATTGAGCTCCGCGAAATAGGGAGTGAAACAGGATTGCAACCAAGTGCGGCAGACAACAAAATAATTCTTCTCTGCATCTCGATCGGTTATTTTGTTATTTCAAGAGCGCTGGTAACATGTGTAAAAATACCTCTAGTCAATGATAAACTGTCACTAGCACTAATAGCGCTTCGTTTTTGGTAATGTCAATACAAAATCCTCATCTATGCTAGCGGTACTGGAAGTGCTATTAAAGCTGGAATCCAGTACTAGTTCTTGACTTGATACAACTGAAGTGAATGTATTATTTTCAGCTGCCGTTTGTCTTAATTCTTCAGCTCTTTGTTTTCACTTATTAGAATGTTCTTTGTTTTTTGGTAGTTTCTTGTCATAATCATCTTGCGCTCATCTCTTTCTTCCGAAAATGTAATTGAATTTATGACATTTGAATAGACAATGTCAAAAAGTTTGTCTAGCTTTGTCTGCTTTGAACAAATTCTCTCTTTTTTCTGTACTTCTGAATACCTAGTTTAATTTTTTCAAAAGCAGCAAATTCTTATGAAGTTTAATAAGTTTTCCAATGCAGTGATTCGGTTGTCTTGTCGGAATACCGTACTCATTTCACACCTCTATTAATTGTTGAATGATTATATGCGCCTAACATATGACATTTTTTGAGACATGTAGTATCTGATGATAACGCAATAAAACTTGCCGAAGTGTTGGAAGTTGGTATAGCCTTAGTAGTGGCTCAAGATATCGACATCCTACTAGAAAAATGTCTTTATTACGTGTTAAACAACTAATTTTAATGCACTGGTACACGGATTCAGAGTCTAGTAATTAAGTTTTTTCGACATACGTTTATTAAACACTATATAGGTTCTATTTCATTATTAATTCGATTTATCTAGCATCTAGCATATCTTTATCTTAGCACTGAAAACCTAACCTTCTATCAAGAAAACAAACTATACTATTTTTTAACTAAACATTTTCAAAAATATTAAAAAAATTACACTCGCTTGAGCACCCTCTTTCGCTAAAGCTAGTCACCTGAAATTTTAAAAGGTTATTACTGTAGATACGTGTTACAAAATTAAGGGGTGGCCAAAGTGAAAAAGAAAAAAAAAATAGACCACCCTAATGAAGATACTTACTACAAATCAAATATTTTCCAAGTATCGGATGTACAACAATAATTGAAATATTCATTATTTAATTATTTTTAGATTCTCGGAAATGTAGATAGAATAAGACAACAACAGCAACCCGTGAGTAACCCCAAATATGCAACTGGACCACAGGCTATGCAACAGCCGCCTCAACCGCCACCGCACCAGCAGCAACAACAACCGCAAATCTACGACGAAGACATGGGATATCGTACTATGACGAGAGAAGATGTGGCCATGATACAAGAAAGAAGGATATCAACATCTTTAATGTCGCCACAGCAGACATCCCCCATGAACACCGTGCCTGCAGCCCCTGCATTACCCATTAATAATATTCAACCTAGTCCAGTTTCACCACCATCAAATCCAGGTAATTATTATATATATATATATATATATATATATATATATATATATATATATATATATATATAACATATAAGCCAAAATATATAAATATAAGCAAAAGACAATACAGAATGAAATGATTGACATAATGGCAAAAAAGTTAGAAATTGCATTTTAAATGATATCAAAGAAGCCAAATCGTGTACGATAATGTTGATACAGTTGATACTTTAGATATTGGACAATGTCGTTGCCAATCTTATGATAATAGGTCTAATATGGGTAGCATCTATAAACGAGTAGAAGCCAGGATTGCAGAAAGGAATAAGCTGGCAGAGTTTAGTGGAACCTAAATCTTGTGGGTGTCCATTCTGCCTCATCATGCCAGGAAGCTATAAATCTATTTAGACTAATTCAAAAAGTATATTGCTTATTTGTCGGCTCCATTTCTCGGTGGGATGTTATGAACAAACATGTTTACCAATTTTAAATGAAGCAGCCAGACGAGATGGCGAATGTTGCTGTGAATGCCCTGTTAAACAGTTTGCCAAAAGCCTTGGAAGAAGCTAAGCAAACTTCTCATGCTCCTGAAGCTAAGTACGAGGCAGGTCATCTCTTAATTGCTATAAAGAATTTGAAATTTATTCTGAATTTGACGATTTGGGCAAATATTCTCCGCGAAATCAATCGAGTAAATATCGAAATTCAAAAAGAAGATCTAATCTTTGCGCGATCCGTCGCTTTAATGGATGGCCTGCTCAAAACTTTGCAAAAAATGAGACAAAATTAAATTGAATATTGGATAGAGAAATTGCTGGAAAAATTGGCGTTCAGCCTATTCTGCAAAATAAACGAATTCTGAAATGCAAAAAACAAGTTGATGATATGTGTGATGACGAATTACGAACACTTCAACCTGCTCAGCTCTTTTCTAAAGAAATAATGATGGATGGCATTTGATCGAATCATATCAGAAATTAAAAAGAGGTTTGATTGTATTACCATGCTGAATTTGAATTTTGCATTTCTCAGTCGTACTGAAATATTGAATATGTCAACTGAAGAACTGTAGAAGCATGGAGCAAATCTTTAAACGCCCTTGAATTCTGCCAAGAACTCTACGTTTTTAAAGAGCAACAAATACAACAAATTTGTTGATATGTATGTAAATAACTTTTATTTGGTGATATAGAAAAGGATAACGGTTTCTATCTCTTGTAACAGATCTATGCGCATAATTTGATGCGCTGAAATGATGATGATGATAAAGGTAAAATTATAGGCGGGCGGAGGCGGCATTTTTCAGTTTTTGCCCCGTCTCGAAAAAAATTGAAGATCCGGGGCTGTGGTTTGGGCAGGAATTTCTTCACGAGCACGCACTGAGTTGGTCTTCATACAAAATGTTATGACCATCATGTTATGCCTTTCATGGTTACTATGAATGAGCATGGCATCTTCATGCAAGATAATGCCAATCCTCACACAGCCATTGTTGTCGGCGAAAACCTGGACTAGGTGGGAATTATGCGTTTTGAATGACCAACACTCAGTCCAGACATGAATCCCATCGAATATATATATATATATATATATATATATATATATATATATATATATATATATATATATATATATATATATATATATATATATATATATATATATATTATATATATATATATATATATATATATATATATATATATATATAACATATAAGCCAAAATATATAAATATAAGCAAAAAATTTAGGTCCCTTAAGAAATTGCAACAAATTTAAGTTTAAAATGTAGTTCGATTTTTTGTTATGAGGAACTAAGAAAATGAAAAACAAACTTAGTATAAATTAAAAAGAATAATCAGCAATAACAATTCAATTCAATTAAGAATCAAATTTTGGTCAATGTTATTCTATTCCTGCAATACCAACTTTCTTAGCTACTGAGCAGTTCTTGGAGCTGGTGTATGGCTTCGGATGCTCCGTCCCAACTCTTCCCAGATATTTTCGATGGGATTCATGTCTGGACTGAGTGCTGGTCATTCAAAACGCATAATTCCCACCTCGTCCAGGTTTTCGCCGACAACAATGGCCGTGTGAGGATTGGCATTATCTTGCATGAAGATGCCATGCTCATTCATAGTAACCATGAAAGGCATAACATGATCGTCATAACATTTTGTATGAAGACCAACTCAGTGCGTGCTCGTGAAGAAATTCCTGCCCAAACCACAGCCCCGGATCTTCAATTTTTTTCGAGACGGGGCAAAAACTGAAAAATGCCGCCTCCGCCCGCCTATAATTTTACCTTTTATATTTTATCATCATCATCATTTCAGCGCATCAAATCATGCGCATAGATCTGTTGCAAGAGATAGAAACCGTTATCCTTTTCTATATCACCAAATAAAAGTTACTTACATACATATCAACAAATTTGTTGTATTTGTTGCTCTTTAAAAACGTAGAGTTCTTGGCAGAATTCAAGGGCGTTTAAAGATTTGCTCCATGCTTCTACAGTTCTTCAGTTGACATATTCAATATTTCAGTACGACTGAGAAATGCAAAATTCAAATTCAGCATGGTAATACAATCAAACCTCTTTTTAATTTCTGATGATTCGATCAAATGCCATCCATCATTATTTCTTTAGAAAAGAGCTGAGCAGGTTGAAGTGTTCGTAATTCGTCATCACACATATCATCAACTTGTTTTTTGCATTTCAGAATTCGTTTATTTTGCAGAATAGGCTAAACGCCAATTTTTCCAGCAATTTCTCTATCCAATATTCAATTTAATTTTGTCTCATTTTTTGCAAAGTTTTGAGCAGGCCATCCATTAAAGCGACGGATCGCGCAAAGATTAGATCTTCTTTTTGAATTTCGATATTTACTCGATTGATTTCGCGGAGAATATTTGCCCAAATCGTCAAATTCAGAATAAATTTCAAATTCTTTGTAGCAATTAAGAGATGACCTGCCTCGTACTTAGCTTCAGGAGCATGAGAAGTTTGCTTAGCTTCTTCCAAGGCTTTTGGCAAACTGTTTAACAGGGCATTCACAGCAACATTCGCCATCTCGTCTGGCTGCTTCATTCAAAATTGGTAAACATGTTTTTTCATAATATCCCACCGAGAAATGGAGCCGACAAATAAGCAATATACTTTTTGAATTAGTCTAAATAGATTTATAGCTTCCTGGCATGATGAGGCAGAATGGACACCCACAAGATTTAGGTTCCACTAAACTCTGCCAGCTTATTCCTTTCTGCAATCCTGGCTTGTACTCGTTTATAGATGCTACCCATATTAGACCTATTATCATAAGATTGGCAACGACATTGTCCAATATCTAAAGTATCAACTGTATCAACATTATCGTACACGATTTGGCTTCTTTGATATCATTTAAAATGCAATTTCTAACTTTTTTGCCATTATGTCAATCATTTCATTCTGTATTGTCTTTGATAAATATGATACTTGTCCCTTTTTTACGTGTCAGTATTCTATGTTCGGTTGATCAATAAGAACTAAATAGTAAACACAAATTGAATGTTTGAAACAAAACACTGCCGTGGACTTCGATCGACGAAGAAGTTTCCAAATATAGCTTCATCTCTTTCGCACGCACGCTATCCGCCCGATCCAGTTACCAAAAGGCGAGCGGCTGATAGTTCAGTCGGTCGGGAAAGATATAGGCCTAGGCCCCCTAGTTTACACTATCGGCGGAAATGGAAAACTTTTTTATATTCCTTATTTTTTTATATTCCAGTTCAAAAGAATAAAAAAAGTGAATTGAAATATCTCGAAAACTATTCAGAAATTATGGATAGATTAGTATTTATGCGTAGGGAAAACATTGCATTTAACTGCCATGTTTGATATGCCATTTGCCCCGGTTTGCCCCCTTGCCAAACCATAACCGAGCCACCGCCGAGATGGAAGTTGCTTGTTAATGCAAAGTGGAGCATATCTTTTTCCGGGTTTTCTCCATACTCGTCGACGTCCGTCTGGCCTAGTGAGGTAAAAACGCGACTCATCTGAAAATAGGACTGTTTTTCCAGTCATCATTATTCCATGCCAAGTGAATTCTGGCAAAAGCTAATCTTGCAATTTGATGCCGGCATTGTAATGGTGGACCTGTATCCATCCTTCTACAAGATAATCCAGCGGCATGAAGCCTTCTTCTAACGGCACATTCACTAATATTGACATCTCTAACTTATTGAAGTTGATTTCGTAGTATAACCGCAGAAGATGTTCTATTTCGCAAACTTGCGGACACCAAAAAGCGGTCATCTCTTTGGGCGGTGACGCGTTTTCGCTCGGATCCAGGTGCTTGCTAGTCTTATTTTTGTAATTATAAAATTCAGTAAACAGCAAATAACATTGAAAATTCAATCCAAATTCATGCAAATACACGTATTTATGCATTATATTACCTTTGAATTGTTATTGATAAGAAAAAATATGACCAGCGTTGAAAAAAAAACAATGTATGGGACTCGATCCACCGATCCAGCAATTACCAAGCTTGAACGTTACCACTGGGTTACGAAATTGTTCGCCTTACTACTTACACATTATGTTGTCCTAATGGACTACTAAAAGTGTACAAAGTTTGAAGAAAATCCGTGATCCATACGTCTGAAGTTCCCGTTGTTAGTTGAAATTTCTTAAGTGACCTAAATTTTTTGTTCGGCAGTGTATATAAAATAGTGATAGTCTACTCCAGGGTTTTAATAACTGGTTTTAAGTAAAGAGCCATTTGCTTTTTAAAAAATTAACAAATCTTACAGAAGAGCCGCAGGGATGTTAGTATAATAAGTAGATTTCCAAATATTAATAATTATTATATGATTAACAAATTTTATATATTTAATGATATTCAATGAATTATTAAAAAATATTTTAAAAAAAATCAAGGCAAGCAATTTAATAAAAACGAACAGAAATATTAGTGATATTTTACACTTGTGAGTGAATTAATACACCGGGTTCGTAATTTGAGGTCTTGAGAGGTTTTGAGGTTTTAAACAACTTTTAAGGCTATCGTCGTTGAGCTGAGCTTTTATTTTACTTTATCGGATATGCACGTTGTTAAAAATCCGCCCACAATAATATGTGTATCCGAAAATTGTCAAGAGTCCAAATTTCACCAGTTTAGCTGATTGTAACTTTCATAAAGGCAAATGTAAGTTGATCTTCCTTTTTTAATTTTAAAAGATTTTCTATTCCACTTTTTTTTCTATTCAGATTTTCTAGTTCTGTTTGTAATAATGTAAATTTTGAAGACCACATCTCTGATTTTAAATCTATTAACTGAAGTTCAAATTAAGCTTCCTGCCAACCTTTTGGAACGGGTTACAACTTATTTAGTTGGCATTTACAGAAAATTGATAAAATTTTATCAAAGATTCTGATTTTGAGGAATAAATGTCTTCGCCATGGGTTGAATCAAAGTAAGAAATTCATGGGTACCATGAGAGGGTGCATTACACAACTCATCGCACGCTAAAGAAAATACAGGCGAGGATTCTAAATCACGAAAATTGCTGTGATGTCACAGTCTCTGTTATTTGGAGTGCAATTTTTCTCATGTCTGCTTTTACTTGTTATATCCAAGGGAAACTCTTTAGTTTGTCATCTCTTTTGAGAATTTGGTGCGTTAACCTGATGACAAGACTCTTAACATTTTTCTGTGGATATCCGTGATTGTAGGCGGTAATCATCTTCCGAATGTCTTGGTCCTAAGATTTTCCTTATGATTTTTAGCTCTGCTTTTAGGATATTTTCGAGCTCGCCTTTTTTATTATGCATATAAGGCTTCAGGTTTGATTACAGTATTGTAATGTTTAATCTTAACATGGAGCGACATACATTTTTTGTTGTAAATTTCTCTTGTTATCGCATATGCTCTTCTGAGTTTTTGGAGACGGGTGGTTTGAGCTATGTTTTCTTTTCCAGTTGGTTCGATGATTTCACCCAGGTATTTGAAGTGAGAGACTCGCTTGATCTGTCCATATTTCGTATTTAGACTTGAGACGTCTAGTTTTGAAGAGATTTTCTGTTTCGAATTCTGTTTTGTGGAAGGAGATCTGCAGTCCGAATTATTAATTACATTCTTGCAAAATTTTGTTTATTGCTGTGACTTCATCACTGGACAGAAGGGCCAGGTCATCTGCGAAGGCTAAGCATGGAATTTCAATCTTGTTTTTCTGTGTCCCAATGTAATCTAAGCGGGGTTAAAGCAACGGCCCTTGCCACATTGTTCTATATTGGATCGAGAATTCGCGCTGCTGCGAATTGCGCGATTACCGTACCCATTTTAATATATTACATATATTTTATTACTCGTCGCAAAATATATTCAACTTATTTTCACCACGCCTCTGTCTCCCATTGTAATGCGCATGTCCGAAATTGTAATGCGCATGTACGAAACTTAAAATAACGACACCAGCGCACACTACCGCTGGATAAGGAGATTGTAGGAATGAACCTTTTCGTCTTGATAGCCAACCAGTGGCGGTACATACGGGGAACGACCTTTGTATTTTTGTAAATATTTTTTCCATCTGCACATTTAGCAAATGCTTCACTATAGTTGCCGCAGCCACCCGATGGAGTAATAAACTTGCGTGATCTTCATGTGATTTTCGTCGGATGATTCCCTATTGGTGAGAGAAAACGCTTTTGAAGCGTAGATCACGCAGCCGAAACTTTAAACCAGTCGACCAGTCTCGTTGTATACCACGTGTTCTCGAGTTCAGTGTTTCTGCTTAGTTAAAATTAGTTATTACATTTTATCCATAAATCACAATATTTTTCAAGACTTTGTGTGTCCGTCCGTCCGCAGTTTAGCTCGGAGGCTGTTATATATTAAATAGAAATTTTTAGGGTACCTCCTCTTCACGTAAAGTGGGGACCTTGTTTTTCTCGTCTACCCCATGGCGTGGGGTCTCGTTCGATAGGTCTTTCAAAAACATTACAAGTTTGTGAAAACAATATTTCGATGGAAGGATCCGTTTGTGAAATATTAAGCTTTAAAGTGCTAATTTTTGTTAGAGGCAAGTGTCGCCTCCCCCCGTCAACGTCACTACGAACTATCACGTGAACGCGGCGTGATCACTCCACGGGGTCGCTGCGGCAAGTGTAGATGAAATTGTTCGCAAACAAAAACTACACTGAAAAGGTACTCTTTGTTTCTGTCACTCAAAAATTCAAAACAACAGTTATCGAGGAAAGAATTAAAACGTATTTTTTTAGGAATATTGTCATAAAAAAATACTTAAAAACCCACTAAAAGATAACAAACAAATCTGTTTCAGTTTTGAATTAGCACATAAACGTAATAGTTATTTCACAATAGTTGTTCATATTGCCGTCCCTCAAGCCCAACGCAAGCTTCAGCAGACGCAGTAATGACTTCAAACACGTTCCAAAATTCCTGCGGTGGCCTGAATGGTTGCACATCCATTTTTCAAACGACGTTGCAGTTTTGCAAGAGCCGCTACTTCCGTTTCATAGACTAAATTTTAAGTGACCCCAAAAAACTAGTCCAAGGATTTCATATCCGGTGGCCCTGCTGGCCAAGCAACTGCATCGCCACTCTACCTATCCACTTTAATGGATAGGCGTTTTATAGGTGAGCTCTCGCTAACGCGCTAAAATGTGTAGGTACACCATCGTGCATGAACCACATTTGGCGTCTAGTCAAAAGAGGGACTTCATCGAGCAACCCTGGCTGAATTTTTGTTATAAAATGTCGATAAACTATACACTTACCACAACCAGACATTAATGGAGACTTGTTGCTAATGAGCTCTCACCAAAACAGCATGTGGATTTTCGTCCGCCCATCAGTGCATGTTATGGGAATACATAACATTAACTTCGTCCTGTCTGAACAAGTACATGCTATTGCATTGCGAAGATTTTGAATCTCATATATGCCGGATTTTTTGAGGGGGTCGATTTTGTCTTTAGCATTAAACAATATGTGGGATAATTTTGAAGAAGGTTTAAATGCTACTTGCAGATTTTGTTTTCGCTAAAGGTTAGCTATTTGCTCGCTTATTTTGCCAAGACACGTGAGAGAAACGAAAGTTTTATCTGAATAGGGAGGTTTTATCTTCATAGCAATATTTTTGCATATTAGGTGTGGTTAAAACATAATTAATTTGTTCAAAATTATATATCTATTAAAATGTTGACTGTGATGATGTTAAGTTGTGAATGTAAATATTTAAATCTAATTACAAATAATTTACACATTTTCGCTAACAGTGTATTGCTAATAACACTATCGATGTTAATAAATATCAGAAGTCTAAAACCATTTATAAAGAAAATACGAAATATATTATATATTATTTGAATTTTAGGTCATCAACGTACCACAAGTGCTCCTCCTGCACCTCCGCCAATGATGATGGGAGGTCCGGCTCCGCCACCACCGCCAATGGGAGCGCCTGCTGCTCCCCCTGCACCACCAATGTGTCCTCCACCAAATATAGGAGGTCCACCACCGGCGCCTCCGGGCGGACCTCCACCACCTGTTACTGGAGGACCACCGCCGCCGCCTCCTCCTCCAATAAACATGTCCAGATCAGCCAGCAGTGATATGGTCGAAATCAATTCGTTAGCCGCTCAATTACAAAATGCACGATTAAAACGAAATAAGGTAATTATTTGATTGATTTTATTTTATGTAAATGTAGTAAAATTTACACAAGAATTCCAATTATAAATTAAACCATTTCAATTGTTTTTGTTGGTACCTATTAAAGTGTTTTACATTATTTTGTTATTTCACAATAAGTTAACACACCAAATACGAGTTGAATATTATTATTGGTTATCGAGTTGAATTTTATTTTAATATGTAGGTTCTATCAATATTATATTTTATTATTCTATTATTGATCATAACACATGATTTCTTGTTTTTCGTTTTATGTCTTATTTGCAAACACAATATATAACGAGTGGTCGGTCTCTTGCTGGCAATTTTTTCAGTTGAGGAGTAGTCTGCGACGAAAATCTCTAGAGATTTTCTAAAGGCAAAAGAGAGTCCACGAATTATATTTCGCTAGACAATCCAAAGAATTACTCATAATTTTCAACGGCTGATTAATTTTTCGGTGGTAACCGCTTCGCTAAGAAAAACAATAAACGTCAGAAAAGTTGAATTGATGGCGAATTATGATTGTATTGTGTTATAAGAGTGTAACTATTGCAATGAAACAAGATGAGAAGGTGGAAATTCAAGTTGGGATTTGTTGTAATAATCACGCTCTTATAACACGCGATACTTCAATTTCGAATTTTTTGGAAGACCAACAACATAAATTGCCGAGGAGCCTAATTTCTTTTAATCACGTTTGATTGGTTTAGAATCTCATATTAGAGTTATTTGATTGGAAGATATTTAATGAGTAGGATTGTCTATAATAATAATAAAAATAAAATTTAGTAAGAATTATGTAGATGTATATACTTAAGGAAAATAAATATTATTCTTAACCAAATACTTAAACAAATACTTATTTTAATATTGAATTTGTAGAATACACCTCCACCTGCTGAAAATAGTGGATCGTCGACTAGTAGTGGTGGAAGTAGTAACTATGGAACAATTGGAAGAGGTGGAGGAGGAAGTATGGCATGTATGATGGATGAAATGGCGAAAACTTTAGCTCGTAGAAGAGCAGCGGTAAGTTACCCACATTTGACAAATATTTGACGATAGCTGATTATGCAAGAAAACTATCATAAATCAACGAAAAGGATGGTTGCGACCGTTATTACGAGGTAGCAACTTTACCGTTACTATGCGTACGTGGTGCTTTTACTACTATTTTTGGTGAAAATATTATTTAACTTGTGGAGTTATACCGGGTGTGTCAGAACTCCGACAAACTTTCAGGGCTGACGCTAAGATCCAAAATAAGCATAAAATCTTATACATCTGGGATCAAAACTCTTAGTTTGCCAGATACTCGACAAAAAAACGGAAAACAATTCCGTTCTTTCCCGTTGCTTTTATTATTGCTTTACGAAAATCGTATGTCCACTTTTAGTGTATTAAAAATTGTATGTTGTGCTGAGTGTTTCAAAAATGTATTCTTTCGAAGAAGTAGTAGATATGCAGCTAGCTTATGGCAGTACTAACGTCAACGGCGCAGCAGCTGCAAGGATTTTTGGAGAACGTTTTCCGAATAGGCTCATTCAACTCATCATACAACTTTTGAAGCAATTCAGCGACGTCTTCCAGAACGTGGAAAACCAGTAATCCGAGAACTAGTGTTCGAACTGCAGCACACGAACTTAGAACCAGTGCTTCAACAGAGTGGCGAGTTCTTCACGAACACCTTTTAGAATCCACAAAGTCCAGGCACTGAATTGTAATGACTTTGCGCCAAGAGTACAGTTTTATAGGTGGTTCTTGAACAGCACACAACAGAATGAACGGTTTCCAGAGTTGTTACTTTTTACCGATGAGACTGCGTTTACAAGGGAAGAAATGTTCGATAGCTACAATTTGAATGTGTTTCTCGAAATTATTATTAACAATATATGAAATAGTAAATAATTTATGAAAATAGTGGTATTTTTCTGGATGGCGTTCTGTTAAATATAGCAGTAAGTCAAAACCCTGGTTGACCGGGGCTCTTAAACCGAATTTAAATTGTTGCTCAGACATTTATTCAGAACATATCCAAAAACTGCGCGTTCGGTTTCAGTTATAATTTTTATGCGAAGATGTGTGCACTTTCTACAGTTTTTCGTAATTGTTGCCTATGAAATATTGTTTATTGAAATGGAAATTGGTCATGATAATTCTCCTATTAATATTATTCTTCCATTTTCTACAGAACCTGTGGATTATATCAAAGAAATTTCTTTCACAAGAAAGCAAATATTCATATTTGTGAAATCGTTGAGATGGACGTGTCTAAAAAATTCAAGCAACCATACATTTTACCGAAAATTTTAAAAGATGCCATGGGTAGATTGATATCGGAATTCAATGGCAAGAGGTGGCAACAAGCGAGTAGGAACGAAATAATTTTTTTCAAAAAATTCGATGAGTGGCTCAACGTTCCTATGTCTTTCACAATTGAAAATGAAGGTTGGAAGACTCCCACGGAAGACACAATGGGGCATTCTTCTACGGAAAAGACAATGGGCGTCTTTCCACAAGCTGGGACGATTTGAGTGATCGGTCAAAATGGAGGACAGAAAAGGTTCGAAAGAACATACCGTCCACGAATTGTCCTACGCTAGCCAAATGCTTCTCTGGGCTTCTGGAAATGTACATGCTTCAAATGTAATTAGAGATATTACACAAGGCCGTCCAACGAAAGCATTAAAGTTTCGGAAATCTATGGTTCGCGTTTCAGAAAATGTGTTGTCGGGCAACGAAGCATTATCACTCATAGTAGAAGACAAAATTACCAGAAGTCAATACCAATTAATTCGTTCTGTAAGCGTGAACAAAGATTGTAAATATCGCCTTATGAATGTGTATTGGATTCTAAAAATAAGTGTTACCCTGTAAAGTCAGAAATTTCTGTAACTGAAAGTGGAGCCACAGTTGGACTGCAAGCATTGCTCAATCATGCAACTGAAAGAATATTAATGGTACAATCGAACATTATTGGAAGTCTTCCTGAAAACAAAATTTCTAATTTAGAATTGATATGCAAGTGGGGATGTGATGTTCTGGTCAAAGTACTTACAAACAAAAATTTAGGCATGGAGACGGCAATAAATCGGATGCCAGCATTTTCTTTGTTTCACTTGTTCCCTTGCAAATCTTTGATAGAGTCAACACATGTGATTATTTGGAAAAATCCAAGTCCTTCGACGCCAAGATTTTGTCGCCCAATTAGAATTAAATTCTTGCACGAAACAACTAGGGCTGATGTTGATTGTATCGAAGCGTAAGAGAGAACCTTTGTCCCCTTTCACACTGTGGCAGCAAAAAAATTAACATCAATTTCAAACTTGTGTTGACTATGATAGATGGCAAAGTTTGTAATTCTATTACGAATACATGTTCAAGTATGTGTTGCTACCTTTGTGGGGCTACGTCCAAAGAATTTAATGATATCGAAATGATGTTGCAAAGACCGGTTAATGAAGATAGCGTTAAATTCGGAATATCGTCGCTGCATGGTTGGATACGGTTTTTTGAATGTTGCTTGTATGTAGCTTACAAATTGGAAATACAAAAGTGGCAAGGGCGCGTAGGAGTTAAAGAAAATGTTGCTAGAAAAAAATATATATACAACAAGGTTTTCGTGTCAGATTAGGGCTTATTATTGATCAACCGAAACCAGGGTATGGAACTTCGAATGACGGAAATACAGCTCGAAGATTTATCGAAAACTCTGAAATTTCCGCTTCGATAACGGGATTTGATGAAGAATTGAATGAAGAACAATGAATGATGAATAAAATGATGAATGAAGACTTATATGGTACTTAGGGACTACAATGTAGACTTATATGGAAAATTAGAAATAATACTCACAAAACTAACATAACATTGACTCGAAATAGTGACATGCATTATCACAGTACAAGATACAACAGCAGATAATCTTAGACCAAACCAACCCAGAACTAACATGATCAGATTCTCACCAATGTATGAGGCCTTGCAAACATTCAACAACTTACCAAATAAAATAAAAATTTCAGGAATGTACGAAATATTTTTAAAGAGGGTGTCAAACATAATATGGTAGTTAATTAATTCATATGTGGTGTTGTTAATGGTTAAATACTGTTTAACTTGTTTTTTTTTTAGAATAAAATCGATTAGGGTTATATTATCAGTCCGTAGGTAATCGCCTTGTAATCCTTAATGTATAAATATAAATAAAAATAAAGAAATTGATAAAGCGATTTCATGTTGTATAATTTCTTGTGGTTTCGGAATCAATATGCCTAAATTTCGCAAATACAGTGAAGATACTGCACATAAATTTGTCGAGTTTTATTCATGGTACTTCATGCCAGCAACAGTACAGAAAATTCTTATTAACGGTCACCAAATTGAGGAATCTTCGTTACTTCCTATCGGACAAATGTCTGAAGAAGCTCAGGAATTATGTAACAAATATATTAATTTATTATATTATTAAGATTCCGAGAAGATTTTTCACGAAAATGTGATTGATCCATTAATATCTAGTATATCTCCACAGATCCATTAATATCTAGCTTGAGAAAAAACTTCCTCCGAAGAAACTAAGATCGTTATCCCCATACGTGGTTGAACTATTGATTTGAAGAATGAAAGAAAGCTAATAAACTATCTAAAAAAGCTAATAAATATTGTTATTGTAATAATGATTAATTACTGCAAATCTTCTTCCACCGAAATTTGACTTTTAATTCGTGGTCAGCGACTGTCATTCAGAATTATTAAATTTCAACTTTAGTTTCGTTATCAGTGACCTCCAAAACCCCTAAATCCTGAGTTTCGACAAAATTGAATGCTTTTTTTAGAAAAATTTCTCGCCATATTTGATTCGCCATTTTGAATTTTAGAATATTGAATTTTATTTCGCAATCAGCCGCGTCAAAAACCGCAAATTCCTGGGTTTTTACTAAAATTAAATACTTTTTTCTAAAAATCATCCGCCTTATATTGGCCGCCATTTTGAATCTTGAAATTTTGAATTCAGTTTCGTGATCGGTGAATTTTACAGCCCCTAAATCTCGACTTTCAACAAAATTGAATGCTTTCTTCGGAATATTATCCGCCATATTGCGTCCTCCATTTTGAATTTCGAAATTTTGAATTCAGTTGCGTGATCAGCGGTCTCAAAAACGTAAGGGGACCAAAAATCACGATATTTGAATGGTTCCTTCATATTTTGGCCAGCTTTTTGGGATTTCAAACCACTGTGGGTAGGTATCCTGATAAATGGATAGGTAGGAAAGGTCCGATACGATGACCGGCCCGCTCCCCAGATCTGAATTCCCTGGATTTACGTTGGGGTCTGAAAATGGCGATACACCGGGTGTGTAACGCAAACTAAACGGTTTTGACTCCATATGTATCAAGAGTTTTATGCTTATTTTGGATCATAGAATTAGCCATGAAAATTTGTCGGTGGAGTTCTGACACACCCGGTATATATTTTACTTACTTAACACGATTCGAGTTTCAACTGTTAAAGGTTATTTTTAAGTAAATCACATTATATATTTTTTCCACAAAAATGAATGGTAAAAACAGAATTTTTCTATTCAGAATAACTCAACGAGCTTACCTATATCTACATGTTAATAGAACAATAGGAACAAGTGATCGAGACATCCATAATATCGTTTTATAGAGTATAATTAACTAAATATTTAGAAAAATGTATATTCTATTTCGATGGAAATTTTTTAAGTTATTCGTTAATGTAAATATACTGCATTTTTAATTTTCGCCGATGTGCGATATATTATTAGGTTGTTTCAAAAGCTTTGTCCGTTTTTATGAATGTACAGTAGAATCCGCTTATAATGACATCGAAGGGAAGTGACAAACACGTCATACTAAGCGGATGTCATACAAAGCATAGTCTTCATTAAAAAATAAACCTCTTATTTTTATCAACCTATTTTTAATAGTTATGTATTTAGTTTAATAGAGATAACAACTACAAATTGTATAATACATATATATATATATATATATATATATATATATATATATATATATATCCCCGAGAATCCCCGAGAAAACAATACAACACAGGTATCTATCCGCGAAAACCTCAAATACAACATATATATATATATATATATATATATATATATATATATATATATATATTAACACAAAAAAACATAAATTGGCAAAAAATGAACATATGTATGTACATATTACATACATATATGTATACAAAAACATAACATAAAAAATGTAGATAATATCAATGTACATACATAACATATTTAGTCATTTTTTATATAAGAAATCACTAATTTTTGTCTGCTTTTGTTTCTTCCTTAGACCTCTCGAATAACAGTCTCTAACATTATTGTGTAAAGAAGACTTGCCCTGTTTAAATTATCATTTTCGAAATTGGTATGAACAAATCGTGATAATAGGTCCGCAGCTTTTAAAGCCTCTTCTGAGGTAGGTATTGATTCTTCCTTGACTTCCTCTTCTTCATCGCTTTCGTTTTGCTCATTAGCTGTAATATTCTGTACGATATTTTCATCTGATGTGAGGATGTGAGGAGAGCGTTATCAATTTCAACATAATCGTCCCACATTCCCGGCGCTGTTAACGAGTCTGAATTTAAGTTCGTAACCACAAATATAAAGGAACGTCATCTTCATCATCAAAATCCTTCTCTGCTGTATTTTGAACAGGTAAACCAGCATGGTTTTCAATGAATCCTGCATGTTTGAAACAGTTGTAAATTGTACTTTGTGGAATTTTATTCCAGGCATCATAAACCATAAGAATTGCATCAAGAACTGTTATTTTAGTTCAAGAGCTATTTTGGTTATAATCAAGGCTATTAATCAATTTTAGCAGAAGATTATTTCTGAAATTGCTTTTGAGTGATCGTATTATTCCTCGATTCATGGGCTGCAAGACTGATGTTGTATTTAGTGGAAGGAAGGCAAGTGTTATAGTCTTTAAATCAGTAACTATTGGATGCGCCGGGCAATTATCAACCAGCAATAAAATCTTTTTCTTCTTTTTCTCCAAATCGCGATCCCAATCTCGAAGCCAATTTTCGAACAGTTCTGACGTCATCCAAGCTTTACGGTTGTTTGCATAATCGACTGGCAACGAATTAACACTGCTAAAACATCTTGGTTTTTTAGATTTTCCAATAACGAGCAATTTTTTTTTCTCTGTGCCGCTCAGATTTGCTGCTACCATGACGGTTATTCTATCTTTTGATAACTTGCCTCCACTACAATTCTCTCCCTTAAATTTTAAAGTTCTGTCCGGCATGAATTTGTAAAACAGACCAGTTTCATCTGCATTGAAAATCTCATCATCAGAAAATTGTTTCCGTAGATTTGACCACACAGTGGTTAACCAGTTTGTTGTAGAGCTTTGATCAACAGACGAGGATTCACCGACAATTTTTCCCGCCACAATGTTATGTCTCACTTTAAAACGACTTATCCAGCTCGCAGAACAATTAAAGTTGAAGATACCAAAACGTGAAGCAAAAACATTTGCCTTTTCCTGTAACATAGGGCCGTTGATGGCTTTTCTTTTGTTTCTCGCCATTTTAAACCACTGAATTAACGCTTGATCAACATTATTCTGTCGTAATTTTCGAAGGCTTTTCGAAATCAAAACATTTTAATTAAACGATTTCTTAATCTGGTCCTTGTCTTTAAAAATCATTGATATGGTCGAATGGCCAACACCAAATTCCTTTGCGAGAGATGAGTTTGATTCTACATTTTCTAGTCTGTATATAATCGCACCCTTCTCTTCAATGGTAATCGCTTTACGTCGTTGCAATGTCATTTTGTACATATCCATGAACTATCAATTCGTTACTGGGAATAAAATCAAAAGCGAGCCACGTACTCACCAAATTTCGTTGCAGGGAAAGGAGTGGGGATGGTTTTGGGTGGAGACAGTCACTATAGCGGGACATAATTTCTTAAAAACAAGTCATAATAAGCGACATGTCATTTTAAACGAAGTCATTATATCGGAACCTTGCTATAAAGAATTTAATATGAAAACCAAACTTCACACTGCAATTACTTCATATTAGGCGGTTGGTCAATATAGCCGGAATCATAATAAACGGATTCCACTGTACTTTAAACTTCTTCTTCTTCTTTCGAATAGGCCTACTTTGGACCGCGCTTGTTCAACTGTTGGGTTTTGACCTTTGCCCAGTATTGTTGCATCTTTTGCCGGTGTAACTCCTTTCTCTCTTCTGTCCGTGGGGTACCTTTCCTTCGAGGTTTTTCCTGAAATCCATGGACTTCCTTCAGGGTGCGTCTCACAGACTGTCTGTTTTTGAGATCTGTTATTCCCAGTTCTTTAATATTCTTCTCGGTCTCTGTCAACCAAGTGGTATGAAGCTTCTTGTTTTGCCAGAAGGTGAACAGACAGTTGGTTAGTCGGTTTGGAGGCAATCTTGCAACGTTTTGTGGGTTTTGTCTCTGCGGGTTTTGTTGTCTAGTGCTAGTTCCTGGAGTACTTTGTTAAGCGTTTCTCTATCAATGGAATCGTAGGCCTTCCTAAAATCAACAAAGGTGACGACCACCTTGCGGTTTCTCATCTTGGAGTATGCAAGTACAGTTTTAAGATTGAGGATCTGTTCAACACAGGATCGGGTCTTCCTGAAGCCCACCTGATATTCTCCCAGTTGACTATCCAAACGCGTAATGCCTAACGTTTGTAACGCCTTCGATAGAATCTTGTATGTTACCGGGACGAGAGAAATCCCACGGTAGTTGTTTAGATCCGTAAAATCTCCCTTTTTGTGAAGCGGATGGATCAGAGCAGATTTCCAATCGGGTGGTAATTTCTCTGTTTCCCAGATGTCTTTGATGATCTCGGTTAGCTTGCGCACGGCATTGTTTCCAGCACCTTTCCACAGTTCAGCAACGATAGAGTCCTCTCCATCTGCCTTATTATTCTTAAGAAGTTGAATGTTCGGGCCAACTTCTTCCAATGAAGGGGGAAGCGAGCCCGGGTTTGGTGTGGTTTGTTTATAGTCGAGGTCTTCGCTGGGTGGGTCACAGTTGAGTAGATTTTTAAAGTACTGAGCCAAAAGGTGGCAGTTGTCCTTGTCGTTATAAGCCAGTTTGCCTTGTGAGTCTCTGAAGTGGAGGCTTGGCGGAGCGTATTTTCTGAGTGCCTGCTTAAAGGTTCCAAAGAAATCTCTGGAATTATTCTTAGCAAAGCTCTCTTCGATTTGGGTTAGTTGGTTTTGTGTGAAGGTTTGTTTGGTTCCTCAAATTATCTTGGCTGTAACTTTCTTTGTTCCAAAAATTGGCCAATGCCAAAATGCCAATTTTCCTTGGTCTTTTTAGAACTCCACTTCACCCAGGCTATCTGTTTTTTTGCTATTGCATTGTCACAGTCTTCAGTCCATCTCAGATGCTTCCTTCGTCTAGCGAGAGGGGCGAGTTCATTGGCTGCCTTGACAAGAGTCTCCTACAGTTGGTCCCAGTTGGTTAGGTCTGTGTTGTTCATTCTCTGACTTAGTTCTTGACTGTTCTTGAGTCGCTCGACGTCAAATCTTACCATTTTGGAGGTTCTGTGTAATCTAGTGTTTCTAGGCTGGAGTCTTATTTTGATCTTTGAGAGGTAGTGGTCTGAGTCTAGATTGGCGCTTCTTAGTACCTTCACGTTTTGTATTTCCTTTTGAGATTTTCGTGAATTGGCCACATGATCTATCTTGAATTAACCCAGGTGGGTATTAGGTGAAATTCAAGTCTTCTGCTTCCTTCGCAAGTGTTTGAAGGCTGTAGACTTCATGGTCAACCCAAAAGTCCTACACAGATCCACCAATCGTTCTCCGTTGCGGTTGGTTCGCGTATGCGCCGGATAATTGCCCACTATGTTTTTGTATTTTTTCTCTCTTCCCAATTGAGCATTGAAGTCACCAAGCAGTATAACGGCGTGACTCTCTGGAAGTTTAGAGATAATATCTTCTAAGTCTTCCCAGAATTTATCAGTTCTGTCTGGGTTGCGTCTGTTGTCCTGGTTGATTGGGGCATGTACATTGAGTATACTGTATATTTAATGTACTTCAAACTATAATATCTCAGCGAATACTTATTCAATTTAATCAAATTAAGCACCATTTGAATCTGTGCACTTTTGCCAACGTAACACAAGTCGATTAATTCCGTCGGCATTGGGTGCTCGGGTTTCGATGAAGTCGACGAAGGCCATTTTTGCCTGGTCCTCATTGGCGAAAGTTCTACCGGTGAGAAAGTTATCGAAGTGCTTAAAAAGATGGTAGTCGGTTGGCGAGAGGTCCGGTAAGTAAGGTGGGTGAGACAGAACTTCAACGCTCAATTCGTTTAATTTTCGGACGGTGATTTGTGAAACGTGCGGACGGGCATTATCGTAGAGCAGGATCTGTTCTCTTCTGTTGACCAGTGCCGGCTGCTGCGAACGTAATTTTCGGTACATTTTGTCGATTTCCTCACAATAGAACTCTCCTGTGATGGTTTGGCCCGGTTGCAGAAAGTTATAGTAAATCACACCAGCCGTTGACTACCATACAGTAACCATGGGCTTTTTATTGAAGGTTTTCTTCTCTGGGAAGTGCCTAGGTGGCTCATCGGTGTCCAACCACTGTCCTGAACGTCCCCTGTTGTCGTAGAGGATCCACTTTTCATCACACATCACGATTAGAGTAAAAAAAGGATCGTTTTGGTTGCGCAAAGCAAAAGAAAAACAGACCTCGAAACTTTGTTCGAAATTTCTGTCGATCGTGCAAATCGTGGGGCACCCACTTTTCGAGCATTTTGACCTTTTTAATACCTTTTAAACCATGAAACACGCAGGGGAGCTGACGCTCAGTTCTTCCGTCATCCCACACACTGTTTGTGATGGGTCAGTCTCCGCCAGGGTCCCCAAATCCTCGTCCTGGATTACTGTAGGTCGACCACTTCGGGACTCAACTTCGAGGCTAAAATCTCCGGAACAAAATTTCGCAAACCAACGTCGAACAGTTCGTTCATTAACACTATTATTGCCAAATGCCTGGTTAATTTACAAGATGGGGTTTTTATTATCATTGGATAGACAATTATTTTTTTGTGAATAGGAAAATAGGTCTGTCAAAAATGTCACAAACACACGCAAAATTTGGGTCACATCACAAGATTTTCAAGATATAAATCAAATAAGTGGAAAAATAACTATTGCATTATAGATATCCCAATAACTCGGAAACAATTATTACTAACAATTTAAAAATATCGTCAAAATGTGCATTGATATATGATATATACAACCTTGTAATATATTTTTTTTACTCATGCGTACGAAGTACTTCCTGTAGCACAACATTTACATTAATTATTTGTAGATCGAACTATATACAGTATAATCTTGATAATCTGACACATATAGTACGAGACAGCCGCCGGGTTATTAAAAAAATCCGGATTATCAGGATTAAAACTAAACAATAACAATTTTTATGTAAAATTACAATTATCCTTCAAAAAGAATAAAATATGTATCTATATAGGTAAACGTATCTATAATACAGTAGTTCTACCAGAGGCCTTGTATGCCTCAAAAACAACGGTAATCAAGAGACGAACAAAAATCAAGGAGATAGAAAAACAAGAGAGGAAAATACTAAGAACGATCTACGGGCCGGTTCAGAAAGAGGGGATCTGGTTAAAGAGACCAACAAAAGAACTGAACGAAGAGATAGAGATGATTACAAATAACATCAGGAAAAGAAGGGCAAAATTCTATGGACACATATATAGGATGAATGAAAACAGACTGACCAAGAAATTTTTTAACATAGTGGTGACTAACACAGTGAAAACCAACTGGGTAAAGAAAACCTTGGAAGACCCAAAGAAACTCAACATCTCCACATGACAGACAGGAAAAAATACAGAGGAAAAAATCAGAAAACGTAAGTTTGAGCAAACTCCCAAAGAGAAGAAATCAGGAAAGAAGTGGACAGAAGAGATGAAGAAGAAACACAGTGAATATATGAGAGGTTTCTGAGCAGAAAGAAAAAGACAGAAAAAAGTACTACTACATGTTAATTGATTGCGTTTTAGCGCTCTCCTTAATGGGGAATTATCGATAATAATAATATAGGTAAACGTGTACATACAAAAAAAATATGTACAAACAGAACAGATAGTTAGAGTGGAGTTAAAAGCATATGGAGTGGAGTTAAAAGCATGGTGTGTTGGCTAGACCTTTTTTCAAGAACTGGATCCAAGAACTTTTCTGTGCGCGAGGTTTATATCCGGCGCGGGACAGTTTGAAGAAAAGACACGTGTTTTCCCCCAGAACGCCGGATTATTGAGCGTGCCGGATTATCAAGATTATACTGTATTTACATACAAATTTAAATGAATATTTAAAATTTAAAGAAAAAACATATTGTTTTCTCTATATCTATGAATTCTCTATATTTTATGAATATAAAATTTTGTTTAAATTGTGAATAATTTCTTTGTGTTTTAGGTTGAGAAAAAGGTACCGGATGCCGAAGAAGACGATAAGAAAGCGACTTGGGAAAAGACAAACACGCTTCCAGCAAACAGCAGTAAATTCAACAATGGCGATTCACCAAAGAGTGTGCGTAAACGGTTTGGTTCCGCTTCCGAGGAGACTATTTTGAAAGTGAACGGACTAACGGACGGTTTGTCCATCGCACCGACTGAACTAGAGGCGCTCAAAAATGAAATTATTAAAGAAGTCCGCAAGGAGGTTGCCAAAATGAAACAAGATATTATAGATGGTAAGAAATTCTATTTTTTCTTTTTTCTCTCGTGAACATTTTATAGCCATTTTAATTGTAGTTCAGGCTGTTTTGTGTCACTTTTATTTGCATTGCCTTTCGAAGATTAATTTTCTTAACAGAAAATTAATATCAGGCTCTATAAAAGTTGGTTAAGCAAGTTTTCAAATCAAAATTCTATATAAAGAGCTTCACTGCTACTTGACTAAAAATAGTTTTTTCTTCAAACATCAAATAACCACGATATGTTACTACTATATTCATTAGCATAGAAACGGAGAGTTTTTTTTTTATAAATGTACACGGCCAGCAGAAACACTTGGCATTCAAGAACTATGTCCCCATTCAATAAGTATTCTAAAATTAAATCGAGACTAGGACCAATTGATTATTATTATTCTTGTGTCAGAAAACATCAAATAAAACACAGATACAAATACTATGGCTACAAACATTATATAATATTTGACCAAAACTTGCCCAGTTCCACTGCATTTTGTGATGCTTCATAAAGTTCATCTTCTGTGCAGGAGATCAGACACAGTCTACACTGACGCATATGTTTCACAGTCTGGTTTTCTCCACAATCACACTGAATGCTATTTTCATTAATGTAGCCCCACTTTGCTAGATTGGTCTTAGATCTGCCCACCCTTATCTTAATCTATTCAAGGATTTCCATGTTAACCATCGTTGATCATGACCAGGAGGTAAAGTTTCTGCTATCCTTTTCCAGCCCAGGGGAACAGATTCCCCTAGAGAATTCTAGTCTGGCTTTTTCGCATGTCGTCTTCAATACTTTGGAAGTTCTTAGGAAACTCTTCCTAGACTTCAGCCTCTGAGCATGTCCATTCATGTAGAGGATGGGTTTCTTCCTGCTCAGCTTTCTTCCATTTCTTGTTTGCAGCTATTTCTCGTCGAATAGAGGGTGGTGCTATTCCTGCGAGGTGGTGAAGGCACTCAGTTGGTGTTGATCCTAAGCATCCAGTTATAGTTCTACATATTTCATTCAGAGCTACGTCCACCTGTTTAGTATGAGTTGAGTTATACCAAACTGGATAGGCGTACTCTGCAGAGGAATAGTACAATGCCATTGCAGATGTTCGAATGGTATCAGGAACTACCTTATTTTGAACCAGCCAGTTTTCTCAGAAGATTATTCCTGGTGGAAACTTTTAACTTGGTGTTCAGTCAGTGTTTCTTGTAGATAAGAGCTCTGTCCAATATTGTCACTCCTATAAATTTTGGGGTGAACAGTGTTCCAGTTCTACTCCTGACCATACTACTTTCAATTCACGAAAGGCTTCCCTGTTTCTCAAGTGAAAGGCACATGCTTGTATCTTGGAGGGATTTGGTTTCAGTTGGTTTGCGAAATAGTATTTGGACAGATCCTTAAGGGCACTTGTGAGGTTTTTCTCCACTGATTCAAAATCTTTACCCTGTGCAGCAAGAGCGAGATCGTAAGCGTACAAGAAACTCCTGGTGTTGGGAGCTATGGGCTGGTCATTTGTATACACATTGAACAGAAATGGAGGGAGAACACTTCCTTGCGGTAGGACATTCTTCTGTAGTCTCCATCGGCTACATTGCCCTTGGAAACCCACAAAACACCTCCTATTCTGCAGGAGAGTGGCAATGAACCTGGTTATGCTGGAGTTCTTAGTCAACGTGTAGACCTTAGCAAGTAGAAGCTGATAGTTAACAGTGTCGTAGGCTGCCGATAAATCAACAAATGCCACTCCAGTTACCTTAGCTGCTTCGAAACCATCTTGTATGAACTGCATAAGGTTCAACAACTGTCCAGTACAGCTTTTGCCGGGACGAAATCCAGCTTGTTCAGGTATGAACAGCAGATTAATTTCAGGTAGAAGGCGATTCAGAACCATTCTTTCTAGTAGTTTGTAGAGGTGACACAGGAGTGTAACTGGTCTGAAGTTCTTCGGGTGGTTTTTTTTGCCAGGTTTCAGCAGATCTATCACACGGCTCTTCCGCCATATCTTTGCGATTTGATAATTCTTCATTCAGTTATTGAAGAGCTGGATTATCCATTCCTTTGTTTTTAAGCCAAAATGCTTAATTTGTTCTGCATGAATGTCATCCAAGCCAGCTGATTTTAGTCTGTTTCATATCCTTCTCCAGTTCTGCCATTCTGAGTGGTATTGTAAGATCGTTACTTTCCTCTTTTGATGTCTGGGATTCTGAATTTCTCTTTGATGTCTGGTGCTTGTGAATGGGCTTCCCGTTCGTTAAAAGCTGATGTGCTATTTGGTTTCCTGTGTAATGTACAGAGGTCTTTGACGGATCATTGCTTAGATGTCTTAAAAGTTTCCATGCCTTATGGCTGTTTCTTCTCAGATCCTGATCTTCTATAGTTCTAGCCCATTGATCCCGTTTTGTTTGTCTAATGACGGAGATGAGTCTGTTCCCAGCTTCTACTGTTGATATGAAATACTGTTTCACTGAAAGGGTTTTCTTCAAATAACTTGTATAACCTGTATTCTGTGAGTAGGGCAGCTTTATCTGATGTGAGACCAGGGATAAATGAAGTCCGGCAGCTGCAAGGTACTGTAGACCTTCTAGAGCAATTCTTTATAGTTGTGGAAATTTGTGGTGAAGATGTCATAGGATTCTTTCTGGTATGGGTTCTATTGAAGATGCTTTGATGTCCAACATATCTGCAAATTTCGACCAGTCAGCTTTCTTGAAGTTGTACCTCCTGCAGAATGGTACCTTCTGAGGTCTAACGGCAGCAAATATTTGTCACATTATTGGCCGGTGCTGTGAATTAGGTATTGGAGAACAGACAGATTTTACACATAGTTCGTTGTTTCTGTTACTGCTGAAAATGAGGTCAGGGTTGTAACCTCATATCCCTCTACCACTATTGAATGATGCAGGCTGTTTTGCATCATGGATCAGGGTAAGGGGATTTATTTCTGCCCATTCTTGCACTGCTCTTCTATTCTCATCTTCATGCTCATAACCCCATATGCAGCTTTGGCTTTTGAAGTCCCCAATCACAATCTCTGTGCTTTTATTTTGAAAATTGGATATCTTATTGATGATGAAATCAGCGCCCGGTGATTTATAAAGAGATGAAATCGTACAGTTGGCTGTTTCTAGAGTGAGAAGTTCTATGTTGTTGTTCCTCCATGAGTGCCGTGGAGAGGACTTGAACATCTGGATGGACAAAGATGGCACTTCCATACATATCATGGGGTCTTTCTATTTCAAGGACCATTCCATTTACTTTTGGTCTGTGCATTTTATAGCTTCTATGTGTCTCCTGTATGCATAGCACATGGAATCCATGCTTCATACAAAGGTTTTGCAGCAGTTCTTCTTTGGCGGATGATATGCCGTCTATATGTGCAGAGATAATTGTTAACTGTGGCCCTGAAAAGGACTCAGTTGATGTTTCTTGTGTGAAAGGATTAGCCGGCGTTTTCGCGGTTGCCCAGGGAACGCCCAGGGATTGCCCAATGACAATTTATGAAACTTATATGTATATTATTTCACTTATTATTTTAGTGGATTCGACTGTTTCATAATATTAATTTGACGAAATTTTCTTAGCTCCTTTGCAAAGCCGTTACTAGGGTATGGCCAATGTGGTTCATGCCATAGGCGCTGATTTGATAAAGGCGCCAAAATGAAGGTTTCAGAATAATTTCTTCTTCATATGGCACTACAGCCCAAATCGGGCCCAGACCTCCTGTATTTTTGTCCTCCATGCTTCACCGTCCTTTGTTGTTCTTCTCCACGCTCTTCCTCCCACTGTTTTCTTGGTCTCCCGACCGGCCGCCTGTACAGCATTTTTGCTCTTAGTGGCAGACGGTTGTCGTGCATCCTGATCACGTGTCCTGTCCATCTTAGTCTTTTCAGTCTGATGAATGTAGAAATCGGCAGTTCTTGGTATATCTGGTATAGCTCGTTATTGTACCTTGGCCTTCTGATGTTTCCGACCGTTCCGCCCCTAGAATCCTACGTAGCACCTTGCGCTCAAATATGTCCATTGTGTTCTTGTTTTTTTAGGTCATAGTTCATGTTTCGCTACAATAGCATGCGATGGGAGGAATTATTGTCTTATATATTCTAAGCTTGTTCTTGCGGTGCAATCTTTGGCAGCTGCTTTTAGTTCGGCATAGGTCCTATGCCCTTCGTCGGCCCTTCTGCTCATAATATTTATGTCATCGGCATATCGGCCGCTAGTTGCACTGTTTTGTTGGCTAGGATGTTATCCCTACCTACACCCAAACGTCTTATAACAAATTCTTGCGCTAGGTTGAAGAGTGTGGGTGCTAGCCCATCCCCTTGTTTGAACCCTTTCGTGAGTTGGTTTTGGACCCGCCCACGGCTTCAGTTTTGCACATTGTGGTCTTTATCATTTTCACCAGTTTAGTTGGTAGCTTCAGCTGCTGTAGGATAGCTGCTGGTAGAGATTGTTGGGGTCGATCTAATCGTAAGCCTGCTTATAATCGATGAAGATGTTGTGCACATCAATGTCGTATACCCATGCTTTATTAATAATTTGCTTCACAGTAAAGATCTGGTCCACCGTCGATCTTCCGCTCTTGAAGCCTGCTGGGTATTCCCCTATCAGTTTTTCTGCGTACGGCTGTAGTCGTTCTTTAATGATATACGTTAGTATTTTGTACACAGTACATAGCATACTAAAGGCCGACGCGTCCTCACGCGACATCGCCTGTCAAATAATGATTACATTGTTTAAATGGGCACGTTCTCACTATGGCTACGCGACAGCTACGCGACGTGCCCATTTTAAACAATGTAATCATTATTTGACAGGCGATGTCGCACGACGTCGCGTAGCTGTTTTGCGCATATGGTAATCGACCTAGATTAGATTAGATTAGATTATTTATTCATACCAGAGACAAATTACAATTTGTATAGTACAGTTCATTATATCTATTTTTAGCATTTAAAAAACTAGGACTGGAAAATTTTTTGGTTTAGATCATCAATTTTATATGGTTCAAAGCAGATTAAGTATCTCATAATTGTTTTTCTATAGTGGAAAAAGTTTTTCATCTCGTTAATTTTGCTAGCGAGCATATTATAAAATTCCACACATTTATAAAAACTGCCTTTTTTAAGAAGAGTGGTTTTATGTGCAGGGAAGGTAAGATTAACTTTGTGTCTAGTATCATAAGAGTGGCTAGACACTACTCCATCAAAAAACTGCTTATTTTAAAAAAAAAATTACACATTCAGAGAAGTATATGGCAGGTAGAGTTAACAAATTTAATGATTTAAATTGTTCTCTACAGGACTCACCTATTTTAAGATTTCCCATGATTCTAATCATTCTTCTCTAAAGACTTCTTGACTGTGTGACCCACCCCAAGAAAGGATTCTGTATGACATAACTGAGTAAAATTGACCAAAGTATGCTATTCTAAGAGTTTCAGGATCTACCACTTCTTTCAATTCCTTAAGTGCATAATAAATTCTACTAAGTCTGCCAAACAACTGCTTCACATGTTCTGACCAACACATAAATTCATCAATGGTAATTCCAAGAATAATTTTGTTGGCATATAATATTTGTGTCTTATAAAGATTGATCGAGTCTGGATACAGTGAAGTATTTCTACAATGTCTGAAAAGAATACAGTTTGTTTTAGACGTGTTCAGAACTAGAGCATTGTTTTGGAACCAATTTGCAATGTTTTCTGTGGCATTGATAGTTTTGTCACACAATAGGGTATAGTCCTTTTCTACTATAAGCAAGTTAGTGTCATCGGCATATGAAGTTACTGCAATAGTTGGGTCTGTTATGAAATTTGACATATCATTTACATATAGGATGAACAAGATCGGACCAAGTACACTACCCTGTGGTACACCCATAGCAATTGTTTTCTCATCTGAAAAATATGTTTTTGTATTATTCTTTACACATACTGTTTGTAGTCTGTTGGAAAGATAAGATCTAAACCAGTCATGTGCTATTCCGCGAATCCCCATTTTATATAACTTGCACAGAGTATTTCATGGTTCACACAGTCAAAAGCCTTCGACAGGTCCAGAAATACACCATGAGCTATATAGCCATTGTCCAGATAATGAAGGATCCTCTCAATAAAAGCGAAAATGGCAGTTGTAGTAGATTTACCCTTCTGAAATCATGCTGTTTATTTGTTATCACTCTCTTTGCCCTCAAAAATGGAACGAATCTTCTGCACATAATAATTTCAAATAATTTAGAAAAGGATGAAAGTAAACTAATGCGTCTGTAGTTTTCCACTAGAAGTGGATCACCCTTATTTTTGAACAATGGCCTAATAATTGCCACCTTCAGTTTAGTGGGAAAGATGCCTTGTCTAAAGGATTCATTCAGAATGTACGTTATAGGTTCTAAATTATATTGACTGATATTCTTCAGTAAAACATTACTTATTTCATCGTCTCCCGATGAATACTTGTTTTTCAAACTATACATCACTTCTAAAACCTCATTTTGGGTTATCTCTGTTAAGTAAATCGATCTGTTGCATTCTGGCACAAGGTTACTTTCGAAATTATTTACAGTATTACCACATATGAGACGAGAAGAAGCGGTTAGAAAATAATCATTGAATATATTACAAGCAACATCTGGTTCTGTATACAATTCATCATTAGTTTTTATTCCATTGAAAGAGTAATTAGTGTTTTTTGACTTGCCTAGTTCTGAGTTCACAATTGACCAGACTGTTTTAGACGTGTTATCAGATTGAGCAATTTTTTCACCATAGAGTTTTTTCTTTTCTGACAGCAACAAGTTGCAGTAATATTTTTGGTATTGATTCAGTTCATGGTTTGTTATATGTTTGAGGAGGTACATTTCTGATAACAAGTTAAGTGTATTTTTTGCATTCATAACAATTTCTGATATCCAATTTGGTTTTTTCATTGAATGAATATGAACTTTCTTCAGAAGAAAAGCTTCATTCACGGAACTCGTGAGTTGAGCAATTAATCTATTATACATATAATCAACGTTTTTTTGCTTCAAATACACTTAACCAGGTCTCATTTGATAATGATTGATAAAGCTTGTCATAGTTTTTTGCACTGAACGAACGTTTCCATTCATGGGTCTCTTCAGAGATTCTTTTTTTACGCAGATGTATTGTCCATAATGATCAGATATATTTGTATTTATGACATTTACAGAATAAGTTATTTTATTGGGAACATATATATTATCCAAACAAGTTGCGCTGTGTCTGGTAACTCTAGTTGGTTCATCTATTGTGAAAATCATATCATAGGAATTTAACATATTGTTTACTAGGTCTATGTGCCTTTCATTTTTTGCAGTTTTTAACATGTCTATGTTGAGATCTCCAGCAATCAGAACACATTTATCACCTTCCGTGGCTCTTTCTAAGAGAAAATCTATTTTTTTAATGTAATGTTCAATACTAGTTGTTGGGGGTTTGTAGACTACACAGATGATGTAATGAGTATTATCAATTCTTATTTCAGCACCACAACATTCAAAAACATATTCTTCACTTAAATTATTTATATTGCCTCTTATTAAAGGATTCAATAATGTTAATGCATATAAGGCTACTCCACCATGTGGTCCTTGCTTTTTGCGACAAATTTATAATTTTCTAAATGGAATGCTTCTAGAATGTCAGCTGTTTGCCAGTGTTCAGTAATTGCAATGAAATGTACCTTGAGCTGTTGAACTATTACACAAATATTATTTATACAATTTGAGATACTTCTAACATTTTGATGAAATAAACTTAAATCTATATTTTCTTTGATACTTTGATCTGGAGATGAACAAGTTAATTGCTATACCTTCTTTGTTTTCTTTGCTTCTAACTCCAGAATCCTCTTATAGCAGGGGCAGTCAGGGTCAAACACAGTATGGTTGTTTGTTAGCACTTTTTTCAGTCTCTTATTTGTCTCGGCACAATTTATGCAATTAACGTTTTCGGGATCAGGGCAATCATTTGATTTATGCATACCTCCACAGTTGAAGCATGTTATGCTATTTTCACAGTTTTGAGCTGTATGTCCATATCTTGCACATTTGAAGCACCTCAGCACACTGAAAAACTCTTGCGCCATACATCTTCTCCATCCAATGTTGATCCTACCCAATTCACATATTCTTTCCTTGAGTGAGACATCCACAGTAAGTACTATATGGCCCTTATCAACCTTGTCCTTCTGTTTATATTTCCTCTGCACCTCTATTATAGTAGACTCGTCGATATGAAGGTGATTTTGTTCTCTTATACTTTCTATTATAACACTATCATCATTCTCAATGTATTCTTCTTCAACGCCTCCAATAATAATTTTTGGATTTTTTTGTATTCCATCTGCCTCACTATATTTATTTCCAAGGTCACTCTCCACCCTTTGCTTGATTTTCTGCTTTGCCACTGAATTAGTACAATTAATGATGATTGAACCTCCTTTTCCTCTCCTCATGTTTTCCACACCAATAGCCAAACCCTTGGGGTCAATTTTTTCCTTTAATTCGCTTTTTTTTACATCACTGTCTTGCTTATCTCTTGGTTTGATCACTATGATTTCGGTATTTTCAATGACTTCTCGAGCTGCTGCGTTGGCATAGCTTTTACTGCTACCGGCATCATTGAGATTTGTTTTCTTTAGTATTTTATTTATCACCTCATCTTCTGAAATTGTTTTATTCTGCCACTCAATAATACTCTGTAGATTTTTGAATTCTCCAATCATTGTTTGCTCCATGGCCCGTAAACTTTCATGTAAAGATTCATAATGGGACTAATTCTGGCATTTGCTGCATGCCAGGATCATAACTCTACTTTTGAGCTCCATAACTTTCACTTCAGAGGAGGTTAAGCCACAGCACTCTTTGCATTGTAAATCTTTGCAGATATCACACGTAAATATATCTCTTGCCTTTTCAGGAGGTTTTTTACATGACCAGCACCTCATTTTATATCACCAAATAGTTTTGAGTCCGGCCCTGTCCTTTTCTCGTCAGGCGAACAAAAAAAATGTACTTGAACTATCAGAAGGTGAGGACTTCTTATGGTAGTAAAAAATGTTCAGTTCATCACATTATTAATAAATTTGTCACTATTGAGTCACTTTCACTATATATTTATTTGTGGCAATGAAGTACGCTGCTATGCGATTTATAATTATGTAAATTTTGTATTTAAGTTCGCTAAGTTTATTAAGTTTTATAGGTACGACTTTCACTATCTCTTTTTTTACTTCAGTAGTTATCGCACTTCAGTTTGTCTCCTTTTTTATGGATGGGGATGATTATTATTGTTTTGAGGTCCTCTGGGATCGGCTCTTCTTCCCAGATTTGAACTATGAGGTAAAGTATTTGTTGCATTAGGTCCACCTAGTTTGTATGCCTCAACTGGTTCTTCCGGTGCCTTGTTTCCTTTCATTTTGTATATGGTCTCTTTCGTCTCTTCTGGAAGAATGAGGTTGATTCTGTGCTGTCCCCTTCGAGCTCGTTAATTTCTCCTATGTCTTCTGCATTTCTTCTCCCCAAGAGTTTCTGGAAATGTTCTCTTTAGATGTTCTTAGTTTTATTCGGGTCGCTGTCCGTCATGATTTTTGATTAGGCTCGTATGTCGGGTGTAGTCTTTTCGAGTGTCTTGGTGTTTATAGGCTTTTCTGGCCCCACTCTCTTTGAAGTTCTCCTCCATCTTAACTATGAGCTTGTTCTCATATCCCCTCTTCTTGAATCTACATATTCTGTCTGCTGCACGCCTGGCCGCATCAAATTCTCTCTTTCTCTCTCTCTCGTTTTCATTTCAACATATTTCTTATATTTTTGGTTTCGGTCCTCTATCGGCTTTCTCGCACTCCTTGTCGAACCATTCTTCCCCTTTTTCTTTTCTCTTTTGTCCTAAGATTTCTGTTACTGTTTCAGTAACTGCTCTCTTTAGCTTCTTCCATTCATTCGCTGCTGTGTCATGTTGGTTATTTTGTGTGAATAGCTTTCGTGTTATCTCTTGCTCATACCGTATTCTCATCTCATGTGCTTTTAATTTCCCATAGTCTGGTGTAGCTGTCTTTGTGAGTTCCTGCCTGTTGTTTTGCCGTACTCTGCACCTAAAATAGATTTGTGTTAATAAATGATAGATCCACACCCCTTCTTGACTTAGCATTTGTTATACTCTTTGCTGCTCTCTTGTCTACAATAGCGTGATTTATTTGGTTCACTGTTCTAAGGGGGATTCGTAAATTAAGGTTCCCATGATTTTAAATTGACAGCTATATTTTTGTTCTTAGTGTTATACATCATTTTAAAGCTTACCTAAAACTTGCTATTTTTCTACATAATCGCCATTTCTGTTCAAACACTTTTGCAGACGATGCTCCAGTTTTTCTATCCCCATGTTATAGAATTCTGCCGCCATTCCTTTGAGGAATCGAGTAACCTCTTCCTTGACTTTATCCTCGGTATTGAAGCGTAAACCACCCAAGTGTTCCTTTGGTTTTGGGAATAAGTGATAAGCATTTGGGGCTAGGTCGGGACTGTAAGGGGCTGGAGCACAACAGTCCAACCAAAACCTCTCAGCAGTTCTTGAGTTTGATGTGAGACGTGAGGTGGAGCGTTGTCATGGAGAAGCCTAACACCACTGGACAATCTTCTTCTCTGGCTGTTCTGGATCGCACGTTTCAGTTTTTTTAATGTGTCGCAATATCTGTCGAAGTTTACTGTTGTTCCATGAGGCAAAAAGTCGATTAAAAGCAGGCCCGTGTCCCAAAAGACCTTTGCCATGACTTTCCCAGCAGATTGTGTTTGTTTAAACATCTTCGGCTTCGGCAAAGTTGAGTGACGCCATTCACGTGATTGCTGCTTGGTTTCTGGGGTAAAGTGATGCGCCAATGTTTCGTCGCCTGTAACAATGGAATCCAAGAATTCTTCCTTGTTGTCTTTACATTGTTGTAAGAACTGCCGGGAACACCCGACATCTTGCTGTTTGGGGTTTTCTGTGAGCATTCGCGGTACCCACCGTGCACACACTTTGTGGTAGCCTAATTTTTCGGTTAAAATCTTATAAATTGTAGTGTTGAAAGTCTCAGAAATACGGAAAGCAAGTGCGTTAATGGTGATCCTCCGATCTTCAAGCAATATTCTCTCAACTTTTTCGACAATTCCGTCTGATACTGAAGGCCTTCCGCTCCTGTCTTGATCGTGAATTTCCGTGCGGCCTTCACTGAACTCTCTGCACCATTTGCGAATGTTGAGCAGATATGCAATTTTCCCCATAAACTTCGATTAACTGACGATGAATGTCAATAGGTGAAATCCGTTTTGTTACAAACGTATCACAGCGCGAATTTCGCATCTGGCGGTAACAGCGATAGGGAGCTGCATCTTCGAAGGCTGCTAGGCCGGCACTGAGCGATGTAGCGTGGCGGGACAGGTGGGAGTAAAGAGTAGAGGGAGATTTGACAGTGTAAGACAGTGTTTTACATTTCTCCCAGCACGTCGCATTATTTCTCAGCAGCATAGGGAACCCTTATTTTATGAATCCCCCTCACCATCCGGCGACCTCCAAGTAAGTGCCCTTATGGATGTTCTTGTGTAGCAAACATGTGGAGCTGATCACCATGTTTTTACTTGCCTTGGATCCATCCATTATTATCTAATGTTGCTACAGTCCTTGTAAGACTAGGGATCTCCTGCCACAGCCTACACTTGTGCTTGGTGTGTTGATCTTAGACACATGTGTAGGAGTTTACTGTGAATCAAGTTTACTGTGATGACTTTGCCAGAGCCATCTACAGGAGAACGGTGGCTAGTTTTCACTTACAGCGAAGTTAATAAGCATCTCTCCGTTTTCGTTTATCTCGTGGTGTAGGGAGTGTTTTCCTATTGTTCCTTTCTGCTTTCTTTCCCAATTTTCGCATTCTCGTCTCCAATGATGATTTTGTCGTCGTTTCTCGGGGATTTGTTATGTCTCTTCCAATAGTTGGTATCTTTTCCAATAGTTGGTAATATCTCTCCTTTGTTTCTTGATCTTGCTCCTCTGTGGGGCAGTGTGCATTAATCAGAGTCAAATAAAATAATTTTTTAGTCGCACTTTACACATTGATTCGTTAATTGCTTGAAATTCAAGGATGTTTGCTTTAAGCTTGTTGTCGACTATGAATGCTACTCCCAGCTCCTCTTACCTTGCTCTTTGCCACTGTATAGAATCGTATGTGTGCTGGTGTCTCTTACTCCCTTGCCAATCTTGTCTCCTGGATTGCTGTTATCATTGTCTTATATTTTTGTAACTCTCTGAGCAGTGATCGTTGGGCTCCGGGATTATTTAGTGTACGTACAATCCATGATCCAAATACGTAGCCTAAGTTTCATCGCGTAAATCGTCTTCTGTTAATCCATCCATTCCGTGGTCGTTGAACAGGTTCCTGAAATTGCAATTGTTTCGGGGGAAAGGTAGCTAGCCCTTCGCCCAGCCCCCTCCTTTTATCTGGACTTGGGAGCCGCTGCTTTGGTCACTGGGCTACTCAATCCACCCACGTTCCTCCACAGGCAGAATAATATGTATTTCTTTTCAGAATAATATGTATTCGAAATTAACAACACAAAAAAATGTTATAATTTTATTTATATAGTATTTATGATTTGTAATTTCTACGAATACATATTTAAAAAATAAACCAACATTTTTATTCTTATATATAATGAAAATGATATTTGAAATTGCACCAAAAAATTAAAAAGGCGCTATTTTTATTCTTGGCGATAGGCGTGTCAAACCCTAGTTTCGGAGCTGCTACTTTGTCCAACAATGCTTTCTATTCTATTTAGATTATTCCTTCGGAATATTGTGACCAAAATGTTGAGCTATTCAAATCAAATAGATTTATTTCAATAATAGCATAAAGCTGAAATAAATGTATTGATGCAACAAAATAAAACTAATTAATTAGTAGGGCTTCACACGAGAGTCTCGTTTCTGATCTCGTTCCGCGCAGCCGTAACATTTTCTTCATAAATTTGAAACCGAACAACCCGAACTTGAGTTGTGACGGAGATCTTTTTAGCGTAAGCAGAGGCGGATGCGGGTGTTAACGGAGGCGGAGATAAAATCAGTAATTTGACTCAGAAACTACTCTCCATTTCACTAATGAACTAAAATCTACCTAATCATATTCAAATCATATTCAAAATAGGTTCGTCTTTATTCAAAATAGGTAACATCATAGTACATTACCAGCTCCACTAAATAATTGCTCACTTAGTACTGGACTTGACGGTGCCGACAAGTGCAAACAATGGGAACAAAAACTTTATATTTAATGTTATATCTCCATCACAATAAAGAATCTTCGTTTAATTGGAGTCTTGTATCTTTATTATATTCATTTATTAGTGATTTTCATATCATAAGATCGGTATTGGTAACCACGCTGTCATTTGTTGTTTCCTCATCATCTCCAGTGCTATTTTTCGGCATGTCAGCAAGATTTCATCGTTCATTGTAGATTGTAGATATGGTGGTGACGACTTGTACTGCGACCTTTATAGATCTATTGTACCCCACCCTCCTCCTCCAAGTGTTGGTGTACTTACCCATTTAGAGCGCCTCCTCTAATCCTGATTCCTTTAGGAATCTCAGGATCTGGGTGGGATTCAAGGCCTGCAGCTCCGCTGTGTTCAAGCAGTGAGCCCCAAGGTACATCTGTCTCTTGCGGAGTAATGCTCCGCAGTCTTTGAACAGATGTATGGGGGTTTCCTCTGCTGAGCCACAGAATCTGCATCCATCATCCTCCTCTAGGCCTAGGGCCTTGAGATGTTTCCTAAGTCTGCAGTGTCCCGTCAGGGCTCCTGTCAGAATTCTGAGCTTGTTCCTGCTTAGTTTCAGGCAAGCTTTAGTTCTCTTCTGGTTGAAAGATCCCAGCATCACTTTGGATTGCCTTAGCCCTGGAAGTTCTTTCCAGGTTTTCATCCATTTTCCTCTTATTTCTTCATCTAAACTTTTGCGGATGGTGTTCACGCTCATACCGCAAAAGGGTTCCGGACCTATAAAGGGGCTACTGGATCCCTTGTTTGCTAGGTGATCGGCTTCTTCGTTTCCGTCTATACCAGTGTGTCCTGGTACCCAGTATAGCGTTACTTTATTATCCCTGCCAAGCTTGTTCAGCTTCCCCACACAGTCCCATACCAGTTTGGATCTGATGGTGTATGAGCTAATGGCCTTGATGGCTGCTTGGCTATCTGACAGGATAGCAATTCGTTTTTTGCGGTACTTCCTGTCGAGGTTAAACTGTGCACATCTTTCGATTGCGTGTACCTCTGCTTGGAAGATACTTGGGGATGTTCCCATGGATTCGGAGTATCTGGTACGAGGTCCAAACACTCCTGCACCAGTGCCTTCCTTTGTCTTCGAACCATCTGTATACCACTTGATGGCATTTTGCTCTATGTGGTATGCTGAGGATTCGTCGCTCCAATCGGCTTTACTACTACACATTGCTGTGTAGTTTTTCTCGAAGTGGTATTTGCATACCATTTCGTCTTTTGGTACTTCCAGCCAGTGGATCTTGGCAGCGATGCTGTTTCGGTCTCTGCTCCCGATTATTTTGCCTCTGCCCATTCCTTCCTTGCTGAACCTTACGATCGCCGATCTGGCGGCGCTCTCCACCACAAGGTGCAGCGGAGTCAGATCCAGCAGCAGCTCCAATGCTGCTGTCGGACACGACCCCATCGCCCCCGTGATGCAGACACACGCCAGTCTTTGAATCTTCTCAAGCTGTTTCCTCATAGAGGCCAGCTTGATTCTACTTCCCCACGCAACCGCCCCATAAGTGATTGCAGGTCTCACTGCAGGTTAGGGCGCGTTTGGCTTTACCTACCACTGCCTCAGCGTGTCTATTCCATAGGAGTTTGCTATCTAGTGTGATACCCAGATACCTTATCTCCTGTTGGTATTCTACTGCCTTCCCATCTATGAGTATGGGATGTAGGCAGTTTAGTTTTCTCCTTCTAGTAAATGGTATCACCGTGGTTTTGCTCGAGTTGAGTCTCAATCCCACTGTTTCACACCATCTACTAGTTACTTTGAGGCCTCTCTGAACAATTTCACAGAGCGTTCCCTCAAATTTTCCTCTGGCCATTATGACTATGTCATCGGCGTAACCTTGACATTTGATGTCTAGGTCGTTTAGCCTAACCAGTAGTTCATCAACTACCAGGCTCCACATTAGCGGTGATAGTACACCTCCCTGTGGGCACCCTCGAGTTGTGGAGATCTTAATGGTGTCTTTTCCCACTTGTGTCTCCGCTGTTCTAGTTCTCAGCATTTCTCCCATCCACTTTGAGATAGTGCTGTCGATATTCCTTCTTTCGAGGGCCGCCCTGACAGCCTCGTGTGAGGTGTTGTCAAAAGCTCCCTCTATATCCAAGAAGGCACATATCGCTACTTCCTTTATCTCTAGTGCTGCTTCTATTTCGTTTGTCAGCTGATACAGGGCGGTTTCTGTGGATTTCCCTGCTCTGTAAGCATGCTGACTCCTGTGTAGTGGTGTAACTACCAGCACTATAGTCCTAAGGTAATTATCAATCACCTTCTCCATTGTCTTTAACATAAAAGATGTTAGACTAATGGGTCTAAATGACTTCGGTTGAGTGGTGTCTTTCTTCCCCACCTTCGGTATAAATACCACCTTAGCCCTTCTCCATAGCTTTGGTATATATCCGAGCGCTAAGCTACTTCTAAAGATATTTAGAAGATACGGCATTAGTTCTCTCTCACCCTTTTGTAGGAAGGCAGGAACTAGTCCGTCCACACCTGGGGCCTTAAAAGGCTGGAAAGTGCCGATAGCCCATCTGATTCGGTTTTCCGTACAGATGGACGCTGCCCTCTTCCAGTCGGCCCGACTTGGTTTCCGTGGTTGCATCAATCGTTCATTAGATTCGATTCTACTCTGGTTCTTTTAACAGTAGAAGCTTGGTCATCACCAATTCCATTTGCAGATCTTGTAATATCAATGTCATGATGACAAAAATTCATGCAGCATTACCAAACGTAATAGTTCGGACTGAACTTGTTCTTTAATTAGCGATCGGATTTGCCGACGCAACTACTAGCAAATACCATATTCCGTATGACGTCATCGGCACTCATGGGAAAAGTTGCCCCTCGGAGCAACGGCATCGGCATTGCCGAGGGTCGATTCGTGCGATCCGTACGATGCGGAACAGTGGACGCCTACCTTTAAGCGTCGTTCTTTGCGCGATGACGTAACGTAAACAAACCTCCGTTATAACTTCGCAACAAAAAACACGGAGGCGGAGGTACGATTTCTTGCGGAAGTTCCGCACTTGCGGAGGCGAAGTCGGAGCTCCGTTACAACTCTAATCCATAGAACCAGCAACCAGCTACACTTTCCGAAATAAAACAAGAAATGGCACTACCGCGTTTCACAATAATAATTATATGCAAATATAAAGATTTGTTTTAATTGGATATAAATAGATATTTGGGCGTTTGAAGAAAAAATAGCGTACTATAAACTAGTGCGTTTCTCAAAATTTTGTTCTCGAGTATGTTCACATTTACATTTTAACTAGTTTAATTTGAAACATATATTTTTGTTTTATTGTCACAGTATTCTAATTTAATGTATTCATTTGTTTCAGCAATCAAATCAGAACTGAACCGAAGATAATTTATTATACACATTATTATATTATGTATATCAACTGGGTTTTACAATTTTACACAGGTCATTTATGATATGTATTATTAGCAAACCGATAATATCTTACAGCATACAATATGTAACTGGAATTATACATGCGTCTGTATAATTTCGATTGATGATCGAAAAAAAAAATTTGTGTATAAAAAAATATGAATGTTTCCTAAGGCTGTTCTGTATGTTATGTAGAAGCGATAGTATAATCGTCAACAAAATCAGTTTATAACAAAAAAAATGATGTATTGTATTTTGATTTAATTAAAACGAAACAATCGGGTTGTGTCTAGAATATTAAGAGAAAAAAAAACGTTGGCAAACAAGAAAATATATATAAGAACAAATTTGAATAACCAATGAAGATTAAAGCACATTAAAATTTATTTTATAAGTACAGGTTTATATAATGTATGCTAAGGTGGTTATTTAAAGTTGTTACGCAAATTTTACTACATTTTTAAAAACTAGTAAAATGATGTAATATTGATACAGAATGGCTGATTTTAATATAATGCTATATAGATGTCGTATAATAGCACATTGCATTAATAAGTTTTAAAATAATTATTTATTATTTAAATATTAAGTTAAATAGAGCTATTTAATATGTTTAGTGATTCCTATTACATTATAAACACTCGTAAAAATGAATAAAATTTCGTAGGTTTTAGTGAAGCTTAAAACGTTGGTTTTTTGGGATTGTCTAATTCGTTGGTTCATTTTTATCGAGAGTGTTATTTTTGTATATAATTAATTTATAAGGACTTCCAATATAATATTTATTAATATTTTAACAATAGAGAGAAGAAAGTATTAGCGATAGTTTTGTCCATTCATTGGAAACATGTGCCATCGAAGTAAGCATAAATATTTGGGATGACAAAACTAAAGCAGTTAGAGCAAAATTAAAATAGAGAAGTTTTAAAAAATGTTATTTCTGCCTTTTTAAACAGCATATTTTATTTTCCTTTTTAGTACGTTCTGTATATCAAAAAGATCTATAATGACTTGTATTTTAGACTCTATTGAGTTTTAAGTAAAGCTGCTTAAAATAGTTTAGTGTCGCGACATATATACATCGAAACTCATGTTTACAGCATTTTATATGACATAATACAATCGTGGCTACAATTGAACTTAGTATACATTGCAATCGGAGATGTGTAATTGCTAATTCATTTACAGGTTTTCCTTTGATATTTCTATTAAGATCAATAATGATTATATAAAAACGTGTACGTTAAACGGGTTAACGTAAATTGACATATAGAAATAGTTTTCGACAGACGTATCGATTGTTAATCAATAACAAAAAACAAAACGGAAATTACTTAAATATAAAAGAAAACATAATCAATATTTAACATTCAGAAAATTTCAAATTAATTTTTATATTTAAAATATTTTATGATATATTTGTGATATTTTGCATTTCTTTCCGAGATATTTTTACTAATTTTGTAAACAGTTTCTTTAACATTGTGATCTCAGAGTCAAAATTGCACAATTTTATATAATTTCATCATTTCTATTTACATATTATTTTTGTATAACCTTATTTAAAATTTACAATGTATTTCAAATAAATAAACATTAAAAAAACATTTTACGTACTTTCGCATTTTTATTTTGTTATAACTAATACTTCTATATTAAAGTGACCACACGTCCCGATTTTGGCGGGACAGTCCCGCTTTTTGGAGGACAGCCGCGCGACCCGACGATTTTTTAAAATGTCCCGCTTTTTAGAAAATTTCTGCATTTCTTATTTTAAATGTACTGTAATATATAAAATAAGATTTTTTCACATATTCCCATAAAATCTCCATTTTTTAATGTGACCTAATGAAATTTTTGAATAGTCTCCAATTGAACTGTCCATTCTTTTTTCTTAATTCATAGTTCTTTCAGAAAATCCGGTCATTTAATGTTTAATTTATCTCTCACCAGTACAGCTTAGCTTTTATGAACACAAGTGAATGGTTTGCAAATTGTTGTTTATAAAAGCAAAGCTGTACTGATGAGAGATAAATCTCGAAACGCGTGTACAGATGGCTATCTATTTAAGGTATCGGAAAGACATGACATGCAACTTAAAAAACTGGTTTTTGTTGAGTGCCACGAAGGTATAAACTGGTAGGTGCCTGTTATAGAGCTCCGGAAAGTTTGAATATATTTATATATTCAGGCTGTGTTCCGACTTTATTAAGATTTTCAAAATATTTTGAAAATGGTAGAATATGCCCTCTCCCTTCCAGGAACAAATGCAACAACAAAAAGTGTTTTTTCTAGTATCTATAAAATATGGACAACTGAAAAACGCAGTTGAACATTAAAATCTATATTAAACGTAAAAAATAATTTGACCAATTCATGTGAGAGATTTCACATTTTAATTAATGATCCGATTCTCTTTGATCAAAAATTTGACCGTGAAAGAAAATCATATTTTTTTTTTAAATAAAAAATTTAAATTAATTAAAAATCATAAATAACAAATTATTGTTTTTTACAAATAGTTACCAATAATTAATAATAAAAACATTTTTGTATATTTATAGACAAGTATATGAATGTATACAATAATAGTAGTTTATGATGCAAGTGTGTGAAGAAGGGCTTTAATGCATGAGGTGCGAGTTTTTTGTAATCGCAATGAGTGCACGGCAGAAAATTTATTTTCACTAAGTCTATGTTTTTCATAGTAATAACAAACGTAAATCGTTTAATAATGAAATTTTAATTGATTTACATTGGATTTTTACGCACAATTTGGTTACTTTTACACACGATTATAATAATGACATCCTTCACATACAATAATATATTATTCCCGTAATATATTCCCTTTTATGAAATTTGAGGCAGTAGAGTAGTTTTCATAGCGCAGGGAAGCCGGCACAGTCACTGTATGCGGCCCGCGGGCCGCATGTTGCTCAGCCCTGTATTAGAGTGTTCATTTTGGTGGGTGAGTAGATAAAATATATATTTTTTAATTATTGGTCTGCTTTCATAACTAAATTATAATTCTCATTTCATCACATTTGTCCCGCTTTGTCTCAATGAAAATGTGGTCACTTTATTCTATATGGAACCGACGCACAGTGGTCTGAATCTGAAAAAAGCTGGCCAAAAATCGAAAAAAGTATAGTCACCAAATGGGACTATTTCTAAAGAATCTTGTAAAGAATACTTTGGTGTGTGTTATTCTAAAAGAAAAGTGTGATATCTGTTTTGCCTGAGACGCTGCGCTCCTTCAAAGTTACTCTTGACGGCATAGCGCGAGCACGTGTAGCGGCACCGAAATATGATTGTTAATTCAAGTGCGTGTAACTTTTTACTAGAGTGTCCTTTTTCATTTCTGTTTGATGGAGGGTGTTAAGGAAGGTATGTAGAATTTTTACATATATAACGTTTTCATTAATTTATACTCGCGTGTTTTTTCTAGTAAAAAAAATCCGTAAATTAGCAAACAAGTTATCACGCCAGCGGGAGCCAAGAAGTTGAGATATTGAATATATAGATTACGATGTTTTGTAATAGAATCTAGAAGAAAATCTTGCATGTGTCTGCCATTGTACATGTGAGATTAGAAATACGAAGCGTCGACCGGCATGGCGACGCGCTGGGCAAACTGTTTCTTAGTTTAGGATCTACGCTGACACTGTTGGGGTGCGGGTGGGACTACTTGCTATTGCAAGATTTGTTTGATAATTTTCATATTTGATTTGTAATTTTCAGAAAACATGACTCTCATATACTGATGTCGTTAGTTTTCTTAAGTTTGAATCAGCCGCTCCATGGAAAGACCGATAATTGATAAAACGGACTAAACGTCAGTTGACACAACAGATAATTAAATGTGAACAATTTATAAATTTGTAGAATTAGTTAATATTTGAATTAGAAACTTTAAATATTGTTTCTCTTATTCTTATAGGTAAGATAAATCATTGTAACACCTATTGTAAATAAATACTCCTATTCTTATAGAGAAACGCAATTTCGTTTTTAATTCTAAGAAACTTCAAAATTGGACTATAGAAAACATATTATAAAACAACATTTTTTTTTCGGATATTTTAAGACAAATGGAAAAGCTCAGGTCTGAATTTTGAATCATTTTGAATCACTGAGGGAAAAAGATTTTCAATATGCCACCTGAATTCGAAAACATTGCACATCAAGAAAAGTTAAAGAATTTAAAAAAGCTTTTAAAAAAGTAAAAGCAACTCTAACTAAAAGGGATTCTTTAAGAAGAGTTTGGATTATTTTGAAAGCAGATACTTTGAAAGAATACAAAGATGAAGATCGCAATATACACATCCATGGATACTTATTAGAAGAACAAGAAAAATATCTCCAAACAAAAACAAATGAGCAACCAAAATCAGAAGTCCTTAACAAAAAAGAGATATTTGAAAAAAATTTCCTTGAAACATTTAATGGTGAGAATAATAATGTATTGCAATGGATGGAAACCTTTGAAAGTGAATGTACACGCTTCAATATAAAAAAAACGTAACCTAACCTAACCTAACCCAAGATATAGATAAATTTGGAATTTTAAGACTTTTTTTAAAAGGCTCATGTACCAACTACTACAGTTCAATGCTTATAAAATATGCATTGGACTCTGATTGGAGAAAATGAAAGAAAATATTCTATGATACCTATGCAGATAAAGGTTGGACTCCAGTGAAATACGCCATTGAATTTAAGATATTAATGGTTCCCTGTTAGCGTATGCTTTAAAAAAAGAAAAACTTTTATTGGAAATAAACAAATCAATGGACAAGCTCATGTTGATTGATTTAATTGCTGAGGGACAAGATTACATATTTGATAGAATAGACCGAAGCAAATTGAAAGAGACAGAAGATATTTTTAATGAAATATGAGGTCTAACACCTAGTGAAAACAAAAAGTTGGGATAAGAGAGAAAAAATGTACCCAGAAAACAGAATGAAAAAGAGAGAAAAACAAAAAGCATGCAGAATATGTGAAAAGGAGAAGAAAGGTGTTACAATAAACAAGGTGAAAACCGAAGAGATCAGGTTAGAACTGTTAATAATTCAGAATTAGAACTAGAATTGAATGAAGAAAATCCAAAAAACTAATAATACCACCGTTAATAAAAATCAAACTGCATTGAATGACACCTTAGAAGTTTCTGTAATCTATGACTCTGGATCAAATGTGTCTTTATCTAATGCAAAATTATTGAAAATAAAAAAAGAAAAAACAGGTTATCTGCAAATAGTATATTTGAGGACGATTAATGGTGTAAAAAAACCAAATGGTATAGTAACACTGAAGATAAAAATTTACAATATTGAAAAAACGATGGATATATTTGTTGTGGATAATGAAAATTTTAATTACGATTTTCTTATTGGTTTGGAATGTATCAAGAATTTTAAACTAATTCAAAATGAAGATCTAAGGATCACAGAATATATCACTTCTAAAGAAATTAAAAATGTCAGCATTTCTGATGTACGAAAAGATGAAAACGCTTTGGACTTTTGGACGTTCATTGACAAATATTAACCAGTATTTGCTGAAGACAAATATGATGTTGGTACTGTAAATAATATGAAGCTCATATTGATTTAATGGTAGATAAATACTCTTACAAACGTCCATACAGATGCACAATTAAAGATCGACAAGAAATAGAAAATCAAATAGCAAAGCTTTTTAGCAAAAATATGATTGAAGAATCATACAGCCCTTTGGCAGCTCTAGTAACTTTACCTTATAAAAAAGTAGAGAAAATAAAATCTCGGCTAAGTATAGATTTTAGAGAATTAAATAAAATTGTTGTTCCCCAATCTCAACCTTTTCCATTAATTGAGGATTTAATGGTAAAGACTAGGAACTGTAAATATTTTTTTACTTTGGACATAAATTCTGCATTCTGGTCGATTCTTTTAAAACTACAAGACAGACAAAAAACTGCATTTGTAACTCAAGAAGGTCATTTTCAATGGGCTTGTCTCCCATTTGGTTTGAAGACAGCCCCAGCTATTTCTCAAAGGATTTTGAGCAACATCATAAGAAAACGCATACTCTCTAACTAATTAAATAGATTAATTAATAATAGATTAGTTAATTATATAGATGACATCCTGATTTTTTCAAAAACTTTTGAGGAACATTTATCTAATCTATCAAGACTACTGGAGGCAATACTAATTGATGGTTTTAGAATCAAATTCTCTAAATGCACTTTTGCAAAAAATTCTGTAAGATACTTGGGTCATATAATAGGAAATAATTTATCAGAGCACTCAAAGATTATTTAATTACTGTCAAGAACTTCCCAATTCCAGAGACAAGAAAGAACATACGTCAATTCTTGGGGAAAGTAAATTATCATCATAAATTTGTTCCAAATATTTCAGATTTTCTAGATCCACTACACAATTTATTAAGAAAAGATTTGAAATTTATCTGGTCAAAGAATGTCAAGAATCTTTTGATAAAATAAAATCATTGCTCTGTTCACAATCAATTTTGAGAATTTTTTATCCAGATTTACTAATTGAGATATACACAGATGCAAGCATTAAAGGAATAAGCTGAAACAAAAACATGAAAATGGAGACAGAGTAAGTCAGTGGCATATTAAAAAAAAAAAAAACTGAATGACGCACGTAAACGAAAAAGGGCCAATATACCTAGAATGTTTAGTTATAAATGAAGCGGTAAAATACTGGCAACATTGGCTTTTTGGTAAGGAGTGTCTGGTATATTCCGATCATAAACGTTTAGGATATCATAAAAAAAACGTTTAGAAAAACATAAAGGCTAGAGCGGATGAAGACCTTGGAGATTTGATATATTAGTTATCTCAATATAATTTTAAAGTAAAATATAATCCAGGAAAATCTAATCAAAAAGCAAATTGAGCAGAAATCCTGTTTTAGAACCTTACGAAAATACAGATGATATTTTGAAAGTAGTAAATCTAATCAATCTGAGAGACTTAAAAAATGATCAAGGTTCAAAACCGATCTACAAAATAATATAATTAAATTTAAATTGAAGAACGACATCTACTATACAAAATTAAAAAATAAAGATAAAATTCTGTTATCAGAAGATATTAGTAAAACAATAATAAAAGATGTACACAATACATATTGCCATATAGGAAGAACACAAATGTTAAATAAAATAACACCATTTTATACAGCAAGAAACATCACTGTTAACATCAAAAATATCTGTGAAAAGTGCGAAATCTGTATAAAAAATAAGTCAAGAAAAGAATCTAAATATGGTTTCATGTCAGAATTTGGTCCAGCAACATATCCATTTGAAACTGTATCCATTGATACATTTGGAGGTTTTGGGGATCTCGTTCAACAAAGAAATATTTACATCTTCTGGTTGATCATTTCACGAGCTATGCATACATTTTAACATCTAAAAACCAAAACTCCAATGATTGTATAAAATTGACTAAGAAAGCGGCACAAATTCACGATATAAACATTATTTTGACGGATCAATATCCTGGGATAAATTCCAAAGAATTTAAACAATTTCTAAAAGAGATAGATACAAAAATGGTTTTTACTGCAGTTGGTGCATCATTTTCAAAGGGTCTCAACGAACGACTAAATCTGACATTAGTTAATAAAATAAGATGCAAGATAAATGAAAGTGATAGAAAAATAGCATGGGCAATCACTGCTCAAAAATGTGTAGAGAAATATAATGTAGCAGAACATACAGTCGCAAAGTTTGCCCCGAAATACTTATTGGAAGGCTAGGTTAACAAGAGAAGGCTAGGTTAACTTAGGAGAACAAGAACACCTTGGCGCGCAATCAACTGCACTGGCTAGGACATGTGTGCCGGATGTCCGATGATCGGCTCCCAAAACAAATTCTCTTTGGTAAGCTATCTCTTGCTCAGCGGTACCCTGGTGGCCAGCTGAAGAGGTATAAAGATGTCATTCACTCCGTAGTAAAGAAAGCCGGAATAGAGGACACCTGGGAATCTCTGTGTCAAGACAGAGGCTCTTGGCGTAACATCTGCCACAATAATTCCGGCATATTCCCTACACGCAACACCACCATAAGATCAGAAGGCATCAAGACATTTGTATGTTCTCAATGCCAACGTACCATCCGATCTCGTATCGGTCTCTGGAACCACCAACAGGCCCATGAGCGGAAGCGGCGATGGCAACGAGGGAAGGATCTTCGGCAACGAAGAAATCCCAACGACGAGTTACAGTTAATGTTTCAGTTAACCAATGATCAAATTTTGAAAGGCAATTTCAACTGGAAGTTGATAATTGAATATTTTTCCTTGCAAGTAGTGATACAATGCCCAAAAGGAATGGTATAGAATATGGTATAGAATATGGTGGAATACTGGTGAATACTTGGTGACGAAGAGTTTCCAAGTCTAGCTCGTGTAGTTTCAGCAACGTTATTCGCCCTACATTATGATTGGTCTGACTTTATTCACCAATCTCCACTGAAAGTGCCGACATCCGCCGTAAATGATGAATAGCTTTCTTAATTATTGCCCAGCTTCAGTTCATTACCCAGTTCATTTTGAAGATCAACATGGTGATAAATTTTGAAGATCAAAATCACCATGGGTTCAACTATCTCATGGACTCTGCAGGACGTCCAGCCTATCTTGATTCTTCTGTTGCTTAATATTTTGCTAGCATTTTTGCTTTGTTTCATGGTATGTACTTTGGCACTAGCTTTCATCTTGGTTCTCTTTGGCAATTCTTTTAGGGCACTTTTCGACTTTCCTGGTGGTTGTCTCTTCCATTTCTCTAATTATTATTGTCTTCCTTCTTATACGGGGCTCAATCTCTGATGCCATGCCTTGTAGGCTTCTTTATTTTCTCTCACAACTAGTTTTACGTTGCCATTCGTTGTTCTGCACACGGAGTAAAATATAACGCCTAGCAGTTCGATATCGATGGTGCTCTTCATCCTTGCAACCATATCTTTTGCTGATATGGTTGATATTAGTGCGGCCTAATCCTTCGTCTGGTTTGAAGATGAGCGTTTGCGGCCGTTGGTGTTGTCTTCTAGTCTTCGTAGTTCTTTACTGGGTCCAGATATTACCTTTAGTGTCTGATTATGTGCGCTAAAGAGTCGCGAGTAGACTTTATTGGATACCTGTATATCAGATTTGTATTCACTATTCTGAACTATGCACTCTATCATTTTTCTTAACTGGACGGAATACGTCCCGTTTGTGGGCACGAACACTTTTTTTACTGCCGAGCGAGTTTATTGTAGGCTTGGCTGGGGCTGGGTAGGCATGGTATTCGTCTCACTCGTCCTACATGGCTTCCAGATTGAGCATGCATATAATATGTTCGCTTTTATCCACTGGTTGCTCCTCGTTCACAGTGCACAAACTGGTGGTGATTTTCTGTACTGTTATCGAGCCATACTTACATCTGCTATGCTGCAGAGCGTCTCTCAGTTTCCTATTGTTCTTTAGGAGTTTTGTGATGACGGGATTGACTTCTTCTGTTACAGCGTCCAGTAAATATACCCTGTCGCATTCTTCGTCTTTGTTAGAGAGGTCTCCGTGCACTGTCGTTGTTGCATATGCAGACTCGTGCCATTTTTTCCCGACACACCCCTTGTACTCGCAGGTTTCCGCTGTTAGGACCTCGGTGATTACGTCCATTGAGTTGCATTTGCAGATGGGGTTGCGGTCTTGTTTCTTGTCCTTAGGACTCTGTGTACAGGTTCAGCACACATATGTCGGTGCCAACTAGTCAGGTTTTCTTGCTAGGGATTACTTATACTTTGCTAGGGATTACTTTATAGTGGATTCCTTGTTTGCTGGGTGATCGGCTTCTTCGTTTCCGTCTATACCAGTGTGTCTTGGTACACAGTATAGCGTTACTTTATTATCTTTGCCAAGCTTGTTTAGCTTTCCCACACAGTCCCATACCAGTTTGGATCTGATGGTGTATGAGCTAATGGCCTTGATAGCCGCTTGGCTGTCTGACAGGGTAGCAATTCGTTTTTTGTGATAATTCCTGTCGAGGTTAAATTGTGCACATCTTTGTATTTTGTGTACCTCTACTTGGAAGATACTTGGGAATGTTCCCATGAATTCGAAGTATTTGGTACGTTTTTGTACCCTTCTGCGGCATGAGTGTGAATACCATCCACAAAAGTTTAGATGAAGAAATAAGAGAATAATGGATGGAAACCTGGAAAGAACTTCCAGGGTTAAGGCAGTCCAAAGTGACGCTAGGATATTTTAACCAGAAAAGAACAAAAGCTTGCCTGAAACTAAACAGGAACAAGCTTAGAATTTTGACAGGAGTCCTGACGGGATACTGCAGACTTAGAAAACACCTCAAGGCCCTAGGCCTAGAGGAGGATGACAGATTCAGATTCTGTTGTTCAGCAGAGGAAACCCCCATACACCTGCTCAAAGACTGCGGAGCACTGCTCCACAAGAGACAAATGTACCTCGGGGCTCGCTGCTTGGACGCAGAGGAGTTGCAGTCCTTGAATCCCACCCAGATGCTGAAATTCCTAAAGGAATCAGGACTAGAGGAGGCGCTCTAAGAGGGTAAGTACACCAACGCTTAGAGGAAGAGGGTGGGGCACAATAGATCTATCTAAACGTCGCAGTACAAGTCGTCACCACCATATCTACAATCTACTTCTACTTGCAGTTATTTAAAAAAATGCAGATGTGGATGCCTGACCCTATACATAATAAAGAAAATAAATCGGAAAGGGTGTAAAATATGTGAAACTCAAGGTATTCATAATAAATTCTATGACAACTAGATTAAATTAATTTTATTGAGTTATACATTTAGTTTGCATATGGTTTTAGGAAGAGAAATTGTAAAACATTTGCATACTTGTCAAGATGGATATAGTTTATATACTGTTTATTTCCTCAATTGCTCTTGCAGCCTAAAAAGAAACTTGATTAGTAATCAACATTATAGTATAAAAGAATGATTTTTTGTTTTTGACGATAGTATCTTCCGCATTTAATTTGAAAGAAAAAAAAATGTAAATATAGAAGATGAACCGAACTAAAACTGTTCAAATTGATAACGACTTCCATAGTCACATGGTTGAAACTAATTCAAAAATGAAAAATGATAACACCACCCACTTCGGGACAGCTTTATTAATTAAATCAAGGAAAGAACACGGAAATCTTCTGTTACTCTTTATCACACGGCGCTCGAGATGCATTGTGTGAACCTTTCGCTACGTCAAAGAAGGTACTTGCTTTGACTTAGCTTTGTCCTGAAGTGGATGGTGTTATAATTTTTCATTTTCGAACTAAAAACTTTCCAATGAATCGTTTTTTTTTAATATTAATACATTCTTGTAACGTGAAAACTTACTGACCACCTTTAATGATTAATTGCCCGAGCCTTCCACTGAGATAATTCCTAGTTAAAATTGTGGAAATACCAACATATAAAGTTAGAAGGAAAGTTTATACCAGACCAGAATAAATGCAAATAAATTTAATAGTCTATTGCATGTAAGAGAAACTCCAAAATGTGCGTCAGATTGCCGCTGAATTAAATACTGCATCCTTCAAGTAGTACATAAGGCTCTAACATTTTAAACACAATATGGATAATATGGAAAAAGCAAATCAAGAAAAAGCTTCCTGAAATCAACAGTGACTTTCGCCGGGACACAAAAGCAATCCCGTGTGGATTTGTGGCGAGCAAGGTTTAATAAGTTTAAAGACTGGCTGAAGTCAAGAGAGAAAGTACCTCCTGGCTACAGAGGGAAATGGAGTACATGGAGATCACTCAACAGGCTACGGTCAGGAGTAGCAAGATCTAAAACCACCTTGATAAAATGGGGCTTCCAAGTGGAGTCCTTGTTATGTGAATGTGGGGAAATCCAGACGACCTCCCATATGCTCCAGTGTAAACAGTATCCGACAACATGTACTGTGAATGACTTTCTGCATGCCTCACCAAATGCACTAGAGGTTGCCAACTTCTGGGCAGTAACCTAAATGAACTATGTGTTGTACAGTGTGGGATCTCAAATAACGAATGGTTTTTTTATATCTAATGTCTCAATTGTATCCTTTCATGCTTCATTATTTGCAAATGTAAGTGTTTCTGAAAAACAGTGACTAGGAAAAATATCATAATAAGCAACTCATCCATAGAAGAGACCATTCAACAACAATGGAACAGTTTTAAAGAGAACGTACAAACAGCTACAAAGAAAGTACTAGGATTAAAAAAAAGGAGTGGGTGTCTAACGAGATCCTTGACATGATGAAGGAAAGGAGATTGGCAAAGGGTAACATACAGAAATACAATATGATCCAGAGGAACATTCGCCGTAAAATCAGAGAATTAAAAAACCTGGAAATCAGAAACTGGATATCAGAACAGTGCACAGAAGCCGAGGATCTACACACAATACACGACAACTTTCACTTTCACAAAAAGTTGAGATAAACAACACTTTCAGAATAACGAATGCCTCAAAAATCACTAAAAATAATCAGATTCTAAAAGACCTACAGGAAATCTGCAATATATGGGAGGAATACATACAAAACCTGTTTGAGGATGCACGTAATATAGCGCCGAATAACGACACAAGCTAACACAGGGACCCCACGGACGCGTCATCACCGATTTGGCCCAAATTTACAGTATATGTAGGGCTTGACTATAAATGAAAGTGACGCAAGCGGGAGGGCCAGATGGCCTAGCTTTAAAAAAATAACTCACTTTTTACGCGGACCGGTAAGTTAACGACAACTCATTATTTGTTCCTTTATAACTTCAACGGTTAATTCATAAAATTGCTTTATTTTATTATTACTATTATTGTTACTATTCTTTATTTTATTTTTTCGATACTTGCGCCACAAATGAACCGTAGTTACCATTCATAATGTAGTATTCTTACTTATAATTTTACAAAGGTATTTCCAGAGGTATTGTAATTAAAGCGTACACGATGAATTGGTATATAAAATTAGATATTTTTATTATTGTACAGGTGAATCACATGTGCTGGGATGATAATTATCGTAAAAACAAGGGAAACAGTAATTGTGTCGGCACCTTGCACACGTTACAAAAGCCGCATTTCTACAGCTACATGTTTTTTTTAAATTATCCATAGAAAAACAAGCTTGATTTACATTCATAAGTATTTACATTCATAAGTTATTTTAAAAATTGTAAGTACGATCCTCGTACTATAAAACCGATCTCTTACCGATGCGCTAACCGGCCATTGAAATTTACGCTAACATAGCGGGCTTATGAGTTGTCGGTAACTTACCGGTCCGCGTAAAAAGTGAGTTATTTTCTTAACGCTTGGCCATCTGGCCCTCCCGCTTGCGTCACTTTCATTTATAGTCAAGCCCTACATATATTGTGAATTTGGGCCAAATCGGTGATGACGCGTCCGGGGGGTCCCCTTGTAAGTTTCGGGACCACCTATACTAAAAGCGAAAGTAATATACGCGTTGTCAACCCTAAAAAACAAGAAAACACCGGGCCAGGATACTATACACACAGAAGTACTAAAGCTAATAAATACAAATGAAAGTATGCAAACTTTTTAATGAGATGTACGATAGTGGTCAGGATCGTCAGGGGACACATACGAAGAAAGAGCAATAAAACAACTAACTAGAGAAAAGAAAATATATAATTATGATCTTATAGCAATACAAGAGACAAAACAAAAAGGAAATGAAATCGTGGAAATAGAGGACTGAATAATTTTTAATAGTGGAGGAAAAAACAGGATGCTAGATACTGGGTTTCTAATAAGCAAGAGAATAAAGCAGGCTGTCGTAGAATTTAAACCTATATCTGAAAGACTATACTGGATAAGACTAGAAGAAAAATACCAAAATATAACACTAATAAATATACACGCACCAACGGAAGAAACTGAAATGGAAGTGAAAGAAACCTATTATGATATGCGAGACCAAGTATTCGAGAGAATACCAAGATCTAAAATTAATTCTAGGTGACGCGAATGCGGAAATAGGTAAAGAAGAAATAAGCAAATAGACCTACAATAAGCAAATTTAGCAAGCACGAAAACACCAATGAAAATGGACAACTGTTGATACAATTTGCAAAAGAAAAGGGCATGAGAATAAAAAGCACATACTTCGAAAAGAAGGAAATTTACAAGGGCACTTGGAGATCACCGGACGGAACAAATATTAATCAAATAGACCATGTATTGATAGATCAAGACGCAGAAAATTGCATTACAGACATCAGAAGTTACAGAGGGGCAGATGCGGATTCAGATCACTTTTTAGTGGGAATAAAGCTGAAGCAAGGAATACCTCATCAAAGAAACAGCAAAAAGACCGAGAGGACGAAAAAACTGAGGAGCGGAATCGCAAAAATTGAGGAAAGAGAGGAATATACAGAAATGATAAATAGGTACTCTCTGACAATGCACGGCGCAAATGACAGACAGTATCTGGACGAATATAAAAATGTGTACAGAGCTAGCAGTAAGACATATCCAAGAAAATGATAAAGTAGCAGGAAAAAAATGGTTTGATGAAGAATGCCAAAAATAAATAGAGAAGCGAAAAGTTCAGAGAATGGAGATGTTAAAAAAAGAAACACAGGAATCCAAGCAAGCGTACATGGAACAAAGGAAACAGTGTAAAAAAGTAATGAGGTATAAGAAAAGATATAGTATGGTAAATGGTAAAGTATACAGATAAACTCTTAGCAGAAATAGAAGAAAGTTATAATAATAAAGAGTCTATACCAAAGAATTAAGAGAGAAAGGAAAGGATATCAACCGAGACCAGTATATTACAAAAACAAAGAAGGACGATTAATAGGCAATGAGGATGATATGATAGAAATGTGGAAAGAATATTTCAAAGATCTTTCAAATGGTACAAAAAATCAAGAAAACGAGAGGGAGCATGAGGAAGAAATTGATGAAGAAAGCCAACGGAGAGAGTAACCACTAACTTTAATAGAAATCGTAGAAATAATAAAAGACGTAAAAAATAACAAAAGTCCTGGGAATGATCAGATAACATCGGAAATGCTCAAGTATGGGGGGGAAACCATAAGCAAATAGATCCACCATCTATTAGAAAAAATCTGGGAGCACAAACAATGAAACACCTGAAAGCACCTGAAAGCTGGAATGAAGCAGTGATAGTTCCTATATACAAGAAAGGGGATAGAATGGAGTGCACACATTATAAAGGAATTGCGTTATTGAATGTAGCATATAAAATCCTAGCCTCTACATTAAAAAATAAACTAACAAAGAAGTTAGACCAGGAAATAAGAGAATGCCAGTGCGGCTTTCGGAAGAACAGATCAGTTTTAGATCAAATATTTACTTTAAGAGAGCTATAGTCAGAGAGCCATGAATATAACAAAGAAACATATGTGCTATTCCTGGATTTCAAACAAGCGTACGACCGAATAAAGAGAGAGCAATTGGACATAGCTATAAAAGAACTTGGAATTAAAGGAAAATTATTTAACTTAATTCAATTAACGTTAAAAGAAACTGATAACCGGGTGAGAGTAAGAACAAGAACATCAGAAAGGTTCAATGTACAGGAAGGTTTAAGACAAGGAGATCCACTGTCCCCAATACTGTTTAGCTGCGTACTAGAATATGTCATAAGGAAAACAAAATTAAATAGAAATGGTCTTCTATACAATAAAAAACATCAATATCTAGTCTTTGCAGTCGATTTGACAATAGTAACCAGAGGGAAAAAAGAACTGCAAAAAGTAATAATACAATTAGAAAAAAATTCACAGGATTAGAAATAAATGAAAATAAGACAAAATATATGCCATGGACAGAAAAAGAATATAAGCAAAGGAACAAACTAATCATAGCAACAGAGGAAGGAAAAAACTACAACTTTGATGAAGTAGAACGATTTACTTACCTAGGGACATAATTCTATAGGAAACCGGGTATATATAAAGAGATCTAAAGAAGGATAATGGCAGGAAATCGATGTGTCTACGCTCTTAAGAAAGTAATATACAACAGAAGTATTTCAAGAAATCTGAAAATTAGAATATATAAGACGATTATCAGACCCATAGTATTATTCGCAAGTGAAATATGGACATTGGGAGCAAAAGAACAAGCATCACTTGGAGTTTGGGAAACGAAAGTATTAAGAAAAATATATAGAGGAAAAATAACACAAGAGGGATGGGAAAGGAGAACTAACCAAGAAATACAAGATCTGTTTAACGAACCAAATATAATCGCTATAGTCAAAGGAGAGAGACTAAGATGGTTAGGCCACATCATGAGGATAAATGTAGAGAGAGTACCAAACAAAATTTTTGAAAGGAGCTTAGGTGGTAAAAAGAGGAGAGGCAGACCGAAAGCAAGATGGAAAGATGAAGTAATCAGGGAGGCAGATCAGAGCAATATCACAAACTGGAGAGAAAAGACAAGAGATAGAAAGTCTGGAAGAAATATATAAACCAAGCCATGGGCCAACTGGGCCTACAGTGCTGAGATATTATTATTATATTACGATAATGGTGAAATCCCAAACGGCAGGCTAACTTTTACCTTTGTCGCTATCCCTAAAAAGTCAAACGTCAAAACATGCAAAGAGCACCGTCTAATTAGCTTCATGAGCCATGCACTTAAAGCCTTCTTGAAAATAATCTAGGCACTACGTTGAACAAAAAATGGGATAACGATGAAGAGGTTAAAATTCGTGTGGCTTATACCCGAAAAACATTTGCTAAATTCCATACCTATCTCCTACGACAGGAGGTACCCCTAAGTCTCCGCCTACGAGTGATTAAATGTTACATATGGCCAATATAACTATACGGATCAGAAACTTGGTCATTAAAGGCCAAATCCTTTAATAGAATCGAAGCTATAGAATTGTGGATTCTGAGAAGACTATTCAGGATCTCCTGGGTAGACCACGTATCAAACGAGCTGGTTTTGCAAAGAGCAAATACGCATCGATAGCTATTGGATATTGTAAAGCAAAGAAATATATCGTTTTCAGCAGTTTGTATCTGGGACCTCGCAGGATATGCCCCAAATATCCTGCGAGGTCCCAGATACAAACTGCTGAAAACTATACTTATGGGCAGTGCTGGATTTCTGCCTAGGCCTACAAGGCCCGGGTCTAGGGGCCCTGCCAGCCTAGTGGCCCCGGTGGCGGAATCTTTACATAAGCTCAAAAGCCTGGCTCTTGTCCAGATAAAACCAGGTATCCATCGCTGTCACTTTTTAGACGAACATTATGCAATGGTGAAATACGACCTCAAACTTGGCTCATATTTTCGAAGAGCAAGGGTGTAGTGTTTTGCGCCTCTTGTAAAATGTTTGGCAAATTGTGGTCGCTAGCTAATGAAGGGTACAACGACTGGAAAAACGCAGTTCAAAGAATGAACACTATTAGATAGGAAGAATGCTGGCGGTAGAGTTGACAAGAGTCTTGTTCTTCAAACGGAAGAAGAAACAAAATACTGGCATGAGATTTTGAGGAGCATTGTGGCTGTTTTTGTGTGTGAAGTCACTTTCTGCACGCGGATTGCCGTTTAGAGGTTCCCATGAGAGATTTGGTTAAAATAAATAGTGGAAACTATGTTATGACGCTAGATCTTTTGTCCTAGTTCTTTTTTAGGGTTCCGTACCGAAAACGGAACCCTTATAGGATAACTTTGTTGTCTGTCTGTCTGTCTGTACGTCCGTCCGTCTGTCTGTCTGTCAAGACCATTTTTCTCAGGAACGCGTAGAGGTAACAAGTTGAAATTTGTATTAAATACTCGGGTCTGCGGTCTCTTTCAGCTGTGAAAAAATCAAACTTGTAAGTCAACGCGATCAAAAGATATGACCGTTTATGTCGCATATTTTGCGATTTCACATGGGAATCAAAACCTATAGGGTACTTCCCGTTGACCTAGAATCATGAAATTTGGCAAGAAGCGGTGTCTTACAGCACAAGTAAAGGAAAAAATCGGAAAACCGTAAATATGTAGTTTAATTACAAGAAAAATGCGAATTTACTATTAGAAACTTATGAAAATACACGAATGTGTTGCGTGGTATTGTCAGGCACCAGATAGCCCCATATGGGTTGCATACAGTTAGGTCCGTCTAAAGATACCTTACTTACAAGTTTATACGGAACCCTCGGTGCGCGAGTCACAACTCGCTCTTGGCCGGTTTTTTTTCTTTTTTGGCTGAGTTTTCTGGACTTACACCTAAAACGACACGGTAACAAAGGAAGTGCCACAAGATCATATATCTTTCCTCAAAAATATGCGATGAAATGATAAATATCATGGCAGAAAAGGTTATAAATACAATTGTAACTGAGATAAAGCATGCCAAATATTTCTCTATCTCTGTGGACCCTACTCCGGACATTTCTCATGTAGATCAACTTTCTTTCATAGTGAGATATGTGTCTGAAGGTGGATGTCCTGTCGAACGATTTTTGAAATGCATTCCATAAAGCGGAAGACCTGGCTAAAGTCGTCCTAAAGACATTGAAAAATCACGACTTGGATATCGGCGATTGCCGTGTGCAGTCTTACGACAATGCTAGCAATATGTCGGGTGTATATTCTGGTCCTCATGCAAGAATAAAACAAGTGAACCCTCTGATAGATTTCGTTCCCTGTTCGGCTCACTCACTGAATCTTGTTGGATCCTGTGCGGCTCAGTCTGGTCAAGCTGCTGTATCTTTCTTCGGTGTTTTGCAGTCATTGTATAATTTTTGTTCGGCATCAACACACAGATGGGAAATTTTTCTGTCGAAACTGAAGTCAAATTCAACAGTCGTGAAGAGTCTTTCTCAGACAAGATGGTCTGGGCGAGCTGACGCCTGCAAATGAAAAAGCATCTACGCGCTCTGAGGCTTCAGGTCTTCTGAATTCATTAGACTCGATGGAAACTTGCTTTTTGTCACTTCTCTGGACTGACACCTTGAAAAGGTTCAACAAAGTAAGCAAATCTGTCCAATCTGTTAACATCGACCTGGGTACGATCGTTCAACTGTATCAGTTTTTGGTAACACACCGAGAACACTTAAGGAAACGCAGTACCTGTACCTTTGATCATTACGAGTCGAAAGTTATTGAAAAATTCGGTGAAAATAGCTTTACATATGATATGCAGAGGAAACGTAAGCGTAAAATCCAGTTCGACGAAGTAAAAGGAAACGAGACCGAACTCTCTGGCAGGAACAGATTCAGAGTTACCATTTTTAACGTCATCATGGATAGACTAATTTCAGAAATACTAAGATGCGGATCTGCTTATAAGGAGCTAAGTAAAAAGTTTGAGTTTCTTACGAAACTACATCGTTCGGAATCTCAGACATCCGTGAAGGAGCCAGAAACCTTATAACTTTTTATCCCGGCGACTTTGGAAAACGAGTGCTTGCACCTGCAATTTGTCATCGAGTTATCGTCACTGAAGCTATACAAATACTTATCGGAAAAAAGCTTTTTTGACATTTATCGGAATTGCGCTCCGAATGCTGTTGTGTACACCAGTGTCAAACTGCTCAGCAGAACGCTCGTTTTCAGCGCTAAAGAGAGTAAAGAATTCCTTAATATCTAACATAGGAGAGAAAAGGCTCAATTCACTCTCTGTAATGTAAATAGAGTCAGAAATAATGCTGTCAATTGACTATGATGACGTCATTCGTTCTTTTGTACTGAAGAAAGTTCGTCGTATGATTAAATTTTTTTATAGAATAACGTAAATATAGTAACATAGACTTTATTATTCTGATGTTTATCAGTCATTAAAGTCGATTAAAAATTATATGTTCTGTACTAGTGCATTTATTTTACTAAATTTCCAAAATAGCTTCGAGATGTTGGGGTGGAGGGGCTCAAAAGTAAAAAGTGCCTAGGGGCCCTGGGACTCTAAGTCCGGGCCTGCTTATGGGCAAAATCGAAGGTAAAAGAGGACCGGGACGAAGGCAACACTCATTGCTCCGCAATATTCGGAAGTGGTGCAATATGGCAGATGCCGCAACGATATTTAGAAGAGCCGAAGAAGGCACACTTAACATTACCCAATGAACACATGAACGCACGCGCTAGACAGCTTATGACACAACAAGAAGTAGAAGTGTTTCTGACACCAATTAAAATAATACCAAGTTTCAATGGTGAAACTTATCGCCAGCACTAACAAACTTTTCATAAAT